>CM026075.1:31251910-31714410 GCA_014839685.1 Anableps anableps | reverse complement strand
TACCATGTTTGGAGTGGCCTAGCCAAAGTCCTGACTTGAATCTGATATAGAATCTGTGGATGGAGCTGAAGATTAAGGTGATGGCTTCCTAGCTCAAAGACTTATCATCAAAGGTAAATCGTCAAAATACCAGGGGAAACATGCAAAAAGCTGGTCGGCAATTATAAAAAAGAGTTTGCTGTAATGTCAATAAAGATTGCTGAATAAGGTATATATAATTTTCTAAATGCCATTTTTAACTAAAAATGTAATGAAAAGGTTTTCTTTTTTCTTTCAAAGTTGGCACTCCTTTACTTTGTTTTATCTTTAGAGATGTTTGTCTCTTTCTCAATCAAAAACAAAGTTCTTGGTTGTATATAGCTCATTCTAAATCTGAATTTGTATAGTTTTTGGCTAAACTGTACAAACACAACAGGTAATTGGATCATTTAAAAGGTTATCATAACAACATAGATATTAGTCTTCTAATGTAACAAAATAAATCCAACTAAGTAAAAACAGAAAAGGGATATGTCAGACACTGAGCTCTCTTCTAAAAACTGTGAACTGACACAAACTTTTCCTCTTTTTCCCCAATGAAAGCTGTACCTTTAGGTTTACTAATATTATCCAACAAGTAAAAAGTGGAAACAAGTCTATCATTGGTTAGCATGTATCCGCTATAGTGTAGTGATATGAAGTTTAGACGTAAATTCAAACTGGAAGACTCACCCCAGCCCCTCCTGCTTCGTCCAATCACCTCATCATGTGCCTCTGCTTCAGCCAATTAGCGTCAAGTCCTCAGCCCTCTTCAGCCAATCATCCTGTAAGGCTTTGTTTTAAAGCGGTCTATGAACGGAGGTTCATAGACCGCTCTTCAACTGAGCTTCGACCCTCCTCCGCCCCATCTCCTCCATCATGCTCTGAGGCTCCTTCCGGCTTCCTTTTCTCCTTTGGCCTCCACTTCACCACCAGTGTCTGGATCCCGGGGGAGGACATCTCTAATCCTAATCCTACAATGAACATCCAAGCTCATGGATCATTCGCAGCTTTCTCGTCTTCTGCCGGGGTCCGAGCGCTAAAGAACTTTCTGATTTGTCAATAAATCTCTCTAATTGCCACTTCTGTCTGTGTGAGTCTCTCCAGGTTGAAATGCTGTAGTGTTGTACCACTATCTGTAAAAACAGTTCTAACTAAAAAGTGTTGCTTTACTTGCTTGAAAGTCATATCATGTATCTGCAAGTCTGAGAAGCGAAGTAAAGAGAGGCACTCAGGAAGAGTGTACACAGAAAGTTTATAACAATTTAAATATTCTAAAACAGTATGGAAAGCAGTTGCACTAAACCAGGGTGAGGCTGTTTTTCTTTGCTTTCTTTTCTTCCTTTTACTCCCCGCTCACTAACTTTCTAATTAGCCGAAGTCCTGTAGGCGGATCTGTCACGCAGGATGCGCACAAACACACACAGCTCCCACTCCACACACAGCAGGGCACAGTTATATATCAGCACTATTAAAACTTTCACTATCCAGTCCCACCTACCTCATTTATCTCTCTCTGTCTTCCGAGCCTTCGAGCTGCCACTGGCCCTCCACCCCACTGATTTGTGACGCTTCTTATAAACGCCCTCTTGAGTCCTTTCACATTGGAATCGGGTACGCTGTCCAAGGACGAGGCACGAAACAAAACCCTTTTTTTTTTTTTTTTTTTTTTTTTTTTTTTTTTTTTTTTTAACTTATTCACCTCTTCTGGAGGGTTTGGGACTTAACCTAGACCTAGACCTATAAGGCAAAATCCCCTATCAGGCAAAATCCCAATAAACCCCAAGAAATATTTGCAACACAGTGTCTGGAGACAATATCACAGGGTATTTTCAGCAAGAAAAACATCAGTTTCTCTGACACTACACCTCTTTTTGCTCTCATGACTACCTTAAAGAAAATATCTTTAAGCTGTGGATGTAGAATCTCTGCCAACTAACCACATGGTTTGAAATCCACCATACGGTCTGAATCAGTCAAAAAGTAGGTGGAGCTGCCATCAGTTGGAGCCACTTTGAGCACTTTGATTACTGTGTTGGGTTTTTTTTTTAAATAGTCAGACTTCACAAAAGTGGCCTTTCACAATATGTGGGGCTTGTAGTGAAGACATTTAAAAGGCCCGAAAGTAATTTCATCCTCTGTTGCAGCACCATAATAATAAAATATTTTTTTAAAGTTAAGAGTTCCTAAAAATATGTATAACTAAAGCATTTTTGTAAATTTATATTACTTTCAATTAGTAATCCATCATTTCCTATTTGCCACATAACCCTGTTTTTCTCTTAGCAACTCTTTAAAATGGGAAGGACAAGAGAACTTGCCATTGAAGTAAGGTAGAAGTTGTTGATCTTTATAAGTCAGCACATGGTTACAAGAAAATAAGCACACACTTATACTTGCTTATATCTATATTCAGAGCAATGATTCAAACATTTAAAAGAATTGAAACTGTGATAAACAAGACCGAATGAGGACCCAAGGTTATGATTTACTCCACAAATGATGAAGAGGAAAGTAAATAAGATAGAATAAAAAAAATATCCAAATCTCACACGGATCTGCAGCATATTATTTAAGTAGAAGATTATGTCTTGTACACATCTTTATCAAGGGTGCAAACAAATAATGGTATCTTGTTGTGTATATTTATTGGTCATACATACTGATCAGAACCATTTATAAATCCAAAAACTGGGTTATTTTCTAATGGTCAAATTAAAGTATTGAAAGCATGTGAGCTACTGTACTTATATGTCTGGATTTCAGAAAGTTTGATTGGTTACACATAAAACCTACAGATAGCAAATTAAAATAGGATTGTTTATAAATTTATTTATACAGTGTATGAATCATTCTTAGTGTCAAACTTAAGCTGGCAGTGTAAACTGCTGTATTTTAATTGCTTGTAGTCATTAAGCTCACATTGTCAGAGTTTCCTGATGTTTTCCTGTGAGTCATTCCACAAAGTGTTTCCTATCTGCCATTTGACTATACCAGAGACAAAGTTGCTTGCTGTTTGTGGAATATGTTGAATGAATTTAAATTGAATCCCAGTCTGTCACTTGAAAGAACATCACCAGAGAAAGAGGATTAAAGCGACTCTCTTCTGCACACTGAAAAGAGTAACTGAGTCCTTTTCCCCTTTATTGGTTCTGGTCTAAAAAATGACAGAAAGCTTAAGACTAAAAGGGGGAAAATGACTGATTTCATAATGATTAGTTTTATTTTTTGATTACCTCACCATAAGGTTAAATCAAGCTTTAACGACACCTAAAAAGCCTAACAGAGTGAAAACAGTGAGCTATACAGAATCAAAGATGTGACTTGGGATTCTACTGGGGTTTTTTTTCTGGATTTTGAGAAGTTCCTTTTTGGGTCTGCAATTTTAGATTGGAACACAGTAAAATGATAGCGAGGCAACCTGGCGGCAGCAATGAGTCATAAGTGTTTCTGTAAATCCAGAGCACCCACTCTGTGCTTTTGTTAGAGGAAACAATGGGCAAAGATCAGAGGAAGCTCTCATGAACACCTCGGCTTGGGCATCACAGAGTAAGTGTGAGCATGCAGCGCAACCAAAATTATGAAGAGCCAATGTGGAAGGTCCAAAGAGCCATTTGCAGCTCCCGAGATACAGGTTGTAAACCCCTGTCCTAAATACTTTAGGGTACATAAAAAACTGTAAATGATGTGACAGCATTATTTGCTTCATCATTACTTTGAGGGTTTACTTGTGAAGTTAAAGGTAACTATAGTAATAAAGGGAAATCAGAAGTATTCCTTTATACGACTTAACTAAAGTAGGTCGAACAAAAAAAAAAAAAAATAACGCTGCTACGTACCACGTCACAGAAAGTGTCATTTAAAGGGACTTTAGAAGAAATTTTTATTTATTTATTTATTTATTTATTTATTTTAATAATAAGACTGTGCAGAGATTTGAGGAAAAAAAAGATTCAAATCCCTTTGGAGTTGTTTTGACATGTAGTCAACACAGTGTACGAAATGTACTTAAATGCACCACACCACTGCAGCTGTTAGGAAATCCCCTCCAGTTTGATGTTGCTTCTCATATGCTGTACATGCTGTATGCTGTTTTGGACTGGTTGAAGGCTGCAGACACCTGGATTTGGACTTAAGCTTATTTCTCTCCGGCACCAGTGATATTTACATTTAGCTTGACATTGTTTCAGGTGAGTAATTTACTTAGGTGCACGAGTTGTGCAACTCCAAATTAAAAGAAAACAAACAGTTGTCCCTATAAAAATGTAAATAAAATATAATAATGGCGACTTTACTTTTTCTACATAAAATACATATGAATTGTTTTTATTACCTGTAGATTGTGTTATTTATGAGTTCATCTGGTTTATATGTTACTCATTGAGATATGAGGATTATGTAAACAACTGTTTGTGTGTGAAACATGCAGGTGGGAAACTGATAACGTCTGTTTGCATAAAATCTGCCCATTAACACATGCAGACAGTGGTAATCAGGTCGACATGGGCCAAAATTCTAGTCTTAAATTTCCATAACCGTCTTTTTCAGTTGTCATAGATCGCATTCAGCAGGTGGGTTGTCTTTTTTTGTCAGTTCATCATGAATATTTGACACTCATGCTTGATGCTGTCCTTCATCACATAACTAAAAAAAAAAAACCTTGCAGAGTGTCTAAGCTTTTCATTTATCGTGACCTAACTTAAGCACTCATAATGCAAGCTGTACACCTTCGTTCTTAAAAAATGGCAACTCCACAACTGACTCAGATGCTTCATTGTTTTGAAAGTACAGTTTGAATTGAGTCGACCAATAGGTGACATCAAACATGTCTGATGCAGTCGGGGAACACAAGCAGGGTGCCTACAGAAGAGGCTTCTTCAGACACACACACATACACACACATTTTGTGTGTAATACATGGTATTTATTTTTAAATTTTAATAGGCAAATGATAGAAAGGGCTACTTTGAAAGTGCCAGTCAGTAGCACTGTCAAGTAGCATGGTGTCTTGGCATTTCAGCTCCCCCAGCTGCATTTTCTTTGGAATATTTTAGATATGCTCTACAAAAAAACCTGCGAATAGGCAAATTTTTAGCAAATAATTTGGAGATACGTTCCATAGAAGAATCTGTGCTTAGATGAAACTATGAATACTGGACTATGAATAGGTAGGGGTCCACTGTATGTTAGGATGGCATGTAAGGCACAGTAGATTGATTAAAACTCATCTACAATTAGATAATATTATTATAAAACAGTCAAATTTAGTCAGTAACGTAGAATGCAATGCATTCACACATTATTATTCAATAAGTACATAAGATTAGCTTCATTAACAACCAGCATTAGGAGTATTTAAAGGAATCTGATTAGTATCTTGGCCTTAAGTCTATAAATTGAACTAAATAAAAGGAATTGAATGAGTTTTCTTATTCTTGATTTTGAATATTTTACAGATTTAAATAGAAACAGAAGGATATCATGTTAATATACTCTAAAATCGTTTAAAGTAAATCACAATAAAATAATAAACACTCTGCCTTTTACTCCATTTGTATTAAAAAATGAAGTAAATAAGTTAATGTGCAAAACAAACAGCATCACCTGAACCTGTTTATGAATAGCTACATGCACCTTATGCAGTAATTAGCAAGTTCTAGATTTGCCTTTATTGGCTTTTTTCCGTGGCAGGCCTTGTGAATCTCTGTGAGTTTTCTTGTCAAGGATTCTATAATATTGTGCAATTATTCAAGATTTTCTATTAAAAGTCAGGTTTCCACTTATTATTTGAGTATGACCAATAAACTTAGTGGGGGGGCTTTTGATTTCTGACAGGCTGGACATCATAGCTCATGAATTAGCTCTCACTGATCCCAAAGTGGCTCTAAGCTGTTTACTGGTTAAGCTCTTGGCCATCTTTTTGACATCTCTGGTTCGCCAAACAGTAAATCCTAAGTGGAGAGAGTGGTTTAACAGCTCAGAAAGACGAATGTGTGCTTCATCTAGGAAATCACACACTCCATCTCGGTAGTTGTTCTGTTTTGCTAGTAGTCTAGGTGTCTGATGGTTTGTGTTGTTAGTGTGTGTTCACATCTGTTCATTTGTTGCTGTGGACATGGTCAAATCAGGCCCTCCTGATTTGAATGGGGTGTCCATTAAGACCATATCATGAAGAAGTTTTATCTCAAAGATGCGACAGGCTGGAGTCAAGTTGTTTTCACCCATTATCAAAACTTAGCAGCACATATTTGTATTCTGTTTGTATTTATGAAGTAATGAATTAAAAATGCTTTTCAAAAATATCCTTATTTTTCTGTAAATTACAAAAAAAATTATTCTTACATTTCCAGTTTTGTGGCTTCTGCTGCTGATCTGGGACCAGGTTGTGGAGGCAACAATCTGAACAAACATCCCCAAAACTCCTTGTTCCCATCTGCCTCTTTCAGCTCTTCCAGGCAAACACTGATGTGCTTCAAAGCCAGCCATGAGCTACAGCCCAACAGTTTGAAAGCAACAAAGCAGCCCAAACATTTGGAAGCAACTTCAAGTTTCTGTTGAAAGTGCCTTTTCTAAGAAAGGTGAAATAATCCAAATTTGGTTGTTTTTAATCCAGAAGTTTTATCTTACTTTTTTATTTCACCTAAATTTATCCAGGTGAAGCCACTCAGAGCTAATTTCCACGTACAACAATGACCTAGCCAAGAGGCAGGAAAAAAAATATACACCACTTCATAAACTTTACAGCCAAAAGAAAGACTTGATAAACAGACTTTGAAAACTCTGGGGGGGGGGGGGTCAAACTAATATAATCATTGCAAAATATTAGGTAAGTATAAATTCCTGAGTTAGGATAATGTGATCACCTATATATATATTCAACTATAAATATAACCATAAGCGCAGCTAGTAGGGGGGATTGCAAAATATCATTCTCTTCATCTCTTACACGATTTCTTGTCATTTGTTGTAAATGATAGATCAAGTGTGTTCATCCATTTGTGTGTCAATTATTTTTTATTTTTACCATCAAGCTGCTGGGGGACTACAGATGAAAATAAGCCCTCCTGGACAGATCTGGCATATTTACATGCTTGTTTTAACGTATTCATGTTGGTTAACATGCACTGTCCCTTAAGAAATAAATTAAATTTCAAAAGGAAACACATTTAATTTTTAAAACATAAAATCTAGAAAAGACTAATGTACCCAGTGAGTATAGTTGCAAATTAAAAGTTATGAATTGTGATTATTTTCTGAAATAAGTGAGTGAAATGAATAAGCTGGTTGCAGATGATTTCAGTCACTGACAGCAGAAAATGGAAAAAACAAGGAAGGAATACAGGCAAAGGTGACGAGTACTGAAAGGAGCCCTTGTCATGACAACATAAAGGGCATTCAGTT
Organism: Anableps anableps; assembly: GCA_014839685.1. NCBI lineage: Eukaryota > Metazoa > Chordata > Actinopteri > Cyprinodontiformes > Anablepidae > Anableps > Anableps anableps. The sequence continues at coordinate 31,706,991 of CM026075.1, read as the reverse complement.
TGTGAAGGAGAGATTTTGAAGTAGGTCTGTAAACCATGTCATAAACTCATAAATTATGTCATTATAACCATAAATTGTTTTACAGTATGAGTCAATAAGACATTTGTGCACGCTTTAAACTATAATTTACTGGCAAGCCAGATGAATAGGTAGGTTTTTGACATAATCAGTTTCAGCACCATCTGAGGATAACATTTTAGAGAGACATGCTGCATTTGGAGAAATTCCTATAAAAAACGATTGCATTTCATGGACGATGGATGCTACTGAAACAAGCCTGCAAAGAGAAAGATGCAGCTGTCAGATAGGAACTAAAAGTTTAAATATCACCATCATTAGCATGTAAATGTATCTGAAAATCATGTGTGATCTTTGTCATATTACTAACAATATTGGATCCAATATGAATCCTTGAGTCCCTTCTAGTACAGAGCTGGAGGTTGGGAATTGGACCCTCAACACTCATTGACTGTAGGTGACCAGGACCTAGCTTTTGAACCAAGTCAGGAAAATTCTCAGGAAGAACTAGGTCTTTTAACCTGTCCAGGAAAAGCAGTTTACTAAATCAATAGCTTTTTCAGACTATATAATCCAACAACGTAAAGAATCTGAAGGAATTTTAGTGTTTAAGGTGGACACCTGTAATCCTTATTTTCCAGTCAGCAGTGCATCAAGAATTCACCAATAGATAATATAACAAAATAGGTAAGCGATATCTTTCAGACACCTGTCAACCACTGCAACATAGTGACTCATTCTGAAAAGCAGCTCCAGTCTAAGGTACTAAGTGAGTAAGCGGTGACTTTACTGGGCTTAAAAAAACAAATATTTCCTTCAGCATAACGTCTTTCTTTGGAGAAATTAGCTTATTTTTTTAAAAACAAAATAATCACTGCACATCTTCAACAGACACACCTCAAGAAGAGGAATGTACGGGTACTGAGCCGCTCTGTCAGCTGTTCTAACCTGTCCATAATAGATAATGTGGAGCATTTCTGACACCTAAAATGTGACATCCTCACAGTAGTGTGGCACTGTCATATAATGTGTCTGAGGAAAGAAAGAAGCAAAATGATGCCTAAAATCCCCTTGAATCTTCAATGCCAGAAATATCGCCATCTAGATTGAAAGAAATGGGAACATGTCTCTCTGTGTCTTCATGTGGTTTGTGCTTTCCTGTGTTTTACCTATCTTCCTTTATTTTCTCGCTGCTGCCAAAGTTTCTTATGTTTTCAAGACCTTTTCCAGGCTTTGTGGAATCTCAGCATCTCAACAAAATGTACTGATTTCATTAAACCCTCACAAACAAAAATAAGGGCACTTCAATAGGAAAATCTATAGAGCCTATACACCCACATGTCAAACTGATTCACACACAGAATAAAACCTCAGGCCTGGGTTAACTGGGACCCAGATGTTAAGCAAAAGCTTAGGTAACAATCTGGAGTTATTATCTGTAGATCTGGTAAACTAAAACCTTTAGGTGACTTTTTGGTATTTCAGATGTATTTTTAGGATATGTATTAAACTATTCTAAGCTTTTATAAGAAAACTGAGATGTTCTGGATGAAATGAGTTGTTTTATATAGTGCTAAAATTAAAATGTTTACTACTCATGATATAATACAGCAAAAATACGTGTCTGTACAGGCTATTATTTTAGCGCACATCTGGTTAAAAACTATATATTAAAGGAATCCAAGCCTCATGTATGTATTGAAAGATATATGGTAAAAGGTTTTCCAACAGAATCAAGTGTCTCTCACACATTTTGCTGATGACAGGTCCGTCCTTAAATAACACCACAGCCTAACAGTCCGCTGTTTAAACAAAGATTATTGTGTTTACGCAGCAAACAGGGTGCTGAATATTACCGCATATCCTCTGTTCATTTTTATTTCATCCCATAACTTAAATATTTATTGAAACAAATAAAATGGGTAGTTATTTTAAGAGTTATAGAACAAATACAATTAAAATACATTTTTATCCTCATAAAAGCTGTATAGGAGGTTATTCCCCTGTCGATCCTTTCAGTCCCATACAAAAGTATTTCTTACCCTTGAACAGTTGTCACAATATAACCTCAAACTTCAAAATATTTTATTTGTGTTTTATGTGTTATACGCAAGCAGCATAACATTGTGATGTGAGGAAAAAAATATATGGTTTAAAAAAAAAACTTTTTACAAAAATAAAAATCTGAAAAGTGTGGTGTGCATTTGTTTTTGGGCATTTTTTTTTATCTGACACCGCAAAAATAAAATCCAGGGCAACTATTGTCTTCAGAATGCACCTAACCTGTGTGTAGTCTAAATCCAGCTGCTTTGTGAAAACCTCAGAAGTTTGTAAGAGAAACTTAATTAACAAACAGCATCATCAAGATTGAAGTTTAAAGCAGGGTTATGTAATAAAGCTAATATTTGGAGCTCTGAACATTCTTCTCAGTCCATCACCCAAACACGGAAAGAGTATGGCACATCTCTAAACCTACCCAGACATATCTGTCCAACTAAACCAACAAGTCGGGTAAGAAGAGTATTAATCAAAGAAGCAGCATGGTAACGCTGGAGGAGCTGCAATGGACAAAGGAGCTCAAATCTACGGACAGGGCAACTATTAATCACGCACTCCAGAAATGTGGTCTTTATGGAAGAGAGACAAGAAGAAAACCATAGTTAAAAGAAGATCATAATAGATTTAGATTTGCATTTTGCCATAAACTATGTCAGGGAGACTTCAAACACGTGGAAGCATTTGCTCGGATGAGACCAAGGTTAAACTTTCTGGCAAAAAAAGATTTCCACCATGAAACATGGTGGTGGCAGCATCATGCTGTGTGGATGCTTTTGTTCAGCTTGTCAGAGGGAAGATGAACAGAGCTAAATATAGGCAATCCTAAGCCTGTTATAAAAGATAACTAAAAATACATCTAGAGCTACAGTGGAATGGTTCAGATAAATACATACTTGCTCCACTTATATTTTATTTGTAAAAACTTAGGGAAAAAAATACTTATTCTTGTTCTTTCAAGTTTAAAATTATGTGAAACTTTAAAACAATTAACTCCACAAAATTTGCGGTTGTTACCTGACAAAATGTAAAAACAAACACACACACACACACACACACACACACACACACACACACACACAAACAAACAACTTTAAAGGGTATAAACAAACTTTTGCAACGCTGCGTACTTGTTCACTTACACAACTATGGAGGGGAGAATCCCAACTTCATAATAAACTAAATTAACAGCTTTCACCTTTTGGCCCAAATGGAGCGGAGTGAGTTTTCAGAGGATGAAGGGCATCAGATCGGTCTTTTATCAGTTTAGTCAATTTTTTGGACTTATCCAGCAACCACACTGCAGGATCTTGATGTGTTTATTAAGGCAGGTAGGCTGAGTGGGACTCACCTATGATGAACCACAGCAGAGTGTGTTTCTGCAGAGCTGAGCCGGCGTGCGACTCCATCCTGTCGCTTCCGAAATGATCAAGAGAGTGAAGTTTCAGAGGAGGCAGCGAGCGGATCCAAAAAAAAAAAAAAAAAAAAAAAAAAAAAAAAAAAGCTCAAAGAGGAACCACAAATATCATAAAGTAGCTGCCAGTACAGAAATCCATCAAATGCTGCAATACGAGCTTCCGCTGAAGCACCTTGCGCAAACTGCTCGGGGGAGAGCCCGGACTCGTCCTTGTTCCTCCCGCGCTACACGTCAACTCCCCCCGAGTCTTCCTGTCACCGACCGTGTGTCATCCCGGTATTTAACATACCGAGTCGTCAAGTTAGGAGCTTTCTCTTCATAAACCCCGAGGTCGGGGTGAGATCCGAAAAGGGAACTGTGTGGAAACTATGCGGCGTTTGGAAGAGTGCTGTGCGCAACGGGACGCGTCGGTCTGGCACCAGTGGAGCAGAGTGAGAGACCCGGGTGAGCGGCGGGGACTTAGCCCTGACCCGACAAATTAGAGAGCGCAGGGAAGGAGAGCGAGGGAGGGTGGAGGCAATGAACTGGTACTAATACCTTCCAACTGGTTATCTGATATAAACGTTGAGTGCAAGAAGCAGCCTTAAGCACACACAGGAACACAGATCATGTCTAAGACTCTGCATGTAAAGCAGAAAAAAAGCTCAACTGACAAAATAACTGTGGCATTTCTTAATTCACAAATCTCCCATAATTAAATAAATAAATAAATAAATAAAAAATGTTGTGTTAAAAAGTTCTCTGTTAAAGTTTCCCAATCTCTCTCATTGCCATGGAAAACTTTGGGGCAACTGGCTTTAGTTTATTGAGTTTTGCTGGTAGCCTTGTCATCACAGCATTTTAGGTGTAAAGGATGGATCTGTATAAATTACAGTATTATCAATATAGTTCATTTATTTCATTAATTCAATTCCAAAAGTATGGAAGCTGAGAGTATGGAAGCCGAGAGCAGTCGTACTTGCATGTTTATTTTCCGATGGTTAACTCGAGATAACAAGTTATTGATGTCGTTTTAACGACATAACGATGGCCTTTTTCTCGAGATAACGAGTTAATTTCCCGATGGTTCAATCATACGACCAACGACGTGGTGTCATTATGGTTTATTTATTACCTTATTCATAGAATTATTCACAGATTTACACATGCATGCCATGACTTACACTTATAAGTCCTCTCCTGCTGGTGTGGCATGCATTGAATGATGGAATCAGGTTTAATACATACACCAATCATCTCATGAGTTTGTTTTCTCAAAATTAACTCATTATCTCCAGAAAACCATCAGAAAAAGGTTTATGCGTAACAGGTCCGCTCTCGACTTCCGTACAAAAGAGACATTTGCATATTATACAGTTTCTTTTAACACAAGTGTTGATTTCTGTTAATTGGGGTTAAGTATGGTTAAAAGCCAATAAAACCCCCAAATTTAGTTTCTTAAAAAACTACATAAAACCAAGAAATATACTATTTCTAATTCAGAAATGCTATGTTAGAGTCTCTCTGTGGCCTACACAATCACGGAGAACACTACTTGTCTGACAGCTCTTCAGCAGACAATCACTACAAGACACAGACACCTTCCTCAAGGAAGACAAACCACAAGGAAATTGCTAAAGAAACTGGTTGCTCACAGAGCACTGTATCCAAGCCTGTTTACTGAAGGTTGAGTGGAAGGAAAAGGGTGGTAGGAAAAGATCCACAAGCAACAGCAATATCAAGACCCCTGAGACAATTGTGAGGTAAATCTCTTCAAGAGTTTGAGGGAGATTCACAAGCTATGGACTGCTGCTGAGAACAGCTTTAAGAGCCACCACACACAGAGGCATGCAGGACCTGGGCTTGAGCCAGAGACAAGCCCAGAAGACAGGACGAGACTGGTGCTCAGTGGTCAAATGTCTTCTTTTCAGATGAAAGTCAATTTTCCATTTTATTTGCAAATCTAGGTCCCAGAGGCTGGATGAAGAGTACAGAGGCACAGAATACAAACTTTTTAAGGTCCCGCATGAATTTTCTGTAGTCAGTGATGATTTGTGGAGTCATGTCATCTGCTGGTGTTTGTCCACAGGTTTTATTCAATTCCAAAGTCAGATCAGGAGATTTTAGACGTCTTCATACTTCGTAATGCTTCCCTCTCCTTACAAACTTTCTAGACGTCCAGATTTCATTTTCTGGCAGTGCTTGGAACCTGCTCACGCTGCCAAAACTACCAATACTTGCTTTAGTGACCATGGGAGCACTGTGCTTGATTGGCCAGCAAACTGGCCTGTCCTAGACCCCAGGGAGAATCTATCGAGTATAGCCAAAGGGAAGATGAGAAACACCAGAGCCAGGGATGCAGAAGAGCTGAAGACCTCTATTAAAGTATCCTGGACTTCCTGAACACCTCAGAAAAGCCACAATTTGTGCAACATGAGCCCCAACCAAGCACTGAGTGTATATCTTGTACAACACATAGACATACTTGTCAGTCGGCCTAAATTTCCTTATTAAAATGTATGCAATATTGTAATTTTCAGTTAAACAGAATTCAGGTTTTTCATTAACGTAAAATATGAATCTCTGTGTGTAATAAATCAGTATATGAGATTTATTTTTAACTATTGTTACTGAAATAAATTAACATTTTTATGATACTCTAATTCACTTAGATCCACCTGGAGACTTTGACTGGACCACTACAGCATGCTGAATCTTTTCTTTTTCAGCCAATCTTTCTGTGTTTTCATCCACACTTCAACTTTTTAACACATGACTTGAAATTTGGCTCAATAATACTTTGGTACAGAGCAGTTTATAATGCACTCAGTGACCACAATCTGCCTTTGTCATCTGATTCAAAACAAATCCAAATCATCAGCCCTCCACAGCCATGAATGGCAGTCTTGTTTTGTTTTTTTTCTTATTTATTTTCTTTCATCTTTTTAGTTTTAATTTTCTGTTCATCTGGTGATTGCTGGAATGTATGTGCAAAGTTGACAGCTGCCTTAAATGGTTGAAAATGGCACCATGTCCCTCCCCAAGACTGAATGTGCTGCAAATTTGCTTCATAATTTCATTGCTGATTTCTTTACATCTTGGTGTTGTGCTGGTACATAATTCTCCAGGACAAAGCCTTCAGACTGATTTAATTTATGGATTCATGTTCTGTTAATAATGTTTGTTTGGTGAGCTTGGCTCATTGGAGACAGATGTTATTTTTTAAGAAAGCAGTAAGTTTGGACTTGGTTAGGTTGTGTAACTTGCATGTCTTATACCTGCCAACAGTATGTAGAGGTGCATCTAAGTAAATCAAAAGAGAATTGTGTGTTTTACTCTCCTTATGGAGGGTGTCAATGATTGTTGTGCAACTGTCAAGTCAACATTTTTTCCATGATAGTGTAGGTCATTGCATGGCTAAAACATAACATTTCTGCATAAAGGGAAAACCTTTGATTATATTCCCCCTTTTTAAGAAACTGAATATAAGGTTTTCATTCATTCTAAGGTATAATCAATAAAATGAACACTTCAAATAATCACTTTGTGTGTAATGAGTCAACATAATATATGAGTTTCACTTTTTGAATTGAATGACTGCTATAAGTTCATTTGTTTGTGATATTGCTGTTTGTGACGCACCTGTAAGCGATGTATGGAGAAAAGTCTGGTGTTGAGCCAGTGTTGTGTTCCGCTTTCCTCCAGAACTGAAATATTTATAATGGTTAAACACTGCCATCTTGTGCTCATGTGAGGCCAGCTCTGATGTGTCTTCTTCATCATTTAAAAAATATATATATATATATATAAAAAGCCCTACATGTTATATTGTGTAGTTCATTTAGTTAATAGAACTTTAATACTTCTAATTCTCATTCACATAGAGTACAAGGATAATAAAAGCATTATTATACCTCCTTTATGATGTTCTGCTGCTACATCTACTGAGATTTTATAGAAACGCAAAAGTTGAAAAAGCAAATATTACATGCTTGTATTTGAATTTGCCTAATATGTGACACTGTATAGAAGAGTTTTGTTTTTTTCAGGCAGCTTCTTAAACTCTGGCTTTTTGAGCTTTAATAACCATGGAGTCTGTCGTTTATACAGTTATTGCATGGAAGCATAAAGAGACTGACTGGTCTATTGTTAAAAGCACAATATTCAAAACACTTTTAAGACTTTTTAACCTCAGCTGAAAACACAGACCTTTGTACTGCCTTTTCAAAGTGTATGAAAATTGCCTCCCTTTGACTGCAGTTTTGCTTTGAGCCGAATGTCAAACGGCACTTTCATCTGAGTCAGTTCAACGATAATTCATCTACTAGGTTTTGTATATTGTTCTCACCCAAACACTTTTCTGTGGTTTCATGTTGTGCTACAATATCTGAACTACTCAAAAATCTGTCAGGAAACAATAACTCAGTCTGACTTGTCTGAGTAAGAGAGTAATTCTGCTTTTTTCAGGTCTTAAAGATCAGCCAGGAGGGGGAAAAATATGTAGAAAGAGGTTAAATGAAAGTGAGATTCACAGATATTTCTTTTAAAAATATTCAGGAAACTAATTGGCCGCATGCTGTTACTAACTCTTCAAACAGTTCTGGGAATTTAGGAAAATAAAAAAATTTCAAAAAGATTTGAAAAGTCAAAGTCCCAGAGAAGGTGACTGCACCTATCACAGCTTCTATCCATGCTTTAAATCTAGTGTGTTTAAAACACTGATTAAATGGTTTTTTTTTTTTTTTTTTTTTTTTTTTTCAAATGGCTCTCTTTCATTATAAAATGTAAGTAAAAAAAGCATTAAACCATTCCTCGTTTCATCACACTTTTTCTTTCAAATAGTTCAACTTTCTTGCGGTCTTTTAAAGTGAGCCTAATGAAAGTTTTTCCAAAGTTTCTAAAAGTTTTTCTTTGGCTGAATTTTTACTTATTTAAAGTCCAGAACTGGATTGTGTTCTTAAAAATGTTTTTTGTTTATTAAGCCACACTTCTATGAATCCCTCAGGCATAAAAAGGTGCCTAAATATGAGGCATGGGCCCGTGTTATGTTGACCCATAACGAACAGCTTTAAGAACCAAGTCAAGTATTAATCCTGTTACAAGAACAGACTTCTTTAAAACATCATTTGTTGCATCATTTACTGCATCAGTGCAGCATGGCATAGAGGCGATCACCCTGTGGCTCTGCTGAGGTGTTCAGGAAGCCCAGGTTGTTTTAATAGTGGCCTTTAGCTCGTCTCCATGGTTTGCTCTGGTGTCTCTTATATTCATCCATATAATCAATACTCCTTAGATTATCAATTGGGGTTAAGTTCAGACTGTTGTGCTGCCAACAAAGCACAGTTATACAGTGGTCATTAAAGTAGGTGTTGGCTAGGGGAAATAAAATAAGGATAAAGGAACAATACGTACATGTGTTTGCAGCCATTTTTTTTTTTATATAAAGGATGAAAAAAAGAAGGACTGTTGTGACATACAGTGGAGCTGCTGAATACTTAAGCTGTAGAGTGTTCATTGTGTTTGTCAGAGAGACAACAAGGGGGGGAGAAAGTGTCTGTGTAGCAGCTGCTTTTTACAAGAGTGCTCTGTAGCACCAACCTTAAGGTACAAGCGCCAGGGTACAATAGCTTGTGTCCAGGATGTGTGGGGTCTGCAGAGCTATTAGCTGCCTTTTTCCTGACCCGAGACCTGTACAAGGCCTGGTTGGGAGGGTCAGCCCTGGTGATCCTCTCTGCAGACCTAATTGTTCATCGCAGCCTTGTCCTGCCCTGTTTCATGGATGAGTCAAACCACACAGTGATGGACAAACTCAGGACAGACTAAATAATTGCAGTGTAGAAGATGACCAGCAGCTCCTTCGGTAGATTGTGCTTCTGAAGTCCTTGGAGGAAGTATCGTTTCTGCTGGGCCTCGTCAGTGTTCTGAAATTTCCTGGTAAATGGCTGCATTGACTGTGGATGTAAGAAAACACAAAGGAGCAAAAACAGCAGATAACATGGCTCAACAATTCTTGTTGCTTGTGCACTTTTTGCTACTGTATTTGTTCCTTCCTCTGAACTTTCCAACAATATGCTCAGATCCAGCACCCTGTGAAAATTCAGCTTCTTTAGCCATGACCTTTAGTGGCTTACCCGCCATGTGGGGGGCATCAGAGACCATCTACAGGACAACTGTAAAGTCGGCTCTCTGCCCCATGATTTTGTAGACCATAACAGAATCTTTCAACATTAAAATCCTTTTTATTGGTCTTGTGTAAAGTTCTAACTTTCTGATAAACAAAATTGGTGGTCTTGCTGAGCTATAATCCTTAAAAATTGGAGAAATCCATGCTTCAAATACATCACTTGCAATAAATCCATAAGATGAGTTTTTAATTTTGAATTACCAAAATAAATTAAGTTTTTACTGATATTCTAATTTGTTGAGATGCACCTGTATGGCCTTTAATGAACACAGTTGCAAGACATTTCTCAAACACCCAAATCTGATCAATGAAACTGACTATGCGCTTGGTAATATGTTAGTAGAGTAGGCATATTTCATTTTCAAGAAGACCATTATTACATTCATCATCATGATATTTAACAAACTTGCAAATATCCAATCAGCAAAACTTTGCTTGCTGCAGCAAACTATATAAATTTTAAAATCTCTTTCACAACGTCTGTAAGGAACCAAGTCACATTGTAATAAGTAACAAAACATAAGAAATTATTGCTTGTTCCTTTAAATTTATGCATTTATCATGAACAAATAAAAAGCAAACAAAGTCAAAAACTTTAAGAAATATTCCTTAGTCTTAATGTGTGGGGTCACAAACAGCCTGTGGGTAATTAAAAACCACCTAACGGCTGTCTGTCCAACTGTCTCCAAGGAAACCAAGTGTAAACGGACGACAGAAGGCACGCGGGATGAAAAACAAGGAAAGAGGAATTGCTTGAGTGGACAGTCTGCTGAAAACAGATCAAAGGTTCATTTGACAAATGCCTACAGAAGCTCAGAGGAGACACACAACTGGATTAGTAACAGATTGAAGCAACAGAGACGAGTGTAAGTAAAATATTGAAATATTTTGCTGTCAGTCATCATTAAAAGCTGCTGACAATCTCTCACTGAGCAGTAATAGATACCATTTTCATTTCCAGAAAGCCACTTAACGGCTTCTGCATGTCTCATTTTTTTAAAAGACTTAGTTTTATGTTAATTCATTGTGTAACAAAGCAATTTTGTGAGTTCTGCTCTTAGTTTCTGATTAACATTAAACCAGACGAGATTTAGTCACCAAGGACACATGAGGACACGTGTAGATCTCATTGGCAAAAAAGGTTATCAATGACCAACACTGCAGGGAAATAAACATGCAAACCCAATAGCCTTACACATTTACCCACCACTGAATAATACAGCCTTTATTATATATTGATATACTTATACTCAGTCTTACGCTAAAAGAGACTTTATAGTAGGAGCTCCTCCATTCACACATATGAACTGTCATTTGTAGATAAGCTCATTTATAGACAATGATGTGTTTATACTGACTCCACACCATCATAATGAGGGATATATTTCCAGTCATGCCCTCTTTCTGGTCCCAGTGGGCACCAGTGGATCATTAGAGACTGACATCACAAGCAATAGTCACACAAACATGCTGACTGCCAAACACTGAGTTAAGAAAAACATTCTTATTTGTTCCAGAGCTCAGAGGTGGCTCTTCTGCTCTGACTTCTGCTCACGCCGGTTTGACTCGGAGCACGCGGGCTATGGAGGCGAAGAGGAGGAGAGACGCTAATAATGGGGAAGACGACGACGACGATGATGATGTGATGCAGTTAGGGCAGTTGGAAGGAGAAAATGATCCGGTGGTTTTGGAACCACAAATGGAGATCCTGGAGGTCTCTGACGATGAAGATGAAGAAGAAAGGAGACGCGTTGCCCTTTTCGCTGCTTGTCGAAACAATAAGTCAGAGGTGAGTTGCAGAGAAATGTGTTTTTAAGTGTGATTTAGGCACAAGTGTGTTACAGGAAAACCTCTGGTTTATTGAGAAGACTGGTGGAACAAAACAGTGTGGTCACATGACACGCAGTAATTTTCCTCTCAACAACAACACCTGTTTACGAGCATATATGTGCGTCACATGATCTAAATGTTGCTCTATACGCTCCACCTCTGCATCCCATCCTTTGGGAGTCATGTTGAAACTCATTTCCTTGTAACATGAGGGCTCTCCTGCTCACAGAAATTAGTTATGAACAGCTTAGATGTGTAAAGACTCATGAAGTGGACATATAAAGCCAAGATCAAACAGTTTCACGAGATTTTAACAAAATATTTGAGACCCACTTTGAGGAAATAATGAAAGGCCACAAAACATTTTTCTTTTTCAGTTTTGTTCATGCAGAGCTAAACAAAGCAGTAAGTCTGAGGGGCCGAAGGAAACAAATCTAACGTAGCTTACTACTTTAAGAGGATGTGGCTCCTCTGAGATCCACCTTAGGCCTTTAGGATTTATCTATCCAGCAGTTAGATTAAGCAGAGATCCCAAAATCAGCCTCTCTGCTTCAAAACCTCCTCCAAGTGGCTCGTATCCATAACACCTACCAGCAGGAGGCCTCTATCTAGTAGGCATTGTTTTCATACAGAAGAGCAGCATCACCTGCTGAACATCTGCTCCCCTCATCCTGTCCCTGACCGTAAGTTTTATCATCTCAATTCACCTCATTGACCAGCTTGATCGGTGTGCTCAACAGGCGGTGCAGGGGCTGCTGAGGGCCGATGCTGACCTGACGCTGTGTGACCACAGGCAGCAGACAGTGCTCCACATCAGCCCACCTGAGCTCCAGGAGAAAATGGTGAGGTGGATGACGAGGCCTCATCTGACCCCACAGGGGCAGCTGCTGCAGGGCGCCTGGCAGGGAGATCTGGACTCTGTGAGGCAACTGTTGGTGAGTCTCTGATCAAAAGGTCAGGGTGGAGCTACTCCGCAGGGACAACAATACCTCCTTCATACCAGTGTTTACAGTAACAGCGCATTAGTCAGACTTTGGTTAGATTTATTCAAGATGAAACTCAGACTGGTCCAGATAAATTTAACGTAAGCCATGGATTTGGATTTTTTTTTTTTTTTTTTTTACATAATTAAAAGTTGCATTTCTTACCTGATTCTTCACGCACAGCAACAAACAGGTTTGCCAGTTGTGTCGTCTCCCTTTGGGGTTTTGTGTTGCTGAAAATACGATACGAAAACCTCACGTGTCTCTGTAAAAACAAGTCACAATGTGGGACAGTGTTTTTCCACTGCTGGCTTAATTGTCAACTTTCATCAGACAGGAGTCTGTGGTGGGTTTGTTAAATACACAGTGCACCACAAAAGTATTCACACCCCTTGAACTTTGTCGTATTACAACTGCAAACTTTAACGGACTTTATTGGGACGATTTCAACGTGTTGCGTGATTGACCAAGTGTATCTGCTGGCAGGCTTCTGTGGAACGAGCTGAAGGATTGATCATGTCTCTGTGTTTCTGTGCGTCAGTCTCACACAGACAGTGTGGATGTGAACATTCCCAACAGTGACGGCGCAACAGCGGTGATGCTCGCCGTCAGGGACGTCGATCTGTTTCAGGGCATGGCAGCATGGTTACCATGGAAACACAACCCCGTGGAGGTGGTGAAGGAGCTGCTGAAGTTGTCAGCGTAAGGAAGAACATGTTCATGCCTGAATTACAGTCCACCAGAGATACCAGTTGTACTTACTGTGCAAAAATCTTGGGTCAGTTCCTAATCCTTTATATTTTCATTCCAAGTTGACAGAGTTGTTGTGAATCCCTTCACCCATAACAAGCAACTTAAGATCCTAATAAAGTCTTGATCGAATGTTCTTTAAGGTTTTGAAAGATTTATTTTGTGAGCAAAAACTTGTATCCAACACTCAAGAGTGTAAAACTCAAGCAAAACTAAGACTTAATAACTTCATTAATGTCAACTGATTTATTAAACTGAGAACAGACACATCCTACGCCACTGAAAAGTCCATTTATGTCATTCTGTGAAGAAAACGTGCTTGTGGGTTGAGCAGCAGAATCAAGTTATGTGGTTCATGTCCAATGCTTTTCATGGGCAACAAGCAAAAGAAAGAAAGAAAGAGAGTGAGAAAGAAAGAAGGAAAGGGAATATATGCTTTTGCTCATCATAGTAGCAAACTATTTTTTTTCTTTTTTTATTTCTTACATAAATGGAAAGATTTACTTCAAAAATAAAGATGCTCAAGACTACACTTCCAGTTGGTGGACAGAAAGTGGATAAAAAAAGCTGAAAATTTAAAAAAAAATGCATTAAAAGATCTCCAGGGAGCCTGAGGACCTCTTGATCTGGACCGCTTTTAAATATCGAAAGACAGACTGAATTCTCTGGCGCTAACCTAATTTGTATATTTATTTTATTGAGCGACCAGGTCAGTGTTGTTTAGAGTTGTTCCATCTGCGTTTTTTAGCGATCTGCGAGCTCGAGACCACAATGGCTGCTCTGCCCTTCACTACGCTGCTAATCTCAGCAGCCCTCTGACAGAAGAGATCATTCCAGTTCTGATCGAGGCTCTGAATCACAGAGGTATCCACAACGCAGCACTAATACACACACTAATCCTAAAATTTAATTTCAATGCTTACAACCCATTCAACTTTGTGGAATGACTCATAATGGTCAACACAAAATTACAGTGTATTCTACTATATCCACCAATAGACCGTAACCCTGTTTTGAATCAACAGAAACAGGATTTACCAGTGAGGTCCAGGACAGAAATCCAGACATCCTTCCTTCCCAGCAACACTCACCAGCTCATTCTGGGGGATTTTAAGCCAGTCTCTCGCCAGAATCCCTCTGGCTAGTTGTAAGCCTGCCCTAGGGTCTCCTCCCACTCTGATCTTCAAAGGGGTGATGCCTGACCCACTCCTTTCTGTGAAGAGGAGCAGTGGCTCTACTTTGAGCTCGTGCCAAATGACAAAGCTCCTCACCTCATCTCAAGGGCTGAACCTAGCCACCCCAAAAAGAAGCGCATTTCAGTAGTTTGCATCCAGGATCTCATTCTTTAACTCCTGATCCATATCATGATCACAGGTACGGGTAGGAGCATAAATGGACTGATAAATCATGAGCTTTGCTTTTTGGGTACACCATTACTGGAGCTGAGCCCACATTGGTTAGACGAAGCCCCAATTTGTGCATCTGTCTTCCGTGCCATCTTACCATCACTAGTGAACAAGACACCCATATACTTGAATTTCTCCAGTTGTGACAAAGACTGACTGACCCCAAACCCAGAGGGAGAAGTCCACCCTTTTCTGGTTGAAAACCATGACCTCAGGCCCACAGGAACAGACTCTCATCCTGGTCACGTCACACTTTCCCACAAACCATCAGGTGTGACAAAATAACATGATCTGCAAGGATAAACGTTTTTCTTATTTTATGAATAATTTAACAAATTAACAGATTATTTATAAACGGAGAAAACACGAAGATCAGCACTGACTGCCTTCGTTTTATCCGCCAACTTCAATTGATCCGAAGGCATAAAATACTCAGGACACACGTACACTATCTTGTCCTTTCTGATTCCCTTGTTAATTTTGCGCAGAAGTTGATCCCATCTCCTTGTCGGGACTTGAGAAGTACTTGTTCCAGGATTTGGACTTTGGAGATTCAGACGTAGAGCAGGATGCTGAGAGCCTTTTTCCTCATCATCAAGCAAGAAGACATCAACACAGCGACCATTTTCACAGCCAAACACAGGTAAGAAAAACGGAGATGTGCAATTTGTTCTTACAAAGTGATTAAAACTCCTGTTATTTGTCTGTAGAGCTTGGATAGACATTTTGCATGAATCAATTTACATACATCAAGGAAATGTAAATGCTTGATTATAATTTTGATATAAGGGTTTATCTGAAATTAGCATTGCATTCAGATCTGCAGAAAATCCACAGTGGGGTGGGGCCAACATAGTTTTGTGGAAAAAGGTTTTACAACTGTACACTGTTGCAAAAAGCTCACTAATAGTCTAGGTGTGACTGAAGATCTCAGGTTACACTAATTAACAAACACAGGTAGAATGGGAGTGAGCAACAACACAGAACACATGCAAGTCCAGTAAAAAGCTTTGGGTCTTCTGTGTAGCCGCAATGCCTCATATAGGAAGGAGACACGCCAGCAGCTGGTTAGCAGAAGGACAGAGCAGCTGGTCGATGGGGACGTGATGCAGTTTATGTACATCCCAGACCCACTCTGGGTATCTTATCAGTAATGTGTGACCAAAACATTTATAATAATAAATACTAAAATGGTTTTAGGACCTAGTACAGCTGCAGTCACTTATTGTTATATTATATATTAATACGTTATTTTACTTTAACAAAATAATACAAACAAAACTAAAGGATGGAAACTCGGTTCTCAATTCAAGACTGAAACCCCCCCCCCATTGTTTACAGACCTTTGAAAAAGTATCTCCACCCCTTGAACTTCTGCACATTATGTCATATCACAATCACAAACTTTAGTTTATTTTATTAGGATTTTAAGTGATAGACTAACAAATCATTCAAAAAGTAGTGATCCATGGTGAATTAGAATAAAAATAATAAACGTTTTAATTTTTTTTTTTTTTTTTTTTTTTTTTTTTTTTTTTTTTTTTTTTTTTTTAGCCAATAAAAGTCTGAAATGTGTTTCCTGCTTTTGTGTTCAGCCCCTTTTACGTTAAAAAACCTACATAAAATCCAGTGCAACCAGCTATCTTCAGAAGTCATCTAATCGGTGTAAAATTTATTCTGTTTATGAATCCAGCTGTTCTGTGAGGGCTTCAGAGGTTTGCTACGGAACATTAGTGAACAAACAGCATCACGAGGACCAAGGAACACAACAGATGGGTCAGACAGGAAGAACAACGTCACAAAATTTGAACATCTCACTGAACGTTGTTCAAGTGTAGTGAAAATAGAAAGCTTTTGACAAGAGGTCAGACCTACCAACACATGGCTGTACACCTAAAGTGGCAGGCTGGACATGAAAGAGCATTAATCAGAGAAATGGCCAAGAGGTCTGTGGTGACTTTGGAGGAGCTGTTGCTTGTACTCAAGTGGAAGAACCTGTTGAAAGGACAACAATAGCTTTGTGTAAACTATACAAACCTGGTCATCATGGAAAAGTGGCAAGATTGTTGAAAGACAGCCATACGAAGTCACAAGCCATGTTGGGGAAACAGTAAACATGTGCCGATAATGATAATGCCTGGAGCTAAAAACAGGGCAAACTTGCTCGACAAATGATCGGATCGGAGTTGTATTTTATGTTTACAGAACAATGAAACACATTCATTGCACTAATTTCTTTATATTTTAATTCCAAGAAACAGGTTTTCTCATGAAATTCTGGTGGTTTTCATCAACAGCTCTAGAGACTCAAAATATCTTTTAAAGTTTGCCTTTTAAGGCTGGCTGATTTACTATACAGCATAAGAAAATCAGGGCTGGTTTAAGACTCAGCACAGTCCTGCACACCTCTGAGCTTCTTTATATCATGCTGCCTAAATGAATCTACAAACCACTCTGCAGCAATGGGTCAGGTTCCAGTTTCAAGGCTACTAAAATTTAGAATCATTTAGTTCCTGCAGTCCAAACACTTTTTAATGGGAAGTCAGAGACAATGCTGGGTTTCCCCCAGTTGCTATAGAACATAGATTGAAGCTTTGTCTCTGCCATCAGGTGCTCCAAGCTGTCAGTCAGCTGTGTTCAAAATCAGAAACAGCTACACTAGAATATTCAAGCTTTCTTTTTACTGTACTTTGTGCATGATATTAATATGTTCATAGTAGTCAATTCTATTTGTCTATTTTATATTTTAACTTTAGTCACTCAATGCACATTAATGATGATGTAAGCACATAACGCTCCTATAAACACAGGACATGCAGTTATTTCACCTACAGTATAGCTATGGCAAATTTTTTTGACGATCATTTAGAAATTTCTACTCGTATGTTTGTCAGGTTTTTCTTGAAGTGTTTTATTTGGTGCCTGAATGTTTCTTTTTACCATATCTGGAAAAACAGTGGGTATGAAAATAAAGTACTGGAAACAAGAAAATAACAACAACTTTGATCTTTCCAGGCATCTCTGCAGACTTCAGGGAGCTTCTCTCAATTTGACAAGAAAGAGTTCAGCCAAGGTAAGGGCTTCTTCAGCAACACAAAGCTTAAAGTAAAGAGATATTTTCTGCACATTTCAGAAAAAACAGTTAGTGATCTTGATCCCAGATAGAAACTGGGTGACTAAGATAAGAGGATAGTAAGAGGAATACAAAATCTCTGAAGCTCCCTGTTAGAAAACAGCAGCAAAGACCAGCATTTTAGGGTCACGAAGTCTCCATAATAACTGTTAGATCTTCTTGACATACCAACTGGTTATTTAGGAGGCATGTCAAAAGATTTATTTTTTTAATCACACTGTTACAAACATTTGGAGTTTGCTCAAATCTACAGGGACTTGTGTGGTCTGGTCAGATGAGACTAAGATTGAAATTTTCTGCAACAAAAACGCCAGGTGGATTTGGTGTGAAACAAAGAGTGAGTTTGTGGAAAAGCTCCTCATGCCCGCCGTTAACTATAGTGAAGAAGCTGTGATGCTGTGGAGCTGTTTCTCTTCCAAAGACCCTGGGAATCTTGTTAGAGTGCATCACAGCATGAGCTCCTTGAAATACCAGGACATTTGTAACTAAAATCTGATGGCCTCTGCCAGAAACTGAAAATAGGTTGTCACTGCAGAGAAATGATCCAGAACATGGAGCCAAATCAACACAGAAGCTGTTTACCAGACTCAAAATGACCTTCCTTACTGGTGAAAAATAAAGAGAGGCATAAGGATTTTCTAAAGCACTGTAGATCACACCTGTATTATAAATAATTTTAGTAGAGTACACAGAGAGAGAAACATAATGGTCAGAATTCCTCATGGGCCACGAGATCAGATCACCTTCACAAAGGGGAGGGGATCTTAGGGAGACTAAGGAGAGAGAGGCTGTCCAGGATGGGAGGGGTCTTCCACACAATACAAAGCTCTCCTCAGAGAAACCTGCCTGAACATCTTTCATCTCTGCATCCTCGACAGCAGGGTCTCAACTCCAGAAACAAAACGGGAGACTTCCAGAAAACCCTTTCTGTGACTTAAACAAAAGATCATGCAAAATGAATGAAAGTGTGACTATTAGGATAACTAGTTTAAATCTGGACATGTAAGCAAAGTGGATCAACGGGCTTAGACACAGGTAAACTAAGCTATCCCTTTATAATGAGCAGTAGTGTGTAATTTGCATGTGTCCTGTTCTAAATGTTGAATATTTAATTGAAAACAAGCAAGTTTAACTTTGATGTTCTGAATGGACAGAAAGGTTCTTACTAACAGCAACAGCATGGTTTAATTTTAAAGAAACCACAATCTTCCAATCTTTTTATCATTGCCGCAGTTAGTCACAATGTTTCTTCTGTTTTTGGTGACTTAATCATTGCTTCTTTCCTCCAGGGATATAAAACATCAGTGCTGTATTATATATCTACATCACATAAGTTTTTATAAAATTTTGTTTTGCTGATGAAAATAAGGGGCCATATTTGAGTAGGGTTGATGAGTGAGTGTTTGTATTTCTGCAGCAGATAAGGGGATTCCCACCTGTTCCCAAAACGCCATGGAAACTCTGAAAAACCCTGGACGAGCCAATCAAGATGTAAGGAGGGGAAACAGGTGGGCATGAAAAATTCACCAGCTTTCTCTCACAAACACATTTTTATGTTGATCAATCTACAATGAGTATTAGTGATGAAGAAAAGTACCATCTGTTCATATATAGCACACAAACAGTTTCTGTGTGTACAGTTGACACTCCTTCCTTATATCCACCCCTAGCAAACAATCTCATACACTGTACACTTCCTCCTGGGTTGGTTTGCATTTGCCTCTTACTTTGACACCAGCACTAGAAAAAAGGCCTATCTGGTTACATTTGCAGACCTGTGCGTGGGCACCTGTCACTGTGTCCAGAGGACAATCTGTTCTACCCAAACAGGTTGGATACACACAGTCCGGGGCAGAGAACTTTGGTGAATCAGCTCATTGTCTGTTTTGAGCAGCACTCACATCTGAATCAAGTCCAAGTTCTGAGAAGAGAATAAAGCTCTTTTAGCTGCTCTAATTTCATCGAATCAGCTGCCAGAAATAGGGTGAGATTCAAGTTTGGTTTGGTACAAGAAAATATTATAAGCATATTCATAATTTACTTCAACAAATATTGTTTATGAAAATGGCTGTCTCACATATAATTAGAGTACAGGGTTAGGTTTGTTTCAGTAATCAAACTGACATATTCAGATTTAGAATAAAGAGCAGAAACAGACAGGAAGAGAAGAGGATAATCTGATAATGAGCTATGAAAACCAAGGAATAAGATAAAAAATGCTGTGTCTAGTTCACCTCACAACTCAGATCTGGGAATCAGTACATACCAAAGCTGAACTTGGTCTGGTCTAGGCATAAAACCAGTGACATTTGCTATTTGTAGGGCCAAGCCAGTTTGGATATTTAACATTGCTGTTAACAATACTGAAAAATTCAGGCAGCTATTAAAGCTAAAGAAGTTATGGCTTACATTTTTTGTAGAGTGTGATTTTAAAAAATGCAGTTTTAAATTCAAAAGTATTTTATAAATCCCAAAAGGGGAACTAAATGTTGTTGTAACTCATGTAATATAAGCTTCTTTAAAATGTTGTTGAAAATTTTGCCACTCAAAATGGATACAATCACACAGAGGCATAAATGATTTGAAGATTCTTCAGATTTTAAAGGTGGTTTTCCCTTTTTAAACCTTAGACATCTATTTTAGTGAGCTCTTGGCTGTTGAAGTGAGAGTGGGCAACATGGTAGGATTGAAATAGTTGTCTGACACCTACTGCGAAACTGTAGCAACTAATAATTCTAGTGAAGGGTTTAAAGAGATCTCAAAGTAATTTTAAATCAGCCATTCACTGTTCACAAAATAGTCTAAAAGAGGAGTACATTTAAAAGATCTGCCAATGTGCCCAGGTCTGCCCATGTAAACAGGTTCGCCCTCAAACCAGACCACAAGATGCTAAAAGAAGTCTCAAAAACCTTAAAATGTCATCACAGACCTCTTGATACTGTTGATAATAAAGTTCACACTTCCACAATCAGAAACAGACTACACAAGTTAAACTTTTATGAGAAGTGTGCAAGGAGGAAACACTCTCAAAAAATCATGAAGGTCTGAAAGGAGCTTTATAGAGAATGTGGACATAGAGCAAGGTCTCTGGAATAAGGTTCTTTGTACAGATGAGTCTGCTTGGCATAAACAAAACACAGCATTTCAGAAAAAAAAAACAAACAAACGTCCGTTATGAGGTGGAAGCGTCACAGTTTTGGGATGTTTTTTTACAGCAGGACCTGACCAGTTCACCATCACAGAACCTGCAATTAATTACAGGGTGTATCAGATGGAGATTAAGAAAAATGTGAAACCATTTGTTAAACAAAATTTAAGATCAACCAGAACTGGACCCGGCAACATGACAATGACCTGCAAGACTGGCTAAAGATTAAGTAATGTAAAGTCCTGGCCTGAGTCAAAGCCCAGATCTTGATTTCACTCAGATTCAGATTCAGTGAGGTGAGCTCCAATATGCCGCTAAAGCATAAAACCCCTTAAAGATCCAACAGCTGAAAGTGAGAAGTGGGACAAATGTTCCTAAGGCTAATGTTAGAGATTGATAGATGACCACAAGAAGGATGTTATTTTAGATAAAGAGATGTAGATACCATGCGTATTTAAACTGCGATCCTATTTCACAACCACACAACTGTCTTCTGACTTCCATTTCTCATTTTATTTGCAGAGGTTTCTGTCTACCCAGCTTGTCCATCAGTCACAGACATAGCGACCATGCAGATGCTGTTCTGTCATCTAGGTTTCTGAGTACCAGAACCACGTGTCAGCCTGTACCCCCCAGACAAAGGTACATTTACTCACACTTGTTTAATATTAACAATTTACATGGCTAACAGGAAGCAAGATGTCAGAAAATTGCTCTGCTTGTTACCATAACTAAAATACAAGATTTTTCAAATAGAATACCAAGATAGTTACTTTGAAACAAAATTAACTAAATAACCATGAATGATTGGATTGTTTGACTGCTGAATGTCCATATAATATACTTCTAAATTAAAATGAATGATATTGAGTCTTAAAATAACAACTGAAATAAAATATACACACCTGTAATCAAATATTTCTCTGTATCAACAGGCAGAGAACAAGAAGTGTGGTTGAAGCCTCTCCACCTTCCCACAGTCTGCTCTGTGTGTCAGAGTCCAGTCAACTCAGCCAATCAGCCCCCAGCATCATGGGACCACGTCTGTGCCCT
Source organism: Anableps anableps (assembly GCA_014839685.1). NCBI lineage: Eukaryota > Metazoa > Chordata > Actinopteri > Cyprinodontiformes > Anablepidae > Anableps > Anableps anableps. The sequence continues at coordinate 31,685,035 of CM026075.1, read as the reverse complement.
AACACCATGATGCAGGCCAGAGCGCACATTCAGACCCGTATGTATGAACATAGCTCATGTATACAGAACGCAGATACTTGGATGGTATTAAAATTATAATATCTTCATGTTTACAGGACTGAGCTCTCAAAATACTTCATTTGATCAAAAGGTGAGTTGTAATGTGTTTTAAAGTTTAAATTACTCACAATTTCTTGACCCTTTACTTTCAATGAACCACACTTTCTTTCAGCTTCATAAACTGGTCTTTATTAACAGTTCTCCAAGTTTACTGAAGGCTTTTCAACAGCTAGCTTTAAACTTTGTTGTTTTTTTTCCATAGACTTTATGCTCTTTGATTTATGTGGAAAATTTGAATCAAAATGTTAAAAGTTTTAATATTAACTAAGCAAAGTCCACACTATTTTAAGCAAGTAAGATAAACTAATATATACGTGCAGTGTCCACTTGACTTACAGCAAAGTTACAGCAAAGTTGTATAATTAATTATATCAGGTTGGACCCATTCTGCCTTTAGAACTGTCTTAATTCTTTACAATATGGATTTAACAATGTGTTGAAATCATCTCTGAGAGACTTCGGGCCATATTGACAGGAAAATGCAATGGCTGCTGAATTGTCAGGTGCACATCCTTAATTTAAGGCTTCGGTTTAACCATGTCCCAAAGATGCTCTGATGGATTGTTATCTTGTGAATGTGGAGGCCAATAGAGTACAGTGAAGTCATTGTCATGTTCAAGAAACCAGTTTGAGATGATAGTTATGTTGTGATATGAGGACTTATCCTGCTAGAAGTAGCCCAATGCAACGTTTTTTCCCAATCAGTCATTGTCCGATTTTGGTAGGCTTGTGCAAATTGTGACTTCCGTTCCTGATCTTAGCTGACAGAAGTGGCACCCAGTGTGGTCTTCTGCTTCTGTTGCATATTTGCTTCAATGCGCAATATGTTATACATTCAGAAATTGTGGTGGGCATACTTTGGATGTCAAAACATGGTTTTTCAAGTGATTGTTGCTTTTCTATCATCTTGAACCAGTCTCCTCTGACCTCTGACAGTAGCATTGCATTTATGTCCACACAACTGCTTCTTTCTGGATATTCTCTCTTCTTCAAAACATTGTCTGTACACCTGAGAGATGGTTGTGCATGCAAATTCCAGTGATCAGTTTTTGAAACACACAGACCACCCTATCTGGTACCAACAAATATGCCATGTTTAATGTCACTTAAATCCCCATTCTTCCCCAACTGTTGCTCAGTTGGAACATTAGCAAGTTATCTTCAGGATGTCTAGACACCTAAATGCATTGAGCTGATGGCATGTGATTATCTTTTTTGCTATTTGTGTTAACATGCACTTGAATATGTGTATTTAATAAAGTGGCCAGTGAGTCTATATTGATGTGTTCTCATTTTCACCAGATTTTTGTCTCCAAAATTTGCATCTTGCTGATAACTTTGCTTGGATTTAGCTACTTTTTGGCATTCTCTGAATTTTTTCCTTTTATGGATGGTGCAACTGTCTCTGTCCATATAAAAGCTATGATTAAAAATCAGGATGAAGAAGCAATGTGTTTTACATCCATGCAGCTTGCCTTAACCACTGAACTACTATCTGTTTTCCCAGGGTCCTTTGCCAGCTTTACACTCTCACACACCCAAGCTATTGGTGCCCCTTGAGGGCCGCCCTAGACATGGCAAAGCTCTGCCATCACTGAAACCTCATATACCCTTAAAGCCTATTAGCCGGAGCCCCGTTTGCAGCAGGATTGAACTAAGAAAGGAGAGGCAGTCCTGGGGCATCCTATGCAATGGTCCTTCTAAGGCTGGCAGTGAGGAAAGTGGATCCAACGGCAGCAGCAGCCAGAGTTCCATCAACTTGGAGAATGAGGACGATTCTGGACAAATCCAAGAAACACCTTATCAAGACAGAAATCTGAAGTGTGTAAAAGATGTAATGCTGGAGAATTCAAATGACAAAATTACATCTGAGGCAGATTGTTTTGGAGAGACAATGTACCATGTTAACGTCAAAGCAAGAATGTGCTCATTGGTCAACAGATCAATACACGACAGAGAAAGAAACTATGTCAACTGTTCTAATCATCTAAGAATAGAAAAAGCTGATACACACCATCCAAAGGAGTCCATTAAGAGTGAGTGCCTGAAAGAATACAATTACTTTGAGAGTAATAAAAAATCAGACACATCTGTGTTTAGTGAAGAGAAGAGAAATATGAGCTGCATGACTGAATCAAAGACTAGGATAAGCAACAAAATTATAAATGATGCAAGGGATCTTAAACATAATGCTACTGGTTGTTCTGAAGGGAATTCTGTAAATGAACAAATGGACTCAGAAAATGCAAAGTCAACAGGAAATGTTTACTCTGATCAGGAAACCAAAGAAAAAAAAAGAAGAGCTTGCAGTGCAGATACTGTTGTAGAGAAAACTGGCTTCTTTCCTGTGGATCCCAAGAAATATGAGAAGATGTTTAAAGCCCGGAATAAAGAGAGTAAAACAAGGATGAACTTTCACTTGAAGGCAAATAATTCAACTATTCATTCCGTCAACAAAGATGCAAGCAGAATAGGTGGTAACCACTCCAAAATTAATCTGAAGTGCTCTGCAGTTCCTACAGTGGTCAAAGACAAAAGCAAGAAAAGCCTTGAGCTAAAAATTACCAGAGATACAACCTTGACCAAAGTCAAGTTAAATATTAAATCTGGTACTACTGCTCTCTTCAGTGCTAGTACTCTAACCCTAGATGACATTTGTGAACCTCCACACTGCAACACAACACATCAGCAAATATCAATGAGGGAGCTAAAAAGTGCTCAGCAGTTTAAGAAACCAGGCTTAGGTGGAAAAAACCCAAGATCTAAATCTGCTGTGGACCTCATCACTTACAGAGACATGTTTCAGCAGATACAGTGTGGCAACGAAGGACCAGCTATATATGAGATGTTTGGTGGGCCATTATTTGAAAATCTTCGGGTCTCCAGCTCATGTGGGAAACCTAAAGAGAGACAACTACAGTGCACACCAACAAGAAAGACAAAACAAAGCCACAAAGCCAAACACAAACCAGTACAGAATAAGTCGAAGAGAAGCTCAGTGGAAAGCACAGCTACTTTGCCTAAAAGCAAAGCAAAACCAGTGTCATCTCGAATCAAAACACAGTCCACCACTAATGGCTGCACAACAGAAAGTAGCCCTGAGCTAAAAGATGAAGTTGATACTGCTAAGGATGTTGAGTTTAGTCATAAATCTTCTAAGGGTGAATGTGAAGATCACATTTTATCAACCATAGTGGAAGCTCTTTCTAAGGATGGATCTGAAACATTACAACCACACAACAAAACTCTGACTGGACCAACAACTCCTTTTTATGTTGATTCTACAAATCACAGAACTTCTTTAAGTACATCAACAGGAAACTCAACCAAACAAGATCCAGAGTTGGCCCAATCGCTAAACCCTCAGCAGGCAAAGATCAACACTTGGACATCTTCAGGCAGTACCCACCACACCCTTATCTCACCAGTTTACAAGAAGTTTCTGGATGAGGTGGGGGAGGGTCCACTAACAGATGACCTACTGCAATGTCTGGCAGAGGAGCTCATCTCTTTGGATGAGAGAGATGTTTCTACAGCTCCTGAAAACTCAGAACATGGAAAAAAGGAGTTCTATGGAGAAGAAGAGCTCGTATCAGGACAAAATACGTCTTCTGAGGTAATATTTTGAGCCTAAAAATTATAAAGTATTTGACTTAATCCATTTTTTATGCACTTAGTCATTGTGGAGGTGGTTCTCAACTCAAGTGATCAATAGACCAGCTCTTGTTTGTTTAAAATACTTTTTAATGGATAATTATGTTTCTATCCATTTCATTGCAGGTTGCTCCAACTGACATTAACACTTACCTTGGCTCAGGGTTGGTTGCAAATGACACCATAACATGGGCTAAGGGTGAAGTGCTTGGAAAGGGTGCCTATGGGACAGTAAGTATTCAAATAACTTTGCAGCTAAGTATAGTAAGTTGCTGATTAAATAGTGCAGATGTTTCATCTTACAAACTTATGCCAGTGCTGTAACTGCCTGAAAATATGAACTTACTTCAGAAGTTAGATTTATTATTCAGTACAGGTTATTTTAGCAGGAGGTCTTCAAACAACACTGACTAAAAATCATTATCTCATCAGGTGTACTGTGGTCTGACCAGTCAGGGACAGTTGATAGCTGTAAAGCAGGTTTGCCTGGATTCGTCTGACCCTGATGCTGCAAAGGAGGAGTACAATCGCCTTCAGGGGGAGGTGGAGTTACTTAAAACCCTTCGACACAGCAATATTGTTGGCTTTCTGGGGACATCCCTTTACCAACACGTTGTTTCCATATTCATGGAGTATATCCCTGGTGGATCAATTGCTAGCATACTTCACAGGTTGAAGCTATTTATTGCTTACCTCTAAATGTCTTGCGAAAAGCTTGATTGGCAAATTAATAAGGGCTGCTTCCATTTTCCCCTTAGATTTGGTCCACTGCCAGAGCGCGTGTTGGCTCTGTACACCCATCAGATCCTTGAAGGGGTGGCCTTCCTTCATCAGAACAGAGTGATTCATCGAGACTTAAAAGGAAACAATGTCATGTTGATGCCAACTGGTGTCATCAAGCTCATTGACTTTGGTTGTGCTCGCCGCCTCAGCTGCCTTAACCACACAACTCCAAACAGTGGGGAGCTGCTGAAGTCCATCCATGGTACGCCTTATTGGATGGCGCCAGAGGTAAGTTAGATTTTTTTGGTTTTTACATGCTGTCCATTTGTCTTTATAAATTTGAATTTGTGAGTTTTGTTGGAAATTCAACCTAAATTCCTTTTGTGGTTGGATGATTAACTTAGAAAATCTGAGCTTTCTCACCAGCTCTTACCTCAAAATCCTACATGGTGGTTTTAATGAACTTCCAAAAGGTTTTATCTCACAGACAAAGACATACTTGTCAGTGTATGTTAATTGCAGTGATATCTTGTCACTCTTTTATGTCATCTGTTGTTTTCCCCCACTCAGGTTATCAATGAGTCAGGGTATGGCAGGAAGTCAGATATTTGGAGTGTTGGTTGCACAGTGTTTGAAATGGCCACAGGGAAACCGCCTCTCGCACATATGGATAAAATGGCTGCCTTGTTCTACATTGGGGCGAAAAGAGGGGTTATGCCAATGCTGCCAGATGGCTTCTCAGAGAATGCCAAGGACTTTGTAAAAATCTGCCTGACAAGGTAGGTGGTTAAATTAATTTACAATTAGGATTTCCTTTCAGTATCAAACTGTCATGAAGTTAGTAACTTCCTACTGTAATCTCTAGATTACATTTTATTGTCTCTTTTCAACCCTAGTGACCAGAACCTACGGCCATCAGCTGACCAGCTTCTGAGGCATTCCTTCATTCCTCAAGGGCACACAAATATCAGATACTGGGAAGCGCAGAAAAAGAAATGTGGTACAAAAATTAGTGTTTAAATTAGGATAACTGGGGTTCTTACATTCAAAGGCATTAAATAATCTGAATAATTCTGGTTCAAAACCTCACCTGCTCAGCATGCACATTAATCCTAAACCTACAGAAATGAATATATTGTGGAAACTATTATTGTAAACAAAATTAACCAAAACCACTATGAAGACACTGCAAATGGTGTAATGTATGAATTGTAATTATTGTACACAGTTTGAACAAATGTGCCAATTTTATAAATATCAAATATGTAAAGTGCACTGCAGTACTGCAAGTTGAATGTTCTGTTTAGAATAAATGTCAAAGCAAATGACCAATCACTGTTACAAAATAGTCAAATGTAACATTTTATAAAATATTGCAATTTAAATGTCAGTTCTATGGTTTTGACATAAAAGTACATTTCAAATTAGAATATCAAAACCTTATTTCAGTGTTTCAATTCAAAAAGTAAAACTATTATAAACGAATTACACAAAAATATGTATTTTAAATGCTTCATTTCAGTCAGCTCTGTTTAATGGCAGACAGCTAATCAACTAAATAATACAAATAAAGGATTTTTAATACATAAATGTTACAGCCTATACAATCAAGCTTGTCTGCTTTGTTTGATCTGGTCTCATGTAGACAATTAACCATAGGTTCTACATGGTGTTTAGGACAGCTGCAGTCATCTGTTGCTTGTGCACATCTTTCTACCACAGCTTTTCCTTCCACCTTCCAATAATATGCTTGGATACAACACAGATGACCTTTAGTGAGTTACCCTACGTGTGGCAGCAGTCTTCCCTGTGGTTGTGTAGGCCATAACAATTGGTTATTAATGTTTATTAAAAATATTTTATGTAGTTTGCCAATTGTTACAGAAATAAAATGTTGAGATGTCATTAGCTGTAAGTTATAATTAAATCTAACCAAAATGACTACTTAAAATGTATCACTTTGTGTATGTGATGCAACGGTTTCATTTTTTTGGATTGCATTACTGAAACTTTCTGAATATATTCTAATTTATTGAGATGCATCTGTAGGTTTCAAACCTACATTTGAGGGTACTGTGAAACATTTAAAACCATTACTAAACATAATGAAAAGAAGCACTTTCACCAGATTTAAATTAGTAGAATAACACCTCTAGCATGCAAATTCATTCTGAATACTGTACTCTGATCAGTGATATTTAACTTAGGTCTTTATGTCGGATAAATGTACGGTGCCAATTTTAAACATATCAAATGTGTAAAATCTAACTAGTAGTAAAAGATTTTTGGTCATATAAACTAAGATGAGCAATTCCTCTTAGTGGTACGGCGCTGTGAAGGAGTATTTGCCCCCAAAGTTTTTTATTTCCACACCTACATGTTTCAGATCATTAAAAAAAATATAATAGACAACCTAAGTAAATATAAAAAGCTGTTGTCAAATTATTTTCTTTATAAAGCTAATTAAACCAACCCAGTGCTTTATGGAAAAAGCTTAAATTCTCCACAATGTTAAATCCCAAATTAACTGAGTTACCACCACATTTGCTTGGAAAGCAATGGTCGATTTTACTAACCAACCCAAGTCTGTTTACTGCCAGACCTGTAAACCTATAGAAACCTGTCTGACAACATGCAGCAGGCTTTATCACAAACACATCGAATCACAATCTGTAGAAATTGAGGAAAATTTGACAGCCAAAGTTACTGCCTTCTATCAATCTGTAAAGGGGTTAAAAAGCCATTTCAAATGCTTTAGGACTCCAGTGAACCACAGTAAAAACCAATTATCCATTAAAAAAAAAAAAAAAAAAAAAAAGACTTGGAAAAATATTCTTAGGACTAACAAGACAAAGGTGGAGGTTTTTGGAAGGTGTGTGCCTCACTACATCTGGCAAAAAAAAAAAAAGCTTCCAGAAACAGAACACCAGACAATCAAAAACGGTGGAGGTAGTGTGATGGTCTGGGATGACCCTTTACTGAAAGAAATCCTGACGGACAATGTCCAGCAATCATCATGAGCTAAAGCTCAAGTGACACCAGCAAGTCCACCTTTGAATCGCCTTTAAAAAATAAAAATAAAAAGTCTAAACTTAAATCTGATTGATCCTGTGGAATAACTTTAAACAGGCCATTCATATTCAAAAAGCTGTGTCTGAAATTAAACAAATCTGCAAAGATTTCCTTTACAAAAACTACTCCACAGTGATATGATTGTATTTGAAATTTTAGAACTAATTTTCAACATTAAATGTGACAGAAACCCAAAAATAGAAGAAATCCGTAAGAAGGCAAATACTTTTTAACAGCACTGTACCATAGACAAATATAACATGTACACCATTCAAAGATCAACTTTATGGTTCTTTTCACAGGCATAATATTAAACACTAAAATAACCAGATTTTGTACAGTATCATGGTGGTGGCAATGAACTTTATTCATTAGATTAAAATGAGAAGTGGAAAGCTGTGATGAGTGGCTCATATTTTCTTCTTAAACAGTTTCAGTCTTCCTTTTATGTTCAACTGTAAATCCTTTATTACATACAAACACCACCAGTCTTGGCCCAATATGGTATGTTGGATGTTCTACAATATATATGGGATTAGAGGGCACAGGCTCTTGAGAGAAATGTATGCTGTAAGTGATGTTTTAAATGTTAAAGGTACTTCCAAACATACATGAGGGGAGGATCTGAATTGCTCTGACATTGCCGGACAGAAAGAGGACGAGGCAAAAAGACGTCCTATTTTTCTCTAGGTCTATTACGACCTAAATGTGATGAAATGGGCTGGTAACTTTATGAAATGTTTGATCCACTTGATGTAAACTGTAGTAACATATTACTAGCATCCCTTTTTTTTGTGAGGCACAACCTTTGGCGTCCAGCTTAAGGGCTACTTAGAAGTCAAGGTTTTTGGTACAAAATGATTGCTGTGATATTTGATGTCGCAGTGGGAATCCAACAGTACATCACCATCTACAGAAAGTCGAACTCCTGGAATGCTGCAATCATTCAGTCGGTGACCCCTAATTAACTGATCCGTGAAATAAAACCTTTATATGTATTATAGTCATCTTGTTAGAATTACAAGCAGCTCCAAACCTGAGTAGTCATGGTATAGCTTCTTCTTTAAACATACAAAAGAAACTTATGTACACTTATCTCCATTTTTTTTTTTTTTTTTTTGTAAACAGCAAGTAAGTGCTCCTCTCTCACATCCCTTTGATGATTGAAACATGCAAATCAAATGCAGTTTATGTATAAAAAGGAAACGAGGACCAGAAAGTAATTTTGGAGATGGAACTTTACACCTAAAAAAAATATTGCATCCATCAACAATATCAAGTGGAATTCCAGCAAACAGACTAACTCATCTCCAGCTGGCCAGTCAACGTCTTCCATATAATCGCACAACTGATTTAAATTACTAAAAAAACAAAACAAAAAACATGAAAATGAAGAAAGTGCACCTTCCATGCCTTTATATAACTTGTAATACTTGTCTTCCCATATGGATGTCTTACAAAGTGGAGATGGGAGCCTCACTGAACCGTTCCCCACCTCACACAAATCCAAATTCTTCCAACCATTTGAGGAGAAAGTGAAAACTGAGCAGCAATTCGACACCAACAAAGAAAGGACTGAACATCGCAGCCATGAGGTGCGATAGGAAGCATAATTATTCATCTCATCTCTCAGAAACAGAGAAGTCCAACAATAATTATTTGCAGAAACGTTTTCTGCCTCTCAGTAAAGGGTTTATATTCACAAAGTGTTATTTTCTTAGGGCACTTGACAAAGAGGTCAGCATAGTCTTCAAAGTCTCAGTGGTCGGTAGTTTGGTGCCATTTCCATGTGCTGGCCATGGCTGCAGAGCGGCGGACTCAGTGTCTCTGCTCTCCCACTTCATGTGGCGATTCGCTAGGAGGAAGGAACTGCTGAGAGGTCCGCAGCCCACCTGGGTATGACAGGAGGGGAGGAAGAGGAGAGACAAGAATAAGGTGGAAGAGGAGGAGGGAGGGGAGGGAAGTTAGCCACAGAGCTGCGAGCCAGATGACACACACTGCAGTACAGGAGAGGAGCGAGGAGGAGGAGGAGGAGAAAAGGGGGAAGAAAAAGATGGAGTACCTGCAGCACTAGTGCCACTCTTGGAGATTTTGCTCACTTTGGAGCACGAACTCGAGGATGAGGGGAGGTGGTTGTGGCTGCCCTCGCCGTAGGCCCTCTTTCGTGACGACGATGTCAAAGGTGTGGATGCAGGATGACTGAGCGTCGTTCCTTCCATCGCGACCAGCCCTGGAGGAACACGCAGCATACCCGTACCCTCGACAGCCCCCCGCCCATTGCCGCTGTGCTTGTGGGAGCGATGGAGGTTGTGCTCTGCTCCGCGGTGCTTTTCCTTGCTCACCAGTGGGCTGGAATGTTTGCTCTTGCTGTTGTTGGCGGACATGCCTTCGTCTGATGAGCTGTGCCGCTCCGATGATGAAACTTTGATCTTCATCTTGAACTCATCTTTGCTTGGTTGTCCGCTTTTCTCTGGCTGAGCGTTGCTGCTGGACCCCGGGATGGGCAGACGAAGTTTAAGCAAGCCTTTGTCTCCGTGATGGCGTCTGTCCTGCCCTGAAGCTGAGGAGGAAGGGATTTTCATTTTCAGTGGGGAAGCTGTAGTGCTGCTGTGGGAGGCTTGATGGGGCTGTGCATGTTTTCTATGCTCTATGTGGGTAATGTTGGGTGGTGCATAGGTAGAAGAGGAAGTCAAATCACCTTTTACGTCACAGTCCATCAGTCCTCCATGGTGCTCTTGCCTACGCTTCTGGACAGTATACTCTGCAGAATGTTTCTCTCTGTATTTATCTAGAGACAGTTTCTGAACTGAAGGCTGTGCTGGAGGAGGCTGACCGGAAGGGGGGTAAGCAGACTGAGGTGTCGGATGATGTTTGCCTGCTCCACCGCCACCACTTCCTTTCTCCTGTTTAACGAGGTTTAAATCTATTGTTTTTTCAGTCTTGTAAGGCGGCGGGTGCTGGAGCAAAGAAGAAGCGGAAGGCTGCAAAGACAGCATGGATTCGTGGATGGGGATGCTGAGCGGTTCCTGTTTTACGCAGGTGGAAGGGTATCCTGTATGGCTCTGGTTAACCTGAGGCCATTCGCTGTGGCTAGCTGGATTGTACGTGGCAGCCATGCTGTCCAGAGACAAGGGGATCCCTCTGGAATGCCCGGGCATGGGTACAGAAAAGGCAGCACCTGCTTTGGAAAAACTTGGGTTCGACGAGGAAACTCCAGGAAGTGCTGCATCACCATGGTCCTGAAGCAACGAAGGCCCAGGAAATGTGTTATCTGTTGACTGCGTGTTTTCAGTTTTGGGCTTTTTCGCAGCTTGTGTCGCCTAGAGGACAAAGATTTGTAAAGGTTTTGGTTTTAGATCAGTTCTTTTGAGACAGTCGAGATGCCACAACTATAACTTCTGCAGGAAGTTGAATTTTTGCACGTCATCACATTACAACCATAACTGTATTTTACTGGGATTTTATGTGAAAGACCAACACAAAGTAGAGCATGCATGATCATGAAGTAAAAAAATATAGCAGATGGTTTAAAAAGCGTGGCTTGAATTTATACATGCATCAACACAGAATGATGCTACCACTACTATGTCTCTACATGTGGACTGCCTGTTCAGGGTGATGCTGGGAGTTAATTTTCTATCAGGCTGGGCATTTCGCATGAAGGCCTAAAAGTTAAGATTTTAGCCTCATCTGGCCAGAGCACATTCTTCCATGTTTGCCACATCGCTCTAAATGGTGAGTGGACAGCGATAAACTGGACATCTCATGGCTTTCTTCTGACCACTATTCCATAATGGCCAGATTTGTTAAGTGCATGGGTAACAGCTGTCCTGTTGACAGATTCATTCCCCTGAGGTGTGGATCTTTGCAGCTTCTTCAGAGTTACTGTGGTCCTCTTAGCTGCTTCTCTGATTAACAGCCTCCTAGCCTGGCTTGTCAGTGTAGCTAGATGGCCTTTTCACTATACTTTTGCAGACGTGCCGTGCTTTTTCCCTTTTCGGATGATGGATTGAACAGTGCTCTGTGAGATGTTCATAGCTTGGGATCTTGTTTTATAATGTCACCCTGCTTTAAACTTTTCCATAAATCTATCCCTGACCCATCTGTGTTCCTTACTCTTCATGATGCTGTTTGTTCACTAATGTTCTCTAACAAACATCTGGGGCCTTCACAGAACAGCTGGATTTATACTGAGATTAAACTATAAACAGGCAGTGTTATGAAGTCACTTCTGAAGGTATTTGCTATAGTGGCTTTATTTGGGGATATCGGAGTAGAGGCAGGGAGGGGATACATTTCCATGCCACTCTAGATTTTTGTTTTTAAAAAGAAAATCTATGTAATCATTTCCATCCACTTCACAATTGTGTGCTTTGTGATTGTCTATCACATGAAACCTCAATAATATACCCTGCATCTTGTGTTTGCCTTGGAAATGTATTCACACATCTTGAACGTTTCACTGGCAGTGTAATCTGATAAATTTCTGGTACTGTAATATCTTACCCTCCAGTTCCGTATTCTCTTCAGTCTGCTAGGAGTTTTCTCCAGAATCTGCAGAAACTCATGGGTCAGCTCTGAAAGCCCAAAGAATAAACATTAGAAAGCATTTTATAATCTCAAATAATTATTTTTGATTCCTAAATGTGCTTAATAACGAATACAGTAAATCTTAGATGTAGATAATACTATGACTTCACCATCAAGCAGCTCCAGAGTCACAGTGCTGTCCACATACTCCCACCAATGTTTCCCATCAGTGGAAACCGGAATCTCCCAGTTGGACCACTTGCAGGCCAGATGTATGCACACACAAGCGATCACTGTGGGCTTGTACTGGAGGCAGAAGGTAGTGAGGTGCAAACTGCAGAATGGGCGAGGGCATATGAGGGAGTCCATCAAGCCAGGGGAGGTCATAATCCATCCAACATGTGGAGAAGAGAGAAAGAACACAAGAGGGAGCAGACAGATTTAATATGCTGTTGGAGTGGGGTCAAGATGGCAATGAAAACTATCCAAGTGTGTTCATAGAATAAAAAGACTTCAAAATGTAACTGCAGTTAATTTCCAACGAACCAAACCTGCTAATAGTTAAAACGCAATAATATTAATAATAAGTAACTGGAAAGGAAGTGTGCTTGTTTAGTATTGATAGGAGACTTCTACCCACTCAAAAACACGCTGGGAAAGAAGCAATCTTTGCTACAATCAATTGCCAATAAATCAATAACTTAAATGTTCTCAACAGCGATTCATTCATTCCTGCATATATTGAGTCTGAAATGTAGCAGGGAGTGTCTCCTTTAGTATGTTGCACAAACTAGAATAAAAGGGGTGGTTCAAATCATCAGGTCATGCTTAACAGAAAATGTCAAGAAAAACCTGAAAACCTGATGAAATAAAAAAAGGCTTCAAAATATATAACATTGTCATTATGAAGAACTTTTGCTTTTATTTTTCCCCTGCCTTACTTTTCCATCAGATAATTACTCTGGCCTGAGGTGCCCAAGATGTTCTTTATGCCATAAAGGTCAGGGGTGTCCAAAGTGCAGCAAGGGGACCCTTAGAAGGATTTTGCTCAGACCCCAATCACAATTCAAGAACAGCATAAAATTTGGCCCCCCACCACAGGCTTTTTATACAGATGAACCAAGTCTAGGGCAAAATTTTACTTGCAAATTACAATAAATAACGTTAGGTACACCATACGGTATTGTATTTACCACACTTTTTACTCTAATTTCAAATTAACAGTAAATAGGTTCTTTGAAAACACTACATTAAGTGTTTTCAAAGAAAGACCAACCTTCCTGTTCTTTTTGCTGAGAATAGACTTGTTTCTCACCAAGACCATAGATAATCAATCCCCCAAAATTTGGAAACGTACTTTTCTTTTATGTAATAATGTGAACGCACAAAACTAAAAAAATTGTATTTTTATTGATGAGTATGTAAAAAGAAGAAATAAACCAGTATATTTTTGTGGCCCATCAGTACTTTTAAATTGACAATTTTGGTTCTTATGGCACAAAGTTTGGACCCCACTGTCATGGGTATTTCAAACAGTATAGGCATTGCTATAAGTCACAACATGTGATGATCTCTGTGAAATTCCATCCAGAGAAAAATAATCAAATTCAGATGTGCCGAAACTTTTAGGGCAAGCATCAAGTTAAAAATACATGCAGGCCACAAGAACCTTTTTCCTTCATTAAAAAAAAAGGTGCAAAAAAAACAAAAAAAATCCCTAACCTAAACAATACATTAAACATATTTTATTAAAACCAGCATGGTCAGATTTTTTTTATCTATAAAATCTATATATATCATCATCAAGGAGAGGTATGTATACCTCTAACAGTTGTGAATACCAAGGATAATATTTAAAGCACTTTTTGCCATGGATTTATACTAAATTATTCTAAATTTAGCTAATTTGCATACAATATCTTCATTTATATGTATTGTATGTTCAACACTGACAGTTAAAACTGTTGAATCTAAATATATTTGATTATAAAAATACCATGATCTTTTTTTATAACAAAAATTCAGGCAGTTCATGGCAAAAAAAAAAAAGCATTACAATGTCCTACAGTTTTGGGGTTAATTATTGTTTGTTTTTTTTCCTTGAAAGTATTTCTGCATATGTCAGCACCAAGATCAGAATGTGGGTCAATCTTTCTTTGAAAACACCTGCAGTATTTAGTCAAGTACAATGAATGGACGCACCAATGTCTGCTTTTGTGTTTAAAAAAAAAAAAAAAAACAAACAAAAGACAAAAAAAAAAAAAAAAAACTGGATGTGTGTAGTCCTATTTGCCATAAAGTAAAATGAACGCAAAAAATATGGTCAATAAACAAATAATTGTGTTGTATTCCAGCTGTCCAATTTTAGGAAGGTTTTTTGAAAGGTCTCGTCTGAGAGAAAATCTTGCCCAAGACTTCTTTTTAAAGGAGTGCTCACTTACAGCAACCACCTGTGCTACAGGGGGCCAAATTTGTGGTCGTGGACAAAAATCATTTTGGGGTGCAAATGGCTGAAACTTAAACACGCTTGGACTGCAACAATTTTGAGATTGAAAGAGTTTAACATGGCAAAAAGATGTTGATAAGAAAATTAATCTGTTTTCACATGGTTAAATTACTTAATCCTTTTAAATCCCATTTAATCCATTTTGGAAAAAGTGGAGCTGAATGGAGTTAGTGAGTCAAGTACACACATAAGCTCAGAGTCAGTTCATCAAATCAATCAGAAACTGAGTATTGATAGCAAAGCAGAAGGCAGAAATACCACCAACACTTGGTGCCTTATTAGCAGGGTAAGGACTAGCTTACATATTGGTGATAAACAATATCAGTCCATAAAACAACTGCCCATAGCCAGCGAGGATTTACTTGAAAACACCAGGTTTTTAAAAGACATTTTAAGACAAGTAGAACAAATATAAGTCGCCCCCCTAATGCTAATCTAACTGGTAAAAAAGCAACAAACACAACAGAGATAAATCACTTCAATCCAAAAAGGTGACAGTTATGGTCAACCAGAAACATTTAGCTCTGCTCCTACTCCTTGAACTCTAGGGTAGGGGGTAAAATAGGCACCTGCTGTACAAACAGCTCTAATGCATAACCATTTCAAATGTTTTGCATCAAACTCATGGAATGGCTCTGGGAAAACATCCACATCCATGTGCCAGTGTGGCTGGAAACCTTGTACAACAAAATAAATACAAAATCTGAAATTTTGTAGTAGTATTTTTTTAAGGTTGTCTAGTTTGTGCCAGTACATTTTAAAATAAACTTTAAAAAAAAAAAAAAGGAATCTGAATTTGCCTGGAAATACTAACATACTTCAAGACTGGATACAAGTCATAGGCTACATAACCATTAGTGAGCAGCAGGCACTGGTCAGTCTTCATCCAGATAACGTAAACAACACTGAACTGTTAATAAAGGGTAATTTATAAGTGCCTTTTCACCACCTACTTTAAACCAACTCTTTAAGGACCCAGTTTCTGTTAATCAAATATGTAATAATGGAAATGTTACCTCTGCTTTGGAGAAACCCTAAACCAAACATTCTGATCAACTCAAAAATACTCAACAGCCTCCAGCTACTGTTGATATTACCTGTAACAGGGGTATAACTGTGCCGTGCTGTACCACGTAGTTTATGAGCCTACTTGTACTTTTAATCAAAAAGTGATGCAAGCTTTTTATATGAAGTAAAAAAAATAAATAAATAACCATTTTTGTTATTTATACATAGCTAAACCAGGAAACTGGTATCACAAAGAAACAACCGAAATTGATCAGTATTACATTTGAATGGCCCAAATCTCAGATTAGCCAGTTTCAACCATTTCTGTCTTGCTTTCAGTGAACGCATCACATCTAGGGACCAAAAGGTCACACTGACAACACTCTTCGGTGTGGAAGTTGTAAGTGGGAGGTTCACCATTTGTAGTATCTGTGAAGTTTTTCAGAAAGAAGCCAAAGAAAGCACAAAAGGTGTAAGAGTTTAAAAAAAGTAACCTAAAATTAATATTTTACAGCTAAGTTGCTCTTTTTTATATATATATCAAACTGATTTCTCTACCAACATCTGTTTTTGTTTTGCTCTAAATGGATCTTGCATTAAAAAAAAAAAAAAAAAAAAAAAAAAAAAAAAAAAAAAAAAAAAAAAAAGTGCTAGGATGCATTTCTACATCTTGTTGTGCAAAAAAAAAATGTTAATGAGTTTTAGGGTGTTTTCACACCTGACAGTCTGATAGACTCAGACTTCTAAAACCAAGCGTCATGAAAGTAAAAATTAAAATCAAATCTACAGAGAACATAAGGCTTGAGTGAAAATGTATGCCATCTCTGCTTGACTTGGCACAGCATGGCTAGAATTGACCAACCCCTGCTAAGGTAAAAGCCTTATAATTTTAAGGTCCTTAATGAGTCAGTATTTCCTGCTTTCTGAAATTTAGGGCCATAATATACAAATATTGCATAGCTAGGAAAAAAATGTGTTTAGTTGCACAGGTAAAGTTGAACAGCATTTTTGGGCAATAATGCAACAACATGGAAAGAAAAACTTTAAAAAGCCATCTGCAGTACTTACCGGAAGGACCTCTACGAGAAATGTTTACATCTGTGAAATCTTTAGCTGATATTCAGGCTACCAGAGTGTCTTTCGCTTAGAATTATGCACTTTTTCGCAACCGAACAAACATGTGGTTTTCAAGCGCACCACTATACTTCACATTTTGCATTCAACCCATCTGTGCCAACACGTGGTCCCTTGTACAATACACCGCACTGCGACTGGGGCCGGTAACGCTACAAGCCACCATGTCCCACTACCTCTGGGAAAGGGAGGGGAGCTGAGGGGGAGGGAGGCAAGCGTCCCAACAACCACCAGTGCAAGTAGGGCCCGTTGGACACTGAAAGGGTACCCTGCATTACAGGAAGCTATGGTGTGCAGTCAAAGTGCAACAAAGGAGGGGCAGGATAACAACCTGTTGGTAGCCATGAAATAGGAAGTCTGTGCCAGATCCTTGCTTGCTGTAGAAGGGAGATAAAGAGGAAACAGAAAAAAAAAAACAGAAAAAAAATATATTAAAATCTTTGCAAACAAAATTAATTTAACTTAATGTTTACCATTCTTATCCTGATTTCCAGTGCACATATTGAGCCAAGATCCAGACTGGGGATACAAACATTTTTTATGGCCAAAGTCAATCAGTAAAGTCAATCATATATTAGTTTGTTCTCAGAAAAATTATCTTGATACAAATTTTATTTTATAAGGATTTTATGTGATTAACCAACATAAAGTAGTGCAAAAGCTGTATAATGTTTATACAAAATTCTAAAATTATGTAAATCAAAGCCAAAGGGGTAAAAAAGTAAAAATAATTTTCTTCATTTTCTTTGAACAGAAATCAAGCTAAAATAGAAAAAGCTGTGCGTGAAAAACTAAGTACACCCTTACAGCTTCCACAGAATTTAACAGAGAAAGTAATCAAATGCAGTTGACCAAACAGATCATTTGCATGTGTGAACATATATTTAAAACCTATTTAAAAAGCTTACACATAGTAACAAGATAGAAAGATATCAGCGACGGCTTTAGAAAAGCAACACTATTTGAGGTCTGTCTACAGTGAGAAAGATTATTCACAAGTGGGACTCATTAAAACTGCCAATCTTCTGACAAGTGAAAATTCCAGGAAATTCAACAAAAACCCAGTTCAGGTATTAGAAAAAAAGAAACAGCTCGATCTAAGGCCTCAGTGAGAAAGTTAAAGCTTAAAAGTCATGATAATCTAAAAGTACAGAGCAAACAAAAACGACTTATATGGAAGAGCTGCTGGGAGAAAGTCTCTGGAATCTATCAATATGGCCAAGGCTTACAAAGTTACATATAAATGAACCACAAGACATCTGGAACAATGTTCTTTAAAGTCAAACGTGAAGCCACCTGACCAACAGCTGAAGTGGTCTAAACAGGGTCACCAACAGGACAACGACCCCACAAACACAGCAGCAAATCTATTACAGAATGCCTACAGAGAGCTGTGCAGAAGTAAATGTCTGCTAACCTCAAAGAACTGAAGCAATGCTGTCGGGAAGCCAAGCCAAAATTCCTCCACAGCAATGTGAGAGACTGATAAAGTCAATTAATAACAATACAGATATTTGTTGAAGCTCTTAGGAATCTTTCGGTGTACTTAGTTTTCTTAGTTTACTAATCTTTGGTTTCGTTGTTGCTGAATAAATAATTGTGTTGAATATACTTAGGGACAGATTTAAATAAGCTAGGGATCACTTAACTACATACTTTTAAGCTATACATCATAAAATATTTAAGGGAAAGAAATAGACTTTAACATTGGTGGTGATGTTGTAGCCAAAATATATGATCATGTCTATTGAACTTGGTGTGCGAAATAGAAGGAAAGGTACACCCTGTAGGGGAAATTTGACCATCTGGAACTTGATATGTAATAATCTGCAATTCCTGATGCCTTTTTTTCTGTGGTTTGGAGTGTTATATAATTATGTCATCTATGTATTTATGCTGCATACAGTGTAAATAATAATAATAAAAAAGATATATATCGTAATTTAAAAGATAATTGAAAGAGCTCATAAAGGTTCAACTGTTTTAAAAGCAGTTCAGTCTCAGTCTTGGCTCAACAGGCACTGGCAAACTTTATAAGGTACAATACATCACACAACAAACTCAGGTGATTAAAAAAAAACCATTGTGGTCATCAAACTATTAAATCAGCAAGGTTTTCACCCTCACCCCCACCTGAGGTGGGGACAAACAAAGCAAAGAAGGAAGCCTCTACCTCGCACTAGCTGGGTACATTTCACCACATCAGTGTGTGGGTGATCAATAGTAATTTCAAAGCCTGGAACAAAATACATAACAGGTGAGATAAACATACACAGTTGGGTGGTGACATGTCATTTAATGGTAGAACAAAATAGACAAATATTTTTCTATAAGCTGCCAATTTAGGTTCTCTTATGCATTAAAAAAAAGGTTTAAATAGTGGGAGAAATTTTTCATTTAATCAAAAGTGCCTCAACCACATCCACAGTGGAGGACTAAATGTATCAAATGTAGCAGAAAAGAGTCCACACAGTTTTTGTCATGTAATAAAATGCTGCAAGTCTTAAGGAAAGACAACAATCTTGTATCATAAACAAGGAAAGCTCTGGACTAACGTGGACTTCCAGAAAATGACATATCACCTTTACACAATGCATTCACAGTATAACAATAATATGGTAACCACAGAGTAGATGATATAACATTTCAATCAAAAGGCTGATACACTGAAAAATAAATGATAATTAGACCCTTACTTGTTACCATTACCAATGATCAGCATTGTTATAGAAAAAGCTCTCAAGTCATCCACTCCAGTCACCATTACTTACCCAGGGTCTGCAGCACAATGGATTCAAGTATCACCAGCTCTTGAGCTTGCTGGAGGTATGCCTGAAGTTTGATAGACAATCATTACAACACAATTGTAATGAGTCTATTAATTTATTCCCCTAACAAGTGATTTAAAATGGCCAAACAGCTCTATGGCTCGGTTTAGTAATAAAGTGAGTGGTGGTAATCAGTGGGTGCTTGGTACACACCAACTGCAAGCCAGGGCAGGAAAAATAAGACCCCTTAAATATGGCAGCAGAAAGTGGCACAGCCATTTATACAAAAGTGAAACCATGACCACAGAGAAAAGACAGGGGAGGGAAAAAAAAACAAAAAACAAACAAACAAACAAAAAAAAAACAACTTTCAACCTTACAGTAACCCAAAATACCAGCACTTACGTTACTTTTCGTGTCTAGAGGAGGTTCCTGTGGATTTAAGCAAGCATGTGCAACTTTAATTACATGCTCAAGCTTCCGGGGTTGCTCTTCCACTTTTGCAGCCAAAAACAAGGTGGTTGGAGATATTATCTGCAAAAAAACAAAAAAGGTTTAGAATATTATGTCTCTATTCAACAGGCAGAAACAAGCCAATTGCATAATTGTAACTCTGAATACTTACATTTCTATGGAATTTGGTGAAAGAATGTTGCATATAAAATCTATGCATGTAAACAATTGCTGTGTTTATTGTCAATTGAGAGCTGGAGGTTATGTCAAGGAAAGTTTTGTTTAACATTTTGTGAAGTAAGCAAAGTAAAGAATGACGGACTAACTACATTACCAATGTTGACCCTTGATTACAGAGGTTTTTATCAGCAAGTTGATTAAATTAATCCATCTTTTCCCAAACCAACGCAAGTTTCACATTTCACAATCAACAAGAACATCTAGTTAACAGTTTATTATATTTTAGTAATTGCTAATCCATCTCGACACGTTAAGCATACCCCACACAGAACAGTCATGCCCAAAAGGTCAGCTAAAACAGCAGTACAACAATTCTATGATCCAGATGAGTTGTTTTCTGACATGAGGGAATTTTAAAATGATTTATTTCTAGTCAGAAAGTTGTTTTCTCCAATTATACTGAGCCACTTGAACTCTGAACAGGTCTCATGCAGGAGGGGAGTGCTTGATTAAAAAACAGACAAACAAGCAAACAAAAAAAACACCCATCACCCGCACCACCAAACATATCTGTGCTATTCGTTATGATATCGGACCGATAAGAATGACATCATAATTTGTTGTTATCGGGCACTCCTAGTTCCAAGTGTTCACAGACTTTAGTTATTTGGAGACGGCTGTGGTCCTTAAACCATGAATACCAGAAGTAAAAGGTGAAAAGAAAAACGATGGAGGCATCAGAGGCAAGTACAGCAAGTGACGGTAGCCAGGAGAAAAAGACCATGAAACTCGACAAAGCCGACATAGCCCTTGGGTTTACTGTGAATGCAAAACCCTATGCACTTTTCATCTCTTCAGATAAGCTAAAGTACAAGCAATGGGCCAACAGGGGCAAGTGCCCCTGTAGAACTGGTCCTGGCCCCTGTACTGGAGAAATATTACCAGATACATTTCTTATGTTAACATTCACTGGCAAAGAAACTGTAGCTAAATGGTCCCTCAGATCAACTGCATTTTTTCCTTCACAGTTTTACTTTAATGAATAAAAAATTAAGGTGCTGCACTTTAAACTTCAGCCATATTGAGATATGATCACAGTTTCCATCTGCTAGATCAGAGGTCTGCAACCTGAAGCTCTGGAGCTGCAAGTGTCTCTTTGGCTTACTTAATATATTTAATGATGAAATCTTGCCCTGTTCATTTGTTTCATTCTTTTGTTAAGTGCCCCTATAAAAAACAAAACAAAACAAAAAAAAAAACAAAAACAAAAAAACAATGTCCCCACCCAGGCCCCTTGGTCTAGAACCAGCCTCCAAACCTAACCTAACCCAACCCCTTATTTGCATACATTTTTTGGTATTAGTGTTTAAAATACCAGAATTTGTACACAACTTTATATTTTTGGATGTCTGATGACATAATTTAAAATATTAATCAGGTGTTTTGATCAGTTACTCAGTACTTGAGTAGCCTTTTTACCAAATACTTTTTTTTTTTTACATTTGCTTAATTAAAGCTTAAGTAATTTCTTGGACAGTTACTTTCTACTTCTACTTCTACTTGAATAAAAACATTGAAATTGTACAACCCTTACTGGAGTACAATTTTTTTGGGGTACTCTAAACTACCTCTGTGTATGAATGATGGCATTATTGATCACTCTTTTACACAAAAAAAAAACAAAACACCAGTATAAAATAAAGTATACCAATGCTGCGGGCACCCCACCTCATTATAGTCAGGCGAAACAGGCCCTGTTGGTCATGTGCCCGAGAAGCCGTGGTGGGCATTTAATCTAATTTTCATTTCTAAAAGGTGGCAATTCCACGTCCCACCTCAACAAATTTCCTAATAGAACTGGCTGCTTCTCTACCTGAAACAAATATAACGGATTTGTTTCAAAGAAATACTAAACGGACTGGTTTAAAAAGCGTTATGGTCAGATATACGAGTTTCTACATGGGATTCAAAACCGGAATTTTGCTGGGAAAAAAATTCCACAGGGCCCATGTTACAATATTACGTAACCTAAACACGTGCGACAGGGCTGGACAGCCGTCTGAGAGAGGAGTAGATAAGACGAGGAGGAAAGTTTACAGCTGAGTTAAAGGTACAAAACGTCCGATACCCTCCCTAGTTAAAACCATACTTTTAATACACTAGGTAAATACTATGTATTTAGGCTTAAAAGCTGATAAACGCAAACTTTTTTTTTTTTTTTTTTTTAATTCCAACAATTACCGCATTTTAATTTCACCGTCTCCATCGAAACCAGCCTAAACCCGCCTAATGGCCTTACACTTAGCATGCTAAACAAACGCAGATGAAATACCTAACCCTAACAAGAACGTAGAGTTTCGACCTACAACAGTTAAAATATAATACAATATTAAACTACAATGAGAACAAATATGCTGAGCTAAACAGTTCAGAGTTTAACCGTTAAACTCATCCCCGGGTTACGGCAACTAATGGGCCCTACATAAACGGTTAGCCTCCGGTTTGCTCCAGAATAAACTAGTTTAAAGGATACACGTTGAGCCTTTGACCCATGTCTTGGATCAGATTCGCCGCTTGTTGTCGGTAGGAGAGTTCCCGGTCTGATTCTACTCCACATCGGCGGGACGGCGTGTTTTCCAGCTGCTCCCGGGTAAAATACCATTTCGACGAAGAGCCCCGGCATGCCGCCATTACTCTGGAACGTTCGCCTCGGCATCGAGAAAGCGGATGTGACGTAGTGTCTGCCAGAGAACTAGGCGCGGTTTGGTGCTTTGCTGCCTCCTACTGGCCACAAACCAGTCAGCCGATGAGGTTAAGACCGTTATACAAACAAAAAGCACATTCACATTCTTCAAAGTTGGCCTCTAGGCTCCATTTGAGGTTGTTTATCAGCAGGTGTGAGGTCATGAAGTCAGAAATAATGTTAAGTAATGTAAAATAATATATAGTAAATGCTTGTAAGTATATAGCTTTCTGCCTCCCCACACACAACTAAATATGACCCTGCTCCCCTAACAAGATTCATACAGACTTCAAAAATAATTTTGAGAAAACAAAGAATAACATTTTTACATAAAGCATAGGTTACGCAAATCATAAGCTCTGTTTTAAAGCATCTGCAATCAGTGTGGAATAATTCTGTCCAGGTTTGACTAGGCTGTATATTGTCACCGTTCATGGTTCTCTCAATCTGGTGATTTTGATTCCAAGAAAGCATTAAAAATGCTTCTTTTTGTACCTTTGGCTCTTTTTCAAAAATATAATAAAAATTTAGTGCTTTTCAAATAGTATTTTAAAAAAATCTGTGCACACTGCTGAATAATCCAGAAGTTGAACTTCATAGTCTAAATATTTAAGATTTTGAACAGCAGGAAGTTAAATGTATACTTTATAATTTAAAAATGGGTACATCTAAAGCGATTTGATTATTTTCAAAATGTTTTTTTTTTTTCAATAATTGTGGTAAAAAATGAATAAGAGTATATTTGCTAAATTTGATGATTAAGTCCTACTGGAATACAGTTCAGTAAGTTTATTCTTCTTCCTATCCCATTTCAGACATACAACTGAGCTGTTTTGCTGTGGCTAGAGTGAATTCTAGTTTGCTTATACTTGTATTACATTTTTTCTGTATCTTTTACTCTTTTATTTTCCAATCATGTTTGAAATAAACCAGTAAACTAAACTATTCCAGGTTCAGTCATCAGCTTCTCCCAGTGTTCAGCATTTATTTTCTTTTGTGGGGCATCAAAGACCATATTGCCTCAGTACATAAATGTATATAAATTACAGGAATGCCAATGGTGATAGAACAATATGTTGTTGCATATCTTCCCTCTGTCCTAAAAATGTTTTAGGACACTGAACTGAAGCAAAAAACTGTTTTTGATGTCATCTGTCATAGTTTTTCATGTTTCCAAACAGGGAAAAAAACAGAAATAGTTATTCTGGAATGATCCTTATCCTGGAATGAAGTTCACACCAAAGAAATACTCTCAACAACAAACTTAAGGGATGTTTAATATCATCTCACACTTACATAATATAAGATATGGATAACTACCTTTGGTTTAAACACTAACTGGTATATGGGTAAAAAAACAAAACAACAAAAACAAATGCATAATTGCAAGAATAATTGGGAGTGATGCTGTTCTTGGACACATACTAAACTAGTCTAAAGGCTTCTTTGTATATTATGTTAATTTCACAGTTACCAAATGACATGGAAAATATTTTTACACAAAAACAAAAGTTTTTGTTGGACCCTCCTAACATGTATGTAAAAGCAATGTCAAGCAATTAAAATAAAAGAGTACAATTAAAGCTTATTTTGCAATCAGTCATTGGCAACTGGATCTATTGGTGTTTACTATAGTGTTACACTAAAAGATCTGCAACCTTTACAATACAATGGGCCATTTTTTGCCCTCAGTCCAGCCTAAAAAAACCTGTTTACAGGTACAAATGTTTCATAATCTTTTGAAAAAAAAACAAAAAACAAAAAAAAAACAAACAAAAAAAAAAAAAACAGTTTGTTATTTTTGATTAATATCTACTATAGAAAATCTGTTATTTTTAACCTACTACTTCATTTCTATTTTTAGCATGGATATATTTTCTTCTATGGGATGTTAATATTTGTGGGAAATTATGTAAAACCAAAAAAAGTCACATACTTTCTAGCCAAATGATAAGAAAAAAACATCTGCATTCTGCTGTGATAATTCAGTGCAATTTTTCAGTGAAAAAACTTGCATTTGTTACATCTGTATTTAAAAACATTAATTGGTTCTTTATCATTTTTGGTCAAGGTTATTAAGGTCCACTTGTGGCTCTGGAGCTGCAGGCTACAGACCCCTGCACTACACAAATTGCTCTCTTTTCAGACCCAAAAATTCCAGTGCATTTCCAGCAAGCAACTTGTTCTGCAAAACAAAAAGAAATCATTCCACACAGAATATGAAACTAGCATTTTCACTTCTTTAACTAACACTCATTTAGATCTTCTGCTTATATTTGAAATACTTACAAAATTAACATTAAGTATCCTTTGTAGTTTGCTTTGTACTGAAAATTATTTCCCACCTCCCACGTGTGAAAAGTGTGCCATAAATGAAAGGAAGGAACATTCTAATACCTTCAGTGCTCCATCAAACTCATCCATTGACTCAATGAGTGACCCAGGTTCCAGCTCACCAAGTGGGAATGGATAATCTGTTCCCAGCATCACTTTATCCTGTAAAACCAGTACAATCAGGTTGTTTAGAAAAGAGTTATAGGCACATTAGTGAGTGTCACTGAGAGTAGCTGGGGACCGAGTTCTAAATGAGTGTCCTGTGAGACAAAAAAATAATGATTTCTGTCTTTTCTGCATTAATCTGTAGAAAATTCTAAACATGCTGTTCATTGATATTGTGGACACACATGATGACTGTAAGGGAGCATAGTCATGTGGTAGCACTAAAATATCTTAAATGTGCATCTTAAAGGATTGTTCCCACCATCTTTTTGAACTGTTACCCTCTGGCAGACGTTTCAGATCTATCAAATTAAAAACGTTGTGGTTTCTTTCTCACTGCAGTAAGGTTCCTTAACAAACATTAATACGTTCCTATCACATATGATGTAATATAAATGCACACATTTTACTACCTCGTTGTTGTCATATGACAGAACAATTTAGGTTTTGTATTTGTTGTTCTGTAATCACATTTTACTTGGTTACTGATCAGTTGGTGGATACCTGGTAGTTATTTTAGATTTATTTTTGTACGTAGTAGTGTGTGTGTGTAGTGTGTGCGATGTAGTTTCTACTGATTGCACCTCATGGAGATACTATTAATTTGATTGCAACGTTTCTCTGTATATTGACAATATTCATTCATTCATTCATGTTGCAGCACTAAAATATAAAGTTGTGTGTCATCAACATGTACATCATAAGACATTTTGTAACACTCCCTCTGAAGTCAGGGGAGCATCGAGATGTTTTGATTGGAATCTGTCTTAGTAAGGAGCCTTGAGGGACCCCAAATACAATGTTTATTTGCTCAGATTCATAGTTGCTAAAACATACTTGGCATGACAAGTATGACTTTAACCAAATTAATACATTATCATAGAATCTCACCCACTTTCCAATCTAGCAATCAGAATGTTATGTTTCATTGGAGATCCAATAATATCAAGAAAGACCCTATTACCAGTCTGAAATATCAGGATAGCTCAATGCCAGGTGGATAAACCCAAACACATGTATCAGGTTCAAGATTAAAGTGACTTCACTTTAATAACTACTAAAGTATAATTTTTACACTACACACTCAAAATCAATAATTTTACTTTAATGTTAATAATAAAAAAACCCATCTATATGTTAATTAAATGAGAAGTTCAACCTTACTTTTCCAATAACCTCAACAAGCAGCTTCAGGGAGATTGGATCATGAACCAAGGAGTCAGTGTAGAAAGAGCCGAGGTATTTACGTGGACTGATTGTGTTGTCAGCTGCACACAGGTCAGGGCGAACTTTGTGGCCGTGTTCAATTCTGCCAACAGTGAATGGAAAAGAGCCCCCTGTGGGCAAATAAACAAACCCATCAAGGTCAAACGAAAGCACAGAGAGGCTCCTTTAGTGTCAAACTAAGCACAAAGGAAATACTTTAAATATTATGATTTACTGTCTTATTCTTATTTAGCAGTGACATTGATAATAATAGGAAAAAATAATAAATTTTCTTTGAAGCGGCTTTCAGAGCACTCAAGGGCGCTGTATAGATCAAGCAGCAAAACAAACACAAATTGAAACAGTACACATTAACAATTGCAAAGGAATAGGCAATCACAGTGAGTAAATAATCTTAAACAGATTTCAATTTCCGTTTGGGAGCGGAGTGGGAGAAAGCTCTGCTCCAACTGAGGCGAGGAGAAGGAACAGTAAAAGTAGGAGAGGAGGAAGATCTAGGGTCGCGCGAGGAAGTAGAAATATGAAGGAGATCAGAAAGGTAGGGAGGATCAAGTTTATAAATAACCTTGAAATAATCTTAAAAATAAAAGAAAAATGCAAACTCTCTTGTATTTTACCTCCATGAGCAAAGCAGACTTTCAGATTTGGAAACCTCTCAAAGATACCTCCAAATATCATCGAGCAAATAGCCATGGTTGTCTCAGTCGGCATGCCTTTCAGACAGAGGAGAGCGATTAAAACATGAGAATAACATACTGAATATAATATCTCAGAGGTTTTATACTTTGTGGAACATTGATCAGATTGTTTCAAACATACTGTAGAAGCTGACTGTTCAGTAATGCAATGAAAATGATTTATAGTGTTTTATCATTTATTCCAGGACCTAAAGCTGGAGCTTTGCTGTTGTTTTGGATTGTTTCACATTGGTAATCAAACAAGATATCCTGTTTCTGCTCCATCTCCCTCACCCACCAGCCAGGGTAGCCAATACTTAGCCATCCTCCCATCTGTCTGCATGTCCCACGGGTGGACAAAAATGGAGCACCCCAGCTCCTCTGCTGCCTGCATGCAAGACACATACTGCAAAATTAGTAACCATGCTGCAAAAAAGAGATGCAGTGAACATAAAGAATCTAAGGCTCCAGAAAATATAATCGATTAAAAGAAAATCACCATCATTAAAATTACTATATTGCGATTTTGTGAGTGCTGTTGGATACTGTCTGATGTCTCACAGCATAGAAAGGAAGGAGTTCAGAAGCATTGAGGTCCCACGTGTTGATGTGTGATCCGATCTGCACTCCAGGGAAGCCGAGCTCCTTCACACAGCGCCTCATTTCCAGCACAGCCAAGTCAGGGGCTTGCATGGGCAGCGTGCCCAGCCCCACGAACCTCTTAGGGTGACCGCGCACCGTCTGGGCCAAATCGTCGTTTAAAAGGACACAGAGATCCAAAGTGTCGTGAGGTTTGGCCTGCAGTTAAAAATCAAATTAAAACTGAGAGAAAGTGAAATGAAACAGGAGTTCACAGTGACTTGCAAAAATATTCACACCCCTTGAACTTTTTTTTACATTTTGTCACATTACAGCCATATAGTATAGTTCATAATTGTGATACTGTGTAGTGAAAAGAAAATTATATATACTAAATTCGAAGATGTTTTGTGTGGCAAAAAAAGCACAACACAGTCAAACATGTTACCATGCTCAGGAAGCTGGTAGGAGTGGATTGGGAGGCAGATGGAGCTAAATACAGGAGAATCCCGAAAAGAAAAAATGTTAGAGGCTGCAAATTAGGGCTGCATGATATTAGAAAATCTTGCGATGTATTTCTATTTTAATTTTCCTCTATTTCTCATCTGTTCTTCCATCACTCTGCCCACAATGGTAAAGGTCACAATGTCATTTGTGTTCAGAGTTAGCATCTGCTGCCATAAGACCCTGTCCAGCTGGCTAAATATTATATTAGCATGTAAAATGCAGGTTCATAATACTTGGAATATATTATCCAACAGTTATTGCACTCAACACAGTCCTTTACGACATTGATATTGCACACACTGGCGTTGTGAGGACAATCCCTACTGCAAAACACTTGAGACTGGGAGGTTCACCTGCCAGAGCAACAACCTGAAACATTCAGCCAGAGTTATAATGGAATGGTCAAAATAGTAAGTGCCACCTGATTAAATATAAAGTTGTCAAAGTACCATCTTCTTGACAGCCATTTTAACATTGCAACAGGTCTTAGACTTCTTCAATTTATTTTTATAACAAAATTAAAAAAGTCTAATTGATTGGCACTGCGTGATTTGGTGGATGAATGTCATTTAATTAGGCATTGCAATTTTTCACAGACGTTGAAATTTCCAAGTTTGTTGGTAAAAAGTCTGTATTTCAAACTTTGCACTGGAACACAAATAGTTTGGGTTAGATGCTTCCTGATTCAAGTTCTCCCTTCAGAGATTTATGGGACAGTATCCACCAGCAATTGTTCTTTCTTCACTGTTTACTACTTCTGTTTGAACTGGTTCTGAAAATTCTCCACGCTTCTCTTTTAAAAACTTTCTTTTTGAAGCTAAGATGAATTTACTCAAACAACTCACCTTTTTTTTCTGTTGATGCTGATTAGTTCTATATCACAGGTAATCTGACCCACTAGCGAAAAACACAGTTTTGTTGATCATTTTTTACACAATCACAAGAGGTAGTTGTACCACAATTTGGGACTTAAGTGTCTAGATGTAAGCATATTTATATATTAGAATGGCCTAATCAAAGTCTAGACCTTAATCCATTGAAGAATCTGTCTCAAGAATTCGAAAGTCTTTTTGGCTCAGTTGGTGGAGCAGGCGCACCATGTACAGAGGCTGTAGTCCTTGACATAGCTGTGCCTGGGTTCGATTCCCAGTCTCAGGTCATTTCTTGTATGTCTTACGGTTCTCTCTCCATCCTCCTTCCTGTCAAATTTACTGTTCAATAAAGGCCACCAGAGCCAAAAACAGACTTTAAAAGTGCTGGTCACAGATGCTCTCCATCTAAGTTCTAGCTATTCTGCAAAGACGCATTGGCAAATATTCAAACCTCTAGATGTGTATAGCTTTAAGAAACATTACCCAAAAGATGTGCAGCTGAAACTGTGACGAAACATGGTGCTATACGTGTTGACTTAAGGCAAAAGAATACAAATCATAACAGAAAAAAATGACAACATGTATCATTTTTCTGCTGCTTCATAATCATGCACTACTTTGAGTTGATTAATCACAAATAATTTAAATAAATTACATTTAAGTTTGGTGTTTTATGTGGTGTTGTATAATCTGCTCCAGTTCTCTTACAGATATAGGAAGGAGGGGTTGAGTTCTCTTAGCAATGAAGCACAAAATATACTTTTTAAAATAAATTCACACAAAAACAGTGAGAACTAACCCAGTAACTGAACATCACAGGAACCGTCGACAGGGCCTGAACGGTAACACCTGCGTATCATAAACAGGAACATTATGTTCAGGAACGATAAGGATGGAACAGGTATAGGTGCTGGGTCAATGATCCCTGTGCACACACCGTGCTTGTCCATGTCTTGGATGCGAGCGTTTGCATCCCAGCAGTTTTCTTGAATCACCCGGAACAGCTTCCCGTCCTTCATCATGTTTGCTTCACCCTGAAACGCAGCATTAACATCGCATGGAACCTTTACTGGAAAATGTATGTTCATCATGTATATTTGGGGCGGAGTATAACCTGCAGTGCAGAGGTTAAGGTTTCTGCATTGAGGTTTAGATTTAACAGCATTTTTAAGTATAACCACATGATGGCAGCAGTCAGCTCATTCTTGAAACGCACCTTCTCGGTGACTCTGTACCCCAGTTAAAAAGATCCTTCGAGTCCTCTTATATCTTTGATCTTTGAACGCTAAAACTAATGTGCATCACCATGTTTTTTGGTATTTTACACAATTACAAATAAATATTGTTTCTTTCTGGTTCATAAAATTTGACTTCCAATTCATACACCAGCTTTCAGTGTTTTCGGTTGTGCTCACAGTGAATCATTCAGTGATGCAGGGGCATCATGCTGTGTTCTGGCCAGCATTAGGGGTACCTATGGTGGGGAGCTGTCAGTATGATCCTGCTGAGTTCTCAGCAAAATAAGCATTTGAGAACTGTCCCTGTGCCCTTGTTTTGTCTGTCTGTGCACAAAAAAGTGACTCACCTTGCAGTGATGATGCAGCTGAACAAACCCATCATAACCGTATCTCTGCAAGACATAAAAACATACAACTACTGACGATCATACAGTTGGGGGAACACTTTAAAACATACAGGTTCAGACACTTTAAAACGTACATTTCATGCCGCTCATGATAGGCATGAATGTCAAATTAATTCTGCACTTTTATGTCATTTATTTGAGCAGTTTTTTTTTTCAGAATTCAATGACTGTACTGCCTGAAACAAAAACAAACAAAAAATGAATTGGGTGCAAAGAAACTTCTGAATACTCTCTAATCCTTACTGGTTTAAATACAGGATTGTATACTATACTTTCACCTAGATTAATTAGTTAAATTTCATTTAGCACATTGCACCTCAACTATACACATTTCTTAGCCATCACAATGCTTGACATAAACAGAATATCTCTTCTCTTTTCTTGGTAGAAATGATAACGTTCAATTAAAATGGCATCTTTTGAGCATAATCCAATAATTTCAGTTTATTGGGTTTATGTCTGGATTGTTCCTCAAACTTAACATTACCCTGCTGTATCAATTCTGTGTGTGTTTTGCATCATTGTTGTGATTTTTTTTTTTGCAAGTATCAGCTATCTGACCTAAACTGTCATCCACAGATAAAGAAAAACATTGTTAATATGTTCAGGATAAAACCCAGCAACCACAGAATCTCAAACCAAAGTGAAGAAACTTTTACACTGGCATAAAGTAAGATCATTCTAAATAAGAAAGAAAATCCTGGTCCAGAATCAACACATTCAAGCTTGGCTGACATTTGTAGCTGTCTGGATGGACAAGCTAAATGTTATTTGGAGAGACGTTTTCTAGTCAAACAAGACAAAGACTGGGATATTTGGCCAAAAAGGGTTTCTAAAGGAGACAAAGTTGGCTTCCAAAGAAAACTGCACCAAGCATCATGGTAGCATTATGCTGTGGGGTTTGGGTTTTTTTTTGCCAGTGGGTGGAATAATTGGGACTACCTCCAAGTCAACAAATAGTGGATTGAAACTTGGATACAAATTGATGTTTTAGTAACACAATGACCCCAAACACACACCAAAAGGGGTTTTTGAAAACATAAAGAAGGCAAAAACTAAAACTGATTCAAATACATTTTTGACACCCAAATTATTACGGCATTCATGCCCGTTGTAACCTGACCTAAATTTCTCACCTGTACTGTATACCATGCAATTGATGATCTAAGTTATCTTGACAAAAGATTAGTGTGTAAAGAGATTTTGTATTACTTGCACAACTCCTCCAAATGCCCTTATTGTTGGCCCCATCTGTGGAGGTTCAGCAGTAGTCCTGCATCTGCTCCAACCTCCCAGAAATAACTGCAAGTGAATGCCATCTGAGGCTGTTGATGCTTCTTACATACAAATGAAACTGCAAGTGAGCCATGTGAGTAATGCAGCCTCATTTGACATCAGTGCAGATCAACTGTACACTTTTGTGAAGCCTCACTGGAAATTCAGCTTCTCAAAATTCAATATGTGATGATTCCCTTCTGTTGGGGTGTGGCATAAATATCTGCCTCTGCAATTCAAATTAAAGGTAAGCACAGCCTTATGTTTATGAAAAGCAACTTTTAGTATCTTAAATGTATATTTATCTACAGTTTTACTAGTTTTGTTTTTTAATTTTTAAAATCATTAACACATTCACGACAGTTGATTTTTGTACAGTTTTTTCAATTATTCTGTGAAGTTTTATGGTCCTCCACATAATTTAAAATTAATTTATGCTACTGTTGACACTGGTAGATAAATGGAGTGAATTTAAGACTAAGCATTTACAAGAATAGTAAGAAAAAGGTTGCAAGAAAGAACAACAAAGATTATTGTTGTAGAAGTTTTAGACAAAGCTCCAATCCGTGCTCTGTGGCCCACGCTTGAAGTAGGAAATCATTAGCTAAAGCCAGCAGACAGCGTAACAAAGATGTAAGAGCTGGAACAGATAAACCTAGGCCAGTCCTTATTGATTAAAGTTTAACCATCCACGGAGAGCACAGATTTATGGTGGGAGTTGTTAATCTCCTTGCTGACAAGTCAGTGGGAAAATTTGATCAATTCCGTGTTCCTGCCACTTTATTCGACCGCTGCCTATTACAGAAGTGGTACAGATACAGGAATATATTAACTAACTGGGCATTAAAATGCTCAGAATTTGACTACAATAACATATTTAGTGGATTTATTCATGTCAAGGCTTCAAGCTGTAAAAGACTCCCCCTGTGAGTTTATGTGTCAGAGCACCTACCTGCTTCAAGTCGGGCCATTCCCTGGGCAAAATATGATTGTGAATATCAACCTTCATCCTTATGTGTACTGCCAAGTTGATGTGAAGGTCTGCAACACAAGCGGCTTTTCAAAAACTGTGCTAAAACTCACTTCCTGCCCTCAACTGGAGATCAGTGACAGTCAGGTGAATGACTGCTGGAACAGGCTGGTCATTTATTACCCCAGTCTGCTTAAAGTTGAAGCATTTGCATGACCCCATGTACAATCATAAATTTATATCTTTACTACATATAATAATCCTTAAAAGATTGTTTACATAGCCACAAAAATGTTTTATTTATTTTTCTTTGGGGATTAATTTGTGTAATGCAATAAACAGTCTTAGGTTTTACAATCCTAAATGTTTGTTTTTTAAAATAAACCCAAAGATAAACAAATATAAACAACAAAATGACAAACCAACCTTAGAAATTGAAAAAGAAATAGATGGATTTTTAAACTCAAGAAAATATTTAAAACTTCAAAAATATTGCACTATTCTTATGCTCCAAGAGTGCCCTCAAGTGTTCAGATTATTATTAGGCAAATTAGTAAGAAAGCAGGGGATGCTTTACGTTTCAGCATCCAGCCTCCGCAGGTGAGGGAACCATCTATATAGCGGAGCATGAGCTCATGTAATGAAGCCTAGACATAAATTCAAGCTGGAAGACTCTTCCCAGCCTCACCTGCATCATCCAGTCGCCGTGTGATGCACCCTTAGCTGCAGCCTATCAGCTTCAGACCTCACCTCAACGTGAAAGTCTCCGCTTATAAAGCTCTCCATCCATGGCTCCATCTGCTTCCCCATTGAGCCACAATCCGCCTCCACCCCTTCTCCACCCTCGTTCTCTCACGGCTCCATCAGGCTTCCTTCCTTCGGCCTCCACTCTTCCACCAGTGTCCAGGCCCCGGGGGGGAAGACATCCCTAATCCTAAACTGCCCATCCATGTTCATTGCAATTAACAGAGCATTCGCCAAAAACTTTATTCAAAATTATGTTTAAAAAAAGACCTAATGAGAAAGAAAAATAGATCTAAAAATATTGTATTTTTAGTGCCATTCTGTCACGAACATTCAATGCAATTATTCTATGAAAAAAACAGAAAAACTGCTAAAACCTGCATTTGTTATTTAATCTATATTTAAAAACAATAGTTTTTTTTTTTTTTTTTTTAATAATTTTTAGCCAAGGTCAATAAGAGCCACCATGGAGGATCCAAAGAGCCACTTGCAGCTCTATTCTATCTATTTCAGTTTGTTCTTGTTACAGTAATCTATTTATTATGATGCTTATTTATGGTAAATTGTCTCTATTTAACAGCATTAATATTTATTGGTCTGTGAAAAGATGACTAAATAAAGCCTTGTCATTGATAAATGTGTACTTTAACACTTCAGACGGCTGCTTACTGACACAGCAGTAGTTGGTTGCAACTCACATGCTGTTCAGCCACTTAGTGGTTATTTCATGTGCCTGATGCCACCATCTCATTAGAGATGGTTATCAACTTCAGGAAACCAGAAGCAAAGGATGAAAACAATCCTCACTTTATTTGGGGGGAAAGGATTTTCTGTTCTGTCACAGAGGAGCTCATTAGAAGGTTTAAAATAAACTTTCCAAGGATGTGCAACTGAATTAGACAGGGACTTGGTGTATCTGCTGTTCTGCATCATCATGTAATGATTTCCTACGTGATCATGGTTCACATTTAGTCCATGTTTTGTAAAATGTGGCCTTTTGCTGTTTTGTAGATAAAAAAAAAAAAAAAAAAAAAAAAAAAAAAAAAAAAAAAAAAAAAAAAAAAAAAAAAACAAGCAGGAATGACGACTGAGACTTGTGAAAGTCTGTATTTCTGTAAGATGTTTGGATACATGGTTATTTTACATCAATTTAAAAATATAAAGAAATGCAAGTATATAAACATAAAAGAAAACCATTTGAACATTTTTTTAATAAAATGTAATTACTATAACTTCAGGTAAGTACCAAATAAGAACACCTCACATACTTAAAATTGCAAAAATTATACTCATCTGTACAAGACCATATATGCGAGTGTGGTAAGGAATTTAAAGAGGTCTCAAAATAATCTGAAAACAATCCATTGTACTGTACAGAAAGTCCACAAGTATAGAGCAGATTTAAACTGCCAACATTCCCAGGTCTGAAAATTTTTTAGTGAGTCCTAAAAAGTAGTTTGTTCTTGTGAAAAGGAAGAAATTTCTTTCCACTGTTACCAAAAACTTGCACAAGAGGAGTTGCTGCAAAGCAAGTTACTCCATACAATCAGCTGGTTTTCCTTTCCAGAATATTATAGGATCAACTGACTATAACTGTACTGTATTACAATTAGGATCAAACTGCACTGTATGTAACTGGATCATAATTTTAGTCACTATAAATGGAAATGATTTGAAATAAATATGGACCTATCTGAATTTCATATACAGTACTTGCATTTGATTGAAACCTTACTTTAAGTAAATGAGGTCAGCAAATTCAATCAGTAGCCAAAGTTTTTATTGACATTAATCAGATTTAGATCACACATAGCATACATTTGCATATTATTTATTTTTTTAAGTGGATTTATTTTTTGTCTATTTGCCAATTATACTTGTTATTGTCGTTGTGAAATGACCAAAATGCTTATTAGTTGTACTTGCTGCTGGCATTAACTTTTCAGAGAACTTGAAATAATGTGCAAACACAAATGAACTTGCCAAGAAATAAAACCATCCAGTCATTCATCAAGTGCAAATGTTAAAACTTATTTTTTTCCTTTTATGAATCTCATTTGGGTGGAATAAATAGTTTTTCTGCTAAGCAACAAAACAGTTCACCATGTATTGTATGCTGAGTCCAATAAAATTATGAGTAAACTGGATAAAAAGAAATTTTACTTCGTTTTTTCATCTGAAAACATGAAAACCAATTTAGCTAGGTTCATGACAAAGGTTTTAATTCCTGACGAGGATCAACTTGAAGAGGGAGCTGCTGACCATCTTTTACTGCTGAGAGAGCGTGCTGACTTATTGCATCTCTGTGTAGCTCTCTGTGTGGTTCTGTTTCTTCACAAATAAGCACTACAGAGGGTTATAAACACTGCTCAGAAGATCACTGGCCACCCTCTGCTCTCCCTCAGGGATCTCCACAGCACCCACTGTTCTAGGAGAGGGCATGTAGCATTCTGAGAGATGGCACACACCCAGGACATCAGGTGTTTCAGCTGCTGCCCTCTGCATTTCAGGGTGCTTAAAACACAGACAAACAGGATGAGGGACAGTTTTTACAACAGGGCCATAGCCCTGTTAAATGCAAATATTTGACACTATTAGGTGCTGATTTAGTCAGGGGCGAGGTGCAACAAACTTTGTGCACTACTTTTTTCTTATTTTCGACGTATAGTGGTGTGAAAAACTGCTTGCCCCTTCCTGATTTCCTATTCTTCTGCATGTTTGTCATACTTCAGTGTTTCAGAGCATTAAACCAATTTAAATATTTGTCAAAGACAATACAAGTAAAGACACAATTTCAGTTTTGAAATAGTGTTTACTATTAAGGGAGAAAACAAATTCAAACCAACATGGTCCTGTGTGAAAAAGTGATATTCCCCTAAACCTAATAACTGGTTGGGACGCCCTTCGCAGCAACAACTGCAATCAAGTGTTTGCAATAACTTACAGTGCGTCTTTTCCAGCTGTGGAGGAATTTTGGCCCACTCATCTTTGCAGAATTGTTCTAACTCAGCCACAATGGAGGGTTTTCCAGCATAAACGGTCTTTTTAAGGTCATGCCATAGCATCTCAATAGGATTCAGGTCAGGACTTTGAGTAGGCCACTCCAAAGTCTTCAATTTGTTCTTCTTCAGCCATTCAGAGGTGGATTTGCTGGTGTATTCTGGATCATTGTCCTGCTGCAGAACTCTATTTCATTTCAGCTTGAGGTCACCAACAGATGGCTGAACATTCTCCTTCAGGATGTTTTGATTGACAGCAGAATTCATGGATCCATTAATCACAGCAAGTCTTCCAGGTCCTGAAGCAGCAAAACAGACCCAGATCATCACACCACCACCACCATGTTTTACTGTAGGTATGATGTTCTTTTTAAGAAATGTGGTGTTACTTTTACACCAGATGTAATAGGACACACACCTTCCACAGAGTTCAATTTTTACCTCGTCAGTCCACAGAATGTTTTCCCAAAAGTCTCAGGGATCATCAAGATGTGTTCTGGAAAAATTGAGACAAGCCCTAATGTTCTTTTTGCTCAGCAGTGGTTTTCATCTTGGAACTCTGCCATGAAGGCCATTTTTGCCCTGTCTCTTTCTTATGCTGGAGGCATGACCTCTGACCTTAGCAGAGGGACATGAGTCCTGCAGTTCTTTGGATGTTGTTGTAGGGTCTTTTGTGACGTCGTCACCACTGATCCACATTTTCACCATTTGTGGATAACAGCTCTCACTGTGGTTGGCTGGAGTCCCGAAGCTTTAGAAATGACTTTGTAACTCTTTCCAGACTGATAGATCTCAACTGCTTTCTTTCTCATTTGCTCCTGAATTTCTTTGGATCTCAGCATGATGTCTAGCTTTTCAGGATCTTGTGGAGTACTTCACTTTGTCAGGTTCTTGACTGAGAGAAGCTGTGGCAGTAATCAGGCCTGTGTGTGGCTAGAGATAGTGAACTCAGGTGTGACTCAGAACTCAGGATTATGACTTACAGATGATGAAAACCCTCAATTTTGTTTCTCAGAAAAAAATTTAAATAAGATAAATAAAAACGACATTTTAAAACAAAAATGTAGATTTTTCTCAGCAAGAATAACCATGCAGTTCACATTATATGCTCTTAGGACTTGGATAAGATTCCTTTTGCGTGAAATATTCCATCAACGTGGCAATAATGTAGGAGACCCTGCTGTGACCCTGCTGAGGTGTAAAGGAAGTTTAGGTTATTTTAATAGCAACCTTCAGCCAGTCTTCATGGTTGGATCTGGTGTTTCTCATCTTCCTTTTCACAACACTGTATAGTTTCTCTGTGGGTCTCAGGTCAGGCCAGTTTGCTGGCCAATCAAACATAGTGATACCATGATCATTAAAGCGGGTGTTGGTACTGTAGGCAGTGTGAGCAGGTGAAACATCCTGCAGAAAAATGAAATGAGCATCTCTAATAGGGAGCAAGGGGAAGCATCTCCAGGTCGATGGCTGTTCTGATTTTGGACTTGATAAAAAAAGAACGGCCCAACATGAGCAGATCAAATGACTCCTCAAGTCATTACTGACTGCGAAAGCTTCTCATTGGACCTCAAAGCTACCTGGACTCTTTGCTCCTTTCCTCCAGGCACCTGGACATTGATACCTAAATGATATTCAGAATTTACCTTCATCTGAAAAGGGCTCTTTGGACCACTGCACAATGATCCAATCCTTTTTATCCTTAGACATACAATGCTTCTTACCAAGGAATGCTACATTTGTAGCCCATACCCTGAACATGTCTGGGGGGGTAGATCTTGAAGCTCTGATTCTAGCTTCAGTCCATGCCCTGTAAATAATCCCGAAATTCTTAAAAGGGCTTTCCTTTACACTCCTCTCAAAGCTGCAGTTGTCCCTGTTGTGGGTACCTGTGCATCTTTTGTACCACACTTTTTCCTTCCACTAAACTGTTCATTCGTTTGCTTGGGTACGGCACTATTTGAACAGGCAGCATATTTTTTTTTTTTTTTAGCAGCAATGTGATTGTGTTGGGCATAATATTGTTACATTTCAGTATTAAAACTCTAAATCCATATAAAGAAATGATTGCTTTATAGTGTAATTAATCTAGATAACATAGGTTTTAGTTTATGAACTGAAAAAAAGGTTTTCAATTAAATTTTTTATCTTTACACCTTTTTTTTTGACATTCTACCCAGATAAGGAGCACCACCCTGTTTATGAAGCACCAAGCACCTCTTGGTTGGCTGTGCTTCATGCTGACTGTGCTTCCTGCTCATAGTTTGGTTAAGGCTCATGTTTGTGCTGGCACACAAAACAGTCCCATCTGACTTACAGTTTGCAGGTAGTTCGAGTGTTGAAAGCTACAGACTTCCAGCCAGAAATACTAAACCAAATATTAATTTCAATGGTCTGATCTTCCATCATAAATACTACAAGGCAAAATGCTCCAGAGTTGATCATTGTTAGGTTTGAGTCCTGCCTCAGTACGGAGATGTGATGCTGAGTTATGAGAGGAGGAGAAAAGGAGGAAGAGGAGGAGGGGAACCAAGTTACTGGCACCGCCTGCCAGATATACAGCAGATCTGAGCTTATCGCATCATCGCATCTAACCATAAATTACTGCTTCAGGCAGACAAGGGGGTCTTCACTGAGCCCGCACGGCTGACATCTCAAGAAGGGAGTTACTTCTCTCCTGATGCTTCACAGATAAAGCCTTATTTTACTTCTTATCTTTTCTGATCCCCATCTCTTCTCTCAACCTCTCTTCGGAACCGAGTCGACACCGGTGGCATATTAGACGCGCTGGATGGCCGCAAAACCAAACGAACCGGTGTGAATAGTTTTCTTTATTTACCCCCTCCACCACCCCCCCTATCCAGCCTCACCTTCATTTCCCTCTGACTCTAAGAAGCTGAGAACAAAACAGGAGCAGAAGCAATGGAAGACCAGGTGACCCAGGAGTCCTGCCCCGTCCCGGAGCCGACGGTTGTGGATCCGTGGCCGGCCACGGTGCGGAACGGCCAGTGCGCCGCGGATGGCTTCACCAACCACCAGCAGCAGCAGCAAGCCAAGACCCCCACAGAGCCAGAGTCTTTCACGGTGAACCAGGAGATGAAGATTACTGACAATGTGGACGGAGAAGGTAACTTTTTTATGTTTGGATATTTAAGTAGCTTTAAAAGTTGGTGGATTTTTGTTTGGGTGGGATGACTGTGTTTGAATGTGCGTGAGTGAGTGAGAGGCAGAGAGAGAGGTGGAGCGGGGGGGGGGGGGTATGACGGAGACAGGATGGTTATTTTTATCCATGCCAGATATTTTCGGTATGCTCTTTGAATAATGTATGGTAGTCAGACATCAGCAAGATTCACATTGGAGCAGTTCTTCACATGGAGTTTAAAGCTTTAAGACATATTTAATCCATTCATTCATTCATTCATTCATTCATTCATTCATTCATTCCAATGTTTTAGTTAGATTTAGCCTAAGACATGTGTGTAGAGCCTCAGGTACCAGGGGAAATCATGCAGGGACCTGGCCCCAGCCTTCCCTCAAGGCTGGATTCTGGTACCAGTCACATGCATGTACCAGCCCTTACACCTGCATTTGCATTTTCTTA
This sequence comes from Anableps anableps, assembly GCA_014839685.1. Lineage (NCBI taxonomy): Eukaryota > Metazoa > Chordata > Actinopteri > Cyprinodontiformes > Anablepidae > Anableps > Anableps anableps. The sequence goes on along the minus strand of CM026075.1, from coordinate 31,644,552 downwards.
ACCCCCTTTTGTGTATGTACATCCATTCCTTATCTAGCTGCACACTACAATGTATTTTGTAAGGATTTAATACGAGAGAAAAGCACAAAACTGAGTATAATTATGAGGTGGAAGAAAAATGATACACTGTTTTCAATTTTGTTTTCCACAAATGACAATCTGAAAAGTGTGACGTGCATTTATATTTAGCCTCCCTTACTTCCATATCCCTAAATAAAATCCAGTGAAATTTGCTGTTTTCAGAAGTAAATATCCAGGTGTTCTGTAAAAACATCTCAGATTTGATGGAGAACATTAGTGAACAAACAGCAGCGTGAAGACCAAGGCACACAGGAGATGAGTCAGGAAGAAAGTTGTGAAGAAGTTTAGGTTATAAAACAATAACAGTCAAAACTCGATGCAATCTGCTGGGTTTCCTTTGATGGCAACTTTTAAAATTACTTTGAACAACTACTTGAGCTTACTGTACTGTTTGATAACTAGGATCCACTGGAATGCATGTAAGATCAAATTAAAAGGATATTTTGTAAAGTTACTCGAGATGACATTTGTTGTGAATTGGCGCTATATAAATATACTGAACTGAATTGAGTAACATAAACTTTGAACATCTCACAGAGCACTGTTGAATCCATCATCTAAAAATGCAAAGAGCATGGCACAACTGCAGACCTGCTACAGCAAGGGCATCCACATAAACTGATAAGTACAGTTTACGTTGACCCCTAGTATTCACGAGGGTTAGGGACCACAACTGTCCACGAAGAATTGAAATCTGCAAATACTTAAGACACCGTCTTAAAATGATTATAACTGCCTATTGTTTAAACATGAAATATACCCTAATATGCATTATTACTCACAGTGGAAACTGTCTTAGCGCTACTGCAGAAGCTAAGACCCATGGTCTCCCTTATGTTGTCTGCTGTTGGCGGGAAGAGCCAATCAGCATCAAAGAAAATGAATGACGCTCTTGGATTGGCTGCTTCCCAAACGCCAGCCAACAGCTTGACAAGTAGCTTTGTGCCTAGGTATTTCAGCACCTCAAAGTGCATTTCCTTTTGAATATTTTAGAGTTGCTCTACAAAAGGAATTATGAAAAGGTGAATTTTCCACAAATAATTTCTACTTAAGTGCCATGGGAAAATCCACAACCAGGTGAATTGACGAATACTGAACTGCGATTAGGGCACAGGTGGAGGGCTCAAAAATTGCCTGGATACATGACTACTTGACAAACAGACCACAGTTTGTGAGACGGAAGGACTGTGTGTCTAACCAGGTGGTTAGTAGCACAGGAGCACCACAGGGGACTGTACTCTCACCATTCCTTTTCACTCTGTACACTTCAGACTTCCAAGTCAGACTGCTGTCGTCTACAGAAATACTCAGATCACTCTACAGTGGTAGGGTGGATCAGAGAAGGTCAAGAAGCTGAGTACAGAGAGCTGGTGGACTGCTTTGTGTCATGGTGTGGGAACAATCATCTCATCTTGAATGTGAACAAAACAAAGGAGATGATTGTAGGTTTCAGGAGAAACAGGGTCAGATCAAACCCTATTTCCATCATGGGAGAAGAAGTGGAGGTGGTTGAGGAATATAAATAACTCGGTGTTCATCTAGACAACAGACTGGACTGAAGACTCAACAGTGAAGCGTCTAAAAGAACGGACAGAGCAGACTGTATTTCTTGAGGAAGCTAAGGTCCTTTAAGGTTTGCAGCAAGATGTTGCAGATCTTCTATAAGGATGCTGTTGAGAACGTCATCTCCTCTGCCGTCATCTGTTGGGGCAGCAGCATCAGAGCCGGGGATCTAAAAAGGCTCAACAACCTGATAAAGAAGGCTGGTTCTGTTCTGGGGACGATTGTGGAACCTATGGAGTTGATGATGCAAAGAAGGATTTTGCCTAAAATTAAGAAAATTATGGACAACCCTGGACATTCTCTTTATGAGACTGTCATCGGAAAACAGTCTCTTCAGTCAGAGGCTTCTTCAGACTGGTTGTAAAACGGACCGCTACTGGAGATTTTTCCTGCCCACAGCCATCACCATCTATAATAACTCCTTGACTAAATGAGTTACATCAACATTTAATTTCCCTTTGGGATCAATAAAGTAGTTTTGAATTGGAATTTGAATTTTGAATTAATAAGAGAAGCAGCAAGGAGGCTCATTAAAATTCTGGAGAAGCTGCAGAGATCCGCAGCTCAAGTGGGATAATCTGTTGATAGGACAACTGTTAGTCATGCTCTCCACAAATCTGTCCATTATTCACTTCATCGAGTACACCATTCCAACAGTGAAACATGGTGGTCCCTGCATCAATACTGTGGGGATGCTTTTCTTTGACAGGGAAGCTGGCCAGAGTAAATGGGGAGATGGATAGAGGTAAATACAGGGCATTCCTGGAAGAAGACCTGTTAGATTGTAAAAGACTTTCAAATTGAGGTGGAGGTTCATCTTAGTGTAGGACAATGATTCCAAATATAAAGTCAGAGCAATATTAGAATGATTTGGACCAAAACATATTCATATGTTAGAATGGTCAAATCAAATTCTAGACATAAATCCAACTGAGAATATTCTGCAATCCTTCAAAACTGATTATTTAAAGTTAAACAGTTGAAACGTTGCTTATTCTTCCTCGAACCGTTCTTCTTTTCGTATTTGCTATTACAAAGATGTGAATCTTATTCTGTTTGACACTGGACAAGAGACGGGGTACACCTCTGACAGGCCACCAATCCATCAGAGGACTTAAAAGTAAAGCAAACCTCAGATTTTCTTTTTTTAGACTTTTGGCTTAGAAAAATATACTGCCTACTAAATCTAAGACATGTGACAACAGTGACTTTGCTTCATCATCTGCAGGGTTGTTTTCTCAGGCCTGACTGTAAACCTCCAGCTAGCCTTGGCTTCATGCAGTGTTTCATTGCTAAATAGTAAAGACTTTGACTATAGTTACTTTTAATGTGTACACACCACCAGCTTCATCCAGGCTGAGGAACTCTACAGAAAATACTGTGCAGAAATTTTTAGCTCTGATCAATTGTTACACAGTGAAAGGGATATAAAAAAGTCTTCTCTTTGAAATGAAAATTAAATAACAGTTTCTCGTCATCCTAACCCATCCATCTGACCTTAGTCTTATAAATAGTGTGATTTCAAATACTAAAGCCAAATTACAGCTTTTTATCCTGGACCATGAGCTTTGAAAGACATAAACACTGGGGTTTGCAATGTTTGTGTTGATAGTTCCACTACTTTTACTTTATCCTGTGAAGAGATCAAATGCAAATTACTTCATTTCATAAAGCTTTATTAGGTGAAGCCATTGGCTTTCTGAGAAAACTAATTTTCTCTGCAGTTTTGCTCTGGCAAGAAATGATGAGTTAACATAATTTATATGAAGTCATATCATAAACACTGGTGAGAATCCAGATGAAATCACTATTATTGGTCTCATTAGCAGAACAATTTATATAAAGGGGTGGCAGATTATTAGTGGCTGCCTCCAGAAAAATGTGAAGCCATAATCACTTTGTATCTAAAGATTGCCAATAAAGTTATGGCAGCTTTCAGAACAGTTTCCCAGATCATCAAGGGCCAGGAGCCTCTTCTCCTGAGGAGTGAGCTACTGAATCTTCTTGCCAACAGTGCAGATTTTGCAGTACCATAGCAGCCTTGTGATGAAAATCACACCAACTAAATCAAGGACAGGGTTAAATACATCCTTGAACATGATGTACAAGGATGGGCCATGGAAGACTAGTGCCTTGTGTTTTCTCTGTTGAACCCTCCTGACTGTTTAAGAGATCAGAAATACCATTTGCCCAGCAGAGAAAAGATGAGCGTTGTCAGTCCAGTAGTGAACAATCTGATAAAATCCATGTATGGTCTTGCTTCTTATTCAGTGAAGCAGACAATTCTGCCCAAAAACGCAGCCATAAATAGAGGGGGATCAAAATATCAACCAAGTTGTCTTCTAACAATCCAGGAAAAGATTGGTGATCATTTGTGGATTTATCAGCATGCCAGAGCCTTGTGTCAAAAGGTAAAGGTGACCTGAAACCCAAAGATCAAAACATTGCCATTGTGGACCTGTGGCACAGGAAACTCCCCAGATCTTAACCTCAGTGAGAACCTGTGGTCAGTTCTCCGAAACCAAGCGCAGACGTCAATAAATCAGATCAACTCCAAGTATGAATGCGACAAGAATGGGTCACAGTCAGGATTGAAGAAGTTGTGAAGATTTCATGTGACAGAGAAACACAGAGAAGATAAATGGTTTTAAAGAGGAAAATGTGCTGAAAAAATAAAGATCTGAAAAGTGTGGCATGCATTTGTATTGAGCCCTCTTAACTGAATACTTTGTCGAGCGTGAAGCTGAACCTCTGTTTTAGTCTTAAGTCTTTTACAGCTTCTAACAGGTTTTCTTTCAGGATTGCACTGTGCCTCTCTCCATCCATTCTGACCAGCTTCCCTGTCCTTGCTAAAGAATAGCATTCCCAAAGCATGATGCCACCCCCACCATGTTTTACTGTGTGCATGTTGTGTTCAGGATGATATGTGGTGTCAGTTTTCTATCACACAATCTGGGTAAAAAATATCGACAAAGTCCTCATATAAATGTTGCAAATATAGTTAATAAAATCTGATTTATTGTTACAAAAAATTGTAGTAAATAACTCTGCAGAATAGTCTTAATCAAGGTTTTATTCTTTTTGCTGGTTTTTACAGAAGTGTAAATAATGTCACACACTTGGAGGTCTTTTTATGTCTCAGTAAAATTTATTCTGAATCACCATACAGGCCTGATGTTCTTTTATTTTGGGTAAAGGTGTGACAAAGACAAAATGCCTACATACACACACACCAACACACACATACACACTGATACTTGCACTCCCAGAAGAGTGTGCAGAAACCTGTTCTTGAGTCACAGAGAGATGTGGGCTGTGAGGAGATGTCGAACACATGCCTTCTGTCTGTTCTCCCAGCCAGGAATCATGTGAGCAGAGTGATTTACCACGCCGTCTCACTTCCCCTCTCTAACACATACACCCACGCACACACACACACACACACACACACACACACACACACACACACACACACACACACACACACACGCACGCTGAGGTTGGTTAGTTTGAATTTTACAAAGTTTATTTTTTCTCAATGAGTTTTCAGCTTCTCTCTGGAGGCTACCACTGAAATTGTTTGTCTTTAATATTTCAATAATAACTTTTATTCAATGCTGTCTGTATAAGTTACAGGAGATAAGTTTAGTGTTACATGATGTTTGGATCAAATGGTTGACTACAAAGTCAGTGTTTAAGGTGTTCAGCACCTTTACTTAAAGCATAACTTCAGTGTATTTGATGACAGAATGATATTTTCTTTGTCTGGAAAATGTTGAAATAGTATAACATGACTCAGCAGTTTTATATAAAATGCCTCCATTCTTCCACTTAAACTGAAACGTAGTTTTATGCAACGTTAGATGCAGTTACAATTGCAATGGTCTCACATAATTTTTTCCTGATATAATCCATGCAATCAGATGTTTTTTGAACGCTCAACTTGCAGATTTTAAGTGGCTTTTTCAGAGAACAGTGGTAATTTTGCAATTTATCGAAGTTTTTTAGACTGACTTACATTACCTCCCTGCAGACTAACCAGCTGCAAAGTCTAAACCAAGATTGTATTTTATAAACTGAAGTATTTTGTTACCTCCTAGTCTGGGGCTCACCTCTGTTATTTCACTGTGCAAACAAACTTTTATTACTTACTCTGCCAGGGGCCACCAGATCAGACCAGGTCTAAGATCCCCGTTGGAGGCATGTGATTCTCTTTCTTTTTCTTTGGATTTTTAAAAATCTTCCTAGGAATCAGATACAGTGGAGCTTCAGTAAATGGTGAAGGTGAGGACGGTGAAAAACAGAGGGTCTGTTCTCATAGTTTTGCTTTTCTGTCAACATTTTTATATCATTCAAAATATCATCACAGTTTTTTTGGTTACACATCTGCATACAGCTCTGTCCGTCTGTCCGTCCATCCATCCATCCATCCTTCCATCCAATTTCTGACTTTAAAAAAAATGTGGGAACCCTGAAAGCAGAACAAAAACTGGGAAAAAGTGGCCCATTTTTTTTTAATGTGGCACATGATTTACAGATCATATTGCTGTTCCCTCAAAGACAGAACAATTTTGTCTTGGTTTTGTGGTACCGCTAATAATGAGCGAGACAAATTTCAGTTTACACTGATGGCCAACAGCATTAAAATCTCCTGGATGTAAAAGTTCAAGCTCTTGAATAATACATGACTCTGCAGAGCTAGCCTCACATTTCATGAGACGGAGCTGCCAGCTGTTAAAAATCTGGGCTATTTAGTCGGTGACTTCAAGCAAGGACTTCTCTCAAACACTATAGCAGGACAGAGACATTAGAAAACTCATCTCATTCATTTTTGAAAATTATTCTACTTTGGTTTCATCGCAGTTTACTCTGCTAGGCTGCTCAACTTTTCTGATAAAAGATAATGGATTTTGATACTAAGTGGTCCTGGTAACACAGTGGGCTTTATGTATTGGACCCTCTTGAGCTGACTAAGTACAAGAGGGTCCCATAGTGGGAAAACCATTTGAGTACCATATGTGCAGTCATGAATTTTTTATGAGGACACCCCATGAGGTATCAAGTTATTTCAAAGGAAAAGCTCACATATCGATCCAATCTTTATTGTTTACCAATGTATCTCTGAAAGGAAAGTGATTCAACTGCATGTAATCAGAAAACATAGCCTGGTTTTACACATTAAACAAAAGATATAAACAAAAATATATTTTCTGACTTAGGAAAATGTTGTGACACCCAAATAGCTAACATTATCCACTTTGACCAACATAACTCAACTGAGACACTTCTGGTAGCCATCTACCAGTCGAAGGAAATGTTGCCCCACTGGCAAATTTTAATTTCTTAATTCTCAGCCAGTCTTTGCTCGATTTACTGGTAGGTTTCGGGTCACTGTCAGGTTGCAAGACTCATTTTTGCTTCAGTCTCACATATTTCTTGATGTTTTTCTTAGAAAGCAAAGGTTTCCTCCTCGCATATTTGTCCAAAAATGCAATCCCTCAACTGAAAGAAAAAAAAAAAAAGTCTACAAAAGAACAGATAAGAACTAAAGTAACAGAGCTACTCCAACATGCTGCCACCATGAGTGGCACAGTTCTAGAAAATGCAAAATGCATTTTTTTCTTGTAGTTAAAAAAATTAAATGTGTTTCTTCAGCTTTTAATTGTTTCTTCATAATACTCAAATTTCTTAGTATTTTATAAGTTGTTATTAAATATCTATATTTCCAAACAGCATATGAAATACAGAAAAACACAAGTTTTTAACAGGACACTAAGCGCCTGCTTAATCTCAGGTGGGTATAACGACAAGTATTTCAAACTGTGCAAACAATTAACTTCAGGCTATAGAAGCACCTTTCTGTCCGTTTCCTACTGATACAAGTACATTATGAATGGATGACTAAAAATGGCAATAGATTGATACAGCTGTACTCTGGTACCTCTTGGAAGTCTGCTGAGGTTTACAAAGGTTGGTATGAAAGCAAAACTTAAAACCTGTGAAAAAGCTTCCACAAATGTTTTTTTCCATGACTCTTAAGATTTGTGCATCATGGGATTACACGTTGGTCTTTTTGGAACTTCTGAAGTTTAGAATTGATGAAGCAGTCAATAATCCATTTGAAGGTGAAAACCGATTGAAGGTGGAAGGTTTAAATTAATGATCAAAAATGTAACACTGACTCATAGATTTTTTTAAGCACAGTTTCTTATCTGATCCTAAACTCAACCCTGATCCTCAGTAAGACACCTATCAAACTGTGAGTCAGTCAAATGAACATTTGTTTAGATAAAACAGATAAACTGCAAGCAAACAGATTCTTTCTTGTATAAATGAGATGAATAGATTGAATCGTTTCTTACTTTTCCTGAGGGTGCCTGATTTGATCACAAAGTGACACAGAAGATCATAATGACTCTCTTGAACATACACAAGGAGAAAGACAGAAGCGTCCTTGTAACATTGTTCATGTACGTTGCCTCTGTGCAGGTCTTCTTGAGAGCAGCATGCGCCTGAAGCCCCATGAGGCACAGAACTACCGGAAGAAAGCTCTTTGGGTCTCCTGGGTCTCCATTGTGGTCACACTTATCCTGGCTGTGGCAGCTTTCAGTAAGCATTTCAACACACGTTATTTAAACCTCTAACAAGAGCACATATGGAGCCGTAAAGTGACTCAGCTGGATTTTTCTGTTCTGCAGTAATTAGTTTTTAGGAGCAGATGATTTCTCAATTCCCATTTGATAACAAGAAGATGATTTTATCCGAATGTGTTTTTTGTCCAACAAAATCACTTTGTATATTGTTTTAAAATAGGAGATTCTTCAATATGTTGTAATTAGAGCATTTAGGTTAAATCGCTATGAAAAAGTATTTGACACCTTAAAGGTTTTGGATTTGTTGGTGCTGTTTCACTTGCTACAACCACACATAATTATGCGTGTAGATCAACAATGGGCACCATTTTCCACAAATCAAGAAACATAGAACAGTGGTGAACATTCCCAGTTGTAAACCACAAAAATACCCCAGAAAATGCATTGATGACTCATCCAGGAGGTCACAAAGGAATCAGATAGAAGACAAAAGCAAAACTTTTTGCTTTAAAACTAACAGAGTATCTTAGAGTGAAAAAAAACCCAAACATGATGGTGGTGGTGAGATGGTCTCGAGTAACCTTGCTACTTCAGGACCTGCATGAGTTGTAATTTATGGAAACATGAATTCTGCTCTCTGTGAGAAAATCCAACATCAGGTTGGTTTGGATAGCTTTTTCCGTAAAAACAAAGAATCATTTGAAAACTATGTTTACTCAGATTATCTTTATCAGATGTGGCCTCTCACAGGTTTGGCTTTTAAGTTAGACTTGCTCGACTCCTGGAAAATCTTGCTCTTGTTTTGTTTTAGTCTTGGGACTGTCGGATAAATCTTCACTCGGTAGCATGTTAGGTTGTCTTTTGTACAACACCAGTGTAAAGTGGTGTGTGTGTGTGTGTGTGTGTGTGTGTGTGTGTGTGTGTGTGTGTGTGTGTGTGTGTGTATTATGAATAAGGTTATGAGTGTATGACGGCAAAGAGCATGTGCTTTCCCTCGCACTGATGCAATGAAGGTCAGCTGTTGACAAAATACAAAATGAATCACATCCATTTTTTAGCTGAGATATTCTGGGGTGGATAACATGAATTAAAATTTCACACATTTGCTATGAAACTGTAGAAAGAAAAAAATAACTCATGGATTCTATCAGCCTGGAGCAAACTGAAACTTTAAAGGGGTCATGACAACAAGTTTCATTTTTCTGTGGTTTTGGGGGTATAATATGATCTGTTGTGCACTGAGGAGGCCATGTGAATGTCAAGAGTTGGTATCAAAACCCCTGTTCATAGATGGTCAGCTTTGTTTCTTTGCTCAAAAATGGATGAATCAGAGAACAGTTTATCTTTCCACGTAGGTTGTCTTTCTGCATAATTCATGTTCTCCAATTAGAGCACAGGATTAAGCTGGTACACTGGCTAATTTAAGGGCCAAGTCGCACTAGCATATCTGGCTACTCCACTTGAGAAGAGGATGGCTACTAAAAAAGGGAGCTGTTGTGTCCGAGGGAGCTCAAAAATGGCTAGAAGTTTCCATTTACTCCCGAAGGATGAGAGAACAAGAGAAGAGTGGCTGAAGTTCATTTATGAGGAAGCACCATGCAATTATAACCTCAATGTGAGACAATGTTCAACACATTTTACTGAAGAGTTTCCCAAATATGGTTGTAGCCAATCAGAGTGAAGTCAACTAGGTAGAGCCACATATCATTACCGTACCCAACCATTTTACCGAGGAGGGAAATCTGGCCTGCCAAAACAACCCCTAAAAAAAGGTGACATTATTTATTTATTTTTTAAACAAAATTCTTTGGAGAATTGACATTTGTAGCAATATCAAGATGAAATACTTTATATTGTGATGTCACCACCCAAATAAGCAAAATTTTAAACTACAGCAAGAAAATAAAAAGAAATAAGGACAGAGTTGAGTTTTGCTTGAGAAGATTTTTTTCCACTGCATATATTGCAGAGTAACTCAGTGATAATATGGATGTTGTGACATGATGCAGCAGCAGTTTCAACACATATTGAGTTGCCTTGTGATTTGCAGGAGGCCTGGAGTACAAAAACGAGATGCAACTTTGCAGTCATGGGTAAGAATCATGACAAGATATAAAAGGAACTGAAGGATGTAAATCTAAGAGAAGGGTAAAACTAGGTGAATACTCAGTTTTAGATTGAGCTTTCTGTATGGGAATATTAATCAGTCTGCATACATTTAAACACTGGAAATCTGTATCTCAGATAACAAATCAGCATTAAAATCTTCCTAGATTTACATGCCATATTTTTCTTGGAACTATTAGCTGATTCAGCCTAACACTACATTGGATATTTTAAATTAGAGAGAAAGTCTGTTTTTGGCATTGTTTTAAATAAGAAAATGTTCTATAAATCAGGCTATATATAGCATATGAATAAACACTTTTGGAAAACTGTTCAAAAGTGCTACTGAAAGGTAAAACTTTGACTCAGAGAATAAGAAATCATATGCAATTTTATTTATTTTATTTTATTTACAGAAATATACAACTTATGAGCTACTAAAACATGTGCAATTGTCTCAGTCTTTAAACTGAAGAACGTTTCTTCTAAATCTAGGTTGTTTGCTTGTGCAAATTCATGTGACTCTCAACAGACTAAAAACTTTTTGCTGTGTTTGCACATGTTAACTGAAGACTGAATTCTACCAGTCAGCTCACCACGTTACTTTAAAGAAGTTAAAACTGCATCAGGTTATATTAATACTTACAAATTGATAAGTTTTCTAATGTCTACAAAAAGCCAAAGGAGATTTCTTTATGTTCATTAAAATTTAAAATGTATTTAAAATCCACATCAAGTTTGACACTTCAATTAAAATGTAAAACTGGTGAGAGCTGATGAATGAATGAAATAAAATCAAAAATCAAATTTGTTTTAAACCGAACAATATCTGATTCATTATTGATTAACTAAAACAGAATAAAAAGCATAAAACAACAACTAACAAATTAAGTCAGAACAATACTAACTCTAACCTAGTAGAAGCCACAGTAGAAAGAATAGAGCACCTTACTTGAGGTCCAGCTCACTGCTGTTTTAGCTCTTACAGAAGTGCTGTGGGTCTCTGTGGACAGCCAATTCCATCACCTGTCTGCATGGAAATACAATTGTATACCAATTTCAGACAAATTTAAACAAAATTTAAAAAATATGCACAAAATCAATGAAATGTACAATGCTGACAAAAAAAATAAATAAATATATATATATATATATTAACAATGATTAACGTGGTAAACTTGATGACCAACCCTTTTTCTTTGCCAGGGATAAAGCTTTGAATCCAGCTCAGCGGTAAAGTTAAATTTCCTCTATTTTTGTGATCAGAAAGACTTCCTCTAATCTTGAGAAATCTATCAAAAGTAACAGCATAACACTTTAGTCTTTATATCACGACTGACAAGATCATTTTCCACTTATCCGAGATTGGGTAACAAGTTCAAGAGGAAAACCGTGACAACCATCTTCTGTAACAACACTCCAGTTTATTCTGATTGATCCCAATGCGTCCCCTGGCCATCAGGGAAATATGGTACTTCCAGTGAGGTCTTATTCTGCGTGCGTACTCTCATAACCACTTTTCCTTACAGTAGACAATGAGTAGATCATAGAACATTTCTTAAGGTCATCCGTTGTGAAAGAAGATAGGAAACGTTTCTGAAATAGGTATAAATGGATGCATAGTTGTTAGAAAACTTCCTGTTGTAGACAGCTCCTTTTTGTACCCAAATAAGTCAGGTATGAAATGGCGCTGGGCAACTTATCAGAAGCCGAATGAGAGCTCTTTCCAATGAAACTGATGCAGACAGACAGACCTTACAAGGACATGAAAAGGAGGCAGACAGGAAAGAGAGAGAAAGAGAATGAATGGAAGTGTAAATATGCCCTCCTCAACTGGATGAGACGGGGCACTGAGTGAATAAAGTAAAATATTAATGGCTCCCTTTCTTGTTCTGTTGCCACACTGCATGTAGTTGAAGAAATGCTGTTCATGTGAAGAACAGAAGGAAAGAAGAATGTGGGAGCTGGCAGAGTGAGAGACAGATGGATGTAAAGGAGGGAAGGGCTGAAAGGTACCAGTACAGCAGAGGATGAGGCGGGACTGGGCAGGATAAGTCCTGGGATACGGCATCAGGGACTCGGTGGCTATGATGGCTCAACTTTAAAGAACACCAGCCTTCTGTTTCCTCCTGCTTGTGCCCTAGTTTCCTTTTGCCTTTGAGTCTCTCCATCTTCCATCTTTTCATCTTTTTTAATTATTTCCCGATTTTCAACTTTCTTGCCTATTTTCCCATGTGTTTTCTCCTTCTTCCCTTCTGTGTTTCAGTAAGCTTACAGTCATAACAATTTGATTCTCATAAGCTGTTCTGTATCATATATGCACATCTTTTGTGAATTTTTCCTCAAGTAGACACTTTAATAAAAGCAGGTTAAGTGTCAAGGTCTCCTTATATTTCTGATTCTGTTTGGGGTTGCCTTTTTTATGATTTGCTCTCTCTTTTCTGTCTGTCCCAGAGGAAACCTGCAGAGATTCTCAGTTGCTCTGTAACCTTTAGCAGGATTTTAAGAATTCAGAAGGGAGGAGGGTTCAAGCTGGTCCTCCTCTGTTCCACTTTCAAATGTGTTGAATGTCTCGGTCATGAATGGCTGCTCTGTGTTTGCTTGCGACCTTTGTCAACGAGCTGTCCTTTGCGGTTCACCTGTAAAAATGGTACAAGTTTGTTAAGACTTATCAGATATCTCGGGCTCAGACTGGGAGCCGAGAGCTCACATTTATCTTGTTAAGAGCTATGGTGTGGTTTTTCACAGGAATAAAACTGGGAGATGTTGTGTGGGGAATGTATTTCACCTCAGAATTGTTATAGTTGTGTCAAGTGATGGCACAAAGACTGCACAATTTAAAATCATTTGTCAAATTTTCAGTAACTAAGATATTATATCCTTGCTTCAGGTGAAAATGAAAACCTACACTCACTGACTACTTTATTTAATGTACCTTGGAAATACTAGATTCAAAAGGGTTTTGGAAACATTATTTAAAGATATTAGTTGATGTTGACATGCACTGGAATCTAAGATATGAAACCCCATTCTACCACACCCCATAGTGAACTCATTGTCTCGTCTTAATGCTGGAAGCAACCATTAGAAGATGTTAACACCTTGGTCATTAAGGGATAGACATACTCAGCAACAACACTCAGGTATACTGTGGTATTTCAAAAAACTTCAGTTGCTATTAAAGTATCCAACAGCTGCCAAGAAACTTTGCCCCACATCAGAATACATGAACTGCTGAAACAACGGACCCTTTCTTTTTTGTTGTTTATGCTAATTTCTGATTCTAATTCTGACCCTACCATATGATTGTTGCAACCCATCAGTCTCTGTCCTATTCTGGTGAGCCTGTGTGAACTGAAGACTCAGTTTCATGATCCTGGATGACCCAAGTTCCGATAAGATATTCAGCTTACCTTGGTTGTAGCAAGTGGTTATTTGAGCAACTGCCTCTCTATCTTCTTGAATCCATCTGTCCAATCTTCTTTGACCTTTGATATCAACAATGCATTTTTGTTCACACAAATGTTGCTCATTTTATCATTTCAAACCATTCACTTTTACCACACAGATGGTTGTGTTCAAAAATCCCAGAAGATCAGCAGTGTCTGACATACTCAGACCAGCCTATTTGGGATAAACAGCCATGCCTTGTTGTAACTCACTTAAATCCCTTTTCTTTCTCATTCTGATGCTGAGTTTGAACATCAGTAGATTGTCTTCACCATGTCTAGATGTCTAAATGCATTGAGTTGCTGCCATGTGGTTGGCTGATACCCTTTTGTTGTTAAAAAGCAACTTTCTTAAGCAGGTGTACCTTAAGAAAGTGTCCAGTGAATGTATTCAGATAAGCAAATCAAAATGAGCAAAAATGTAAACAAATGTTTAGTAAAAAAAGGAGGCCACTGGAAAGCATTGACTTTTTAGAGCAGCAGACAACAGTGGGAAGGAAAATCTCCTATTAAACAAGAAGAGACCTTGAGCACAATAACTGAGAATCAAACTTTGTTGCCTGGGTTATAGGAGACAAGAAAGAGACAGAAAATGGAACTATACCTACCAAGAGATGGATGTAAAAATAAAGCTTTTTAAAATATTGATTCATCAGTACATCAAGAGAATAGAGGAGGTCATTGCCTGCCAGCTGCCTGGGCATATAGCGGTATAATTAAAGTCATGGCTGGTTAAGAGGTGGATTTGCAACAGTGTACCTGAAAGATCTGCTTTTAGAAATCAGTGAACAACATGGTAGTCTGAGATCAAAGTGTACTATTGGGGATATGTAGAACAGTGAGTTTTACTATAAAAATGATGACAGAGCCATACATGTAAGGAGAAACAGTATTGTTTGTGCTGATGACGTTTCTAAAAATCCTCATCTTACTTGAAAACATTGAATTTTTATTTACGATGGGAACCCTTATTTTTGTGAATTTAAAAAAATAAAAATAAAAAAAATAAAGTGGACAAGTTCTACAGTTTGTTAACATTGCTGGAGAAAATATGCATTATGAAACTCTTGATGGATTTTCTTTTTTTTTATTAGACCTGATGAAGACCTATATGTTTCCTTCCAACCAATCAGAATGGAATGATTTTGTTTTATTAGCTACACAAATTACACAAAATAAAATTTGGGTTTTATGTATTTCAGTTACAACTAAAAACAATTAAATATCTGAAATACAGAAGACCATACTGTATTTTCCTGATAAATATGCATTTGTTTTAGTGTTCAGGAGCATGGGCACTTTAGTTTTGCAATGACCTACATAAAGCATTCCTCATATCTTAGATCATCAGCTCAGTATGGGGTGCTGTTTCAGAATGATAATGCAAGGTGTGCTTGTATTTATGTTTACTTGCATGGAAGCATCTGTAATGTGCTTGGTAAGCAGACACAGGGAAAGCTGTTCCATATTCAGAGCTCTGGATGAACTGCACTCCAACAGCATAGATTTTCACATTGCCTTAGAGGACTTGGAGGAGCGGGCTATAGGTCTGCAGACTAAGAGGCTGTCACTTGATCCATCGGCATTGTTGCCAGCAACGATTTGTTGTTTGAGCAGGGAGAAGATCGTGTGTTAAGGGAAAGAGAGAGTGGGGGATGTTGGTGAGAGGCAAAAAGCACACAGCAAGAAAAGGGGACGGAAAGGAGGATAAAAGGAAAGAGACAGGAAAACTGGAGGGAGTGGCAAAGAAATGAACAGGAATAAATGCTGCAGTGAAGAATTTTCGAGAGTGTAAACAAGGATGAAAGTGATAAAAGATAGAAAAAGAAAAATAAGAAATGCAGATTTCTGTCCTGTGATTCCTTTTTCCTCTGTCTCATCCTTCGTTTACTGCCTCGTTCTTCCTGTCTCTGCAGTAAGGGTGCAATTACAAGTTTAACCCAGATACATAAAATAAAAGCCTTGAGATTGTTATAAATAAACCATGTTTTTAAAAAATATCTGCATGGGACAACTTTGTCGACTGGTTTACGAAAGGGCCTGTGACAAATAAGATGGGTAATGCAACTTTCACACAACAACTGGCATGTTTACATGTGCTAAAATGAAAACAGTCAAATCTTTGTTTGGCTTAAATTCCAAAACGACTGCTCTTAAAGATAATCTGTGGTTGTCAGTGTTAGTTCATACACTAAGTACATGCCAAAGAATAAAAATGTATTTTATCATTTTAGCCAAATTAAGTTGTATGCTGTAGGGATACTTGAAATATTTCAAAATTTTCAACCCAAATTGAGCATAAAATAACAGCTCCTATATCATGCAAACTCTTTAGTCTTTCATTTTCATTCAGAAAATGTTCTTTTTAATTCACTCAGTGTGCACATTAGAGATTACACACACTACAATTTGGTGGATAACTACATAAAAATTAAAGCCTCCTCTATAAATAAAAAATAACCCCCCCCCACAAGTCTTATTCAAGTCAAGCTGAACTTGGGATATGAATCAGAGAACCTCGCACTTGCTATGTTAAAAGCCCTGCTGGGTTGTTGCTGTAATTCATTTGCAGCATCTTCATCTTCAGTCTCCTGTCTTATCATTAAAATTTAGCCACTTATACATATAAAAGAGAAGTTGATGCAGAGATCAGAAAGGTCGTTGGTTGCTGAATGTAATCTTAGCAGGGGGAAATTAATCAAAGTGTAAAAAGTATGCTTTATCCTGCCCCTAAGGAACATTTAGTTGGATCATAAGACCAAAGCCAGAACTGAATCTGAAAGAGCTCCACTGTAGTCCAAAAAGAATCACACAAGTGAGATGCCCTTTAGATTTCAGTCTGCATCCACCATACTGGTGCCACTATGTACTGATAAACACTCATTTTTAATGATGTGCTATTATACAGCATGTGTGACCACGTACTGTATAAACTTACAGAAACACTTGATAAAGGCCTCATGTCGTGAGTGGGGTTTATTAGGCCTAAATAAAAATAAAATGTGACTCCTAGCATATCTTGCTTTAAGTTAATGGTAACTATGAAAATGTGTATATCTAACTCTTCCAGGTTACCGAATTCTTCCTGTTGTGCCTTTTACACCTTAATAAAAATATAGCAGCATTATCTGCATATTAGAATCATTAAAGTTTTCTTGTTTCTCCTTTGCTGCATTCGTCAAGCTGCAGAGAAAACTTATGACAAATTACAAAGGGCAGAGTGTACACAAAAGAGATGTTTGCATTGCAGTTGTACATTATCTGTCTTCTGTCTGAAAGCCAGTCATCATATCCGGGCAGTCACTGCAGAAACAAAGTCTCTCGTTCCTTTTCCTCCTGCTCCAGGTCTGCCTCTCTCTGCAGTTTATTCCCTCAGTCCCTCGTCCACACCTACTTTTCCACCTAGACCTCCTCCCTCTTCAGCTTTCTTGCACCATGTTCTATTTTTTGCCCACCTCCAAACCAAAAACCCAATTCTTCCTTCATTTTTTCCCCTGTAAGAATACGGAACAAATTTATTTATTCTGTTGTTTTTCCTTCACCCTATATTTGCAATCTGCTTTTTAAATAACAAGCTGCCAGCAGGGAGAAAAATCCTCTTATGTTCAATACTTCCAGTCTTAGTGTACATACATACATAGTCTGAAGTACATTTCTGCTCATTTCAATCAATCACTTAGGAACAACCAGACATATTTTTAAGGTTATATAGAGAGGCTACATTTGCACTATCGTCTCTTCTTTTTAAGCATTTACTCAGTTCCCTTTTGCATTTTGAATATCAGCTTCTGTACTAAATCTTGACTAATGATGATTTATTCTTTATCAGTCAATGTACTCACTTTTATTTAGAAAAAAAGACCAAAGGTTTCCACTAGGGTTAATCTGGACAGTTTCCTGAGAGAATGCTCTCATCTTTGACCCACAATATAATGCAGTACAGAGATCATCACCCAATTGTTCCTCGATTATTGAATGGAGTTTCTCTTGGGGGACAGTTTGCTCTTCCTATTTATTTGACAATGTTCTTTGGATTAATTGTAATATGTCAAAGGCAATTGGGAGTAGAATTTATCAGAGAAACTAACTTTGCAGTCTTCTGGTGACCATCTTTTTTTTCCATAACTTTGGTCAGTCCCTCATATTTTTTATTGACATATCTTCTTTGCTGCCCTTCTTGTCACAAGACAGTTGTGCATAATCATGCAATCACACTAACTCACTGTCATAGTAAAACAATCTCTGCACTTGATTGTCTAAATAAGACAGTACTGGCACTCTGCTGAAGCCTTGCTTTGGAACAATTGCCTTGCAAGAAGAACATTAATCACAGAAGCAGCTAAGAGGCTTATGCTAACTCTGGAGAAGCTGCTGAGATCCACAGCTCAGGTGGAAGACTATCAACTAGACAACTATCAATTTTCAAAGAATGTCCTAAGAAGTCCTGTAGGAAACACAACAAACACATGGAAGAAAGTGGTCTAGTAAGGCCTATATATAGACAAAAACCATTGGATATCCCGCTGAACACACCATCCCCATGGTGGTGGTAACAACATGCTGTGGGGATGCTTTTCTCCAGCAGGCACAAAGAAACTGGAGTTGTTGGGAAAATGGTTGGAGCTAAATGAAGAGCAATCATGAAAAAACAGGCTGTGAAGGTCTTCAAATACATCTTGAATCAGTCTGCTAATTAGTTTGCTGGTGACCTCACCATCTTCATGTGTGCTAATTATGTGACTATACTGATGGGGGATTTAGGTAAACATGCAATGTCAGGGTAAAAATGTTTATTACCAGAAAAACTGAAGCTGCAAGTTTGAAAAGCACAACCCTTGTACATCTGACCTGCCAAAAGAATTGGGCATGACTGCAGATGTTCTTCATTACACAAAATTTCAGTTTCTTTGGAAATTGTTAAGGTTATTTTTGTGATTGCTTTTGAGTTCGACTAAACAGATTAGATGTTTTTTATTGAGCCAGGCAGTTATTATGTGGCACACTCCTTTTTTTGCCAACTACACAGCCAAAGCGTCCTGTTTTTGCAGCCTTATGAAGCATTTTTTTCATGCATGCATACTTGTTCAGCTTGCTTTTGCAATCATACATTAGAAGCATACAAAGTGTGAAATTTGCAGGAAAATTTGAGCTGATCAAGATAAAGAGTAGTTGCGTTTAATAAATGGAGTGTGTTAAGAACATACATATTTAACAGGCTTGTAAATACACAAATGAGATGTTTGCATGAATGTCTTTGTCCCTGATGACGTATTTTATAGAGATTTATCAGGGAGGAGCTTTACATCAAGCTAAAGATCTCTGGAAATGTGTGTGTTGACAAGGCTGTAAATAAAACCTCTCTGTTCATATCGGTTGGTGGTAGAGAGGTGTAAATTAGATCTATTTGCACTTCTACACTATTTATATTTGAAGTGAGATTTATATTATGCCTGGCTTGGTGGCTACAGCACAGGCAGTTGCATATCATTAAGCAAAAGCAGCCAAACCAGCAGTTTTCCTTTGATTATCACTTTTAAGCTCAGATGGAACTTGAGCTTCCGGTCCATTTCCAGCTGCAACTGCTGAAAGCAAAGTCTATTATTACGTTAATAGATGTCTCAATTGCTATTATCGAATGACCTTTGACTTTGCACTGTGTAATTTCCCAACAAATGTCTACTTTCTTGACATGATTTAAACCCAAACAAACTGAAAGCCGAGCTGGTTAAATCATAGAGAAGCTAGTTGTTTCTGCACACAGCTCTTCTTATTCTTCCCTGCGCCATTATCTTTCCAAGTAGAACCATTGTGATTCCTTGGATGGTCCACATTCTTCAGCCATCTGAACTTAAACAATGCTCGAGTGAGCAGACTGGCTGTCTCGATAAATTCTAATCGTGTTAAATGTAAGCTACTCCATTCTTTGTGTTGTCTGTGTATTGTGTGGTGAACTGGATAATGATCTTTTTGACATGCTCATGATTTGACAGCGTGTGCTGAGATTGTATTTACCATTTATCAGCAATTAGATGATGAATTGTATGAGTCTCACTGGCTTCCACGACCTAGTGCTTCACTGTGTAGCATCTTAAGACTGACAGAATGGGGACAAGGGTACTTTGACTTCTCGGGAATAGAGTGGGGCAACTGACATGTTAGCTGTGCTGCACATCCTTCACTCTGAGTGAGGTACAATTAAATGACTGATATCAAAAATAGAAAAATAGTTTGATGAGACAATCTGGTTTGTAAACCTTAGTGCCAAATTTGATGCATTTGAGGTGAGACAGCAAAGTCGGATGTGTAGAACTAAGCAGCATAACATAGTTTAGGAGCAGAAAAGCAAGAAAAACAGGTAAAGATGTTTTGATTATTTCACCAGGTGTCAGCTTGGGGTCCTGATCATTTATTTAATCCATCCATCAGTCCATCCATCATTTGAACACGCTTACCCTTGCAGGGTTGCGAGGGGGGCTGGTCCCTATCTCCAGTGGTCATTGGGCGAGAGGCGGGGTATGCCCTGGACAGGTTGCCAGTCCATCGCAAGGCAACACAGAGACAGACAGGACAAACAACCATGCAGACACACACTCACACCTAAGGACAATTTGGAGAGACCAATTAACCTAATAGGAAGCCGGAGTACCCAGAGAGAACCCATGCATGCACAGGGAGAACATGCAAACTCCATGCAGAAAGACCCCTGCCTGGGGTCTTTCTGTATGGACTTATTCAATCATCAGTCATTTTTAAATGATCAGTATCGAAGAGCTGGTGAACACTCAACTGTACATTTCAAAATTATAATACTGGCTGTACACATTATTTTGCTAATCAAAAGAATCTGTGTCCTCCACAACAAGTGTTCTGCACCTTTACAATAATGTTGATAGTGATAGTTTCCTGTTATTCTGAGTGATGTGACCTGGTCTATCTGTAAGGATGTAGAAAAGAGAGCTGTGCTGCTGGAACACTAGCAATAAAATCTTAAGAAGTTAAAAGCAAAACACTAGGTTTATGGAGCAGGAAAACAGCTTTTTCTAACTGATTACATGTAAATACATCATAAACTGAAAATCTGAGTCCTATGACAAGAAAAAAGAAACATGCTAATGTTAGCCAAACAATTTAGCAAACTGTTGCAAATAAAATCATATGATGGCTCCTGTTGGGTCCAAAATATCTCTTACTGTTAAAAAAATAACAAAGAGACTCCAGCATCATGAGCATACCTAGAATCTGTCTGTAGGATTCGATTGAATTCACTTTCCTTTTGTAAAGTGCCTTGAGACAGCATGTTATGAATTGGTGCTTAAGAACTTTCCTATGTCTACCTACCAACGTTAAAGTTGATTCGTAGAAACAGGATGCTGAGTTGCTGATTCTTGATTCTCAGTGTCAAAGTCTTATTAACATGTGAAAGGGGCCTTAAATGCTGATAGCAGATTCTTCAAAGTTCATCTCAGCAACTGTTCAAAGACAGCGTGTTTTGTGCTTTTATTGAACTTTGTGGGTTGTTTGTGGTCAGGTCAACAGAGTAATTTTCCCTTTACTTATTAAACTGCATTGTGCAGGGAACATGAAATATGTGCAGATATTTTACTCATGACAGTCACTGAGCACTGCACCTCATATACTCTAATTAAAAGAATCCCTCCCTCCTCTTATTAAATACCAAGTTATTTATTTTTTTAATGTCATGGGTATATCAGTATGGCTTAATTAGCTCTATTAACAAATCAGATCAGTGAACTGGAGGTCTAACAGAAAACAACAGTTTAATAATATGTGTTTTCAGCACAGATACAAAGTTTTTTCATTCATATTCAAGTTACACTTTCCAGCTCCTTGCATTTTATCCTAATACAATGATGCACAGTTCCAGAAAGGCCAGCATAAAGGCCTCAAAATTCCAAACTCAAAGGTTCAAAGCATTTGCAGAGCAGATGTTTTGCCATGTCTTTAATAGTAAGAAATAATTAAATCTTCTGCAGGGACTTTGCATTTACTTTACATTCCAAATTGATGCTATCTATCAATCTTTTTCTGAGGGAGCATGAGAGTTACTTCATTGTTCTAAGTATACAAAACCTCTGTAAGTAGGTTATGGTTCTTCATCATTGTTGATTTTCAGCAGAAGTCTCATTATGGCAGTGCCCGTGGCAGCTAATCCATGACAAATAATCCATGATCTTTAAGCCTGTTAACACAGTGCCATGATTCAAACAGCTGCTTTTAAACCAAGAAAGTTATGGGTTCTTCTGTTATTTGTTCAGATGCAAAATGCATTTGTCACACAATCAAGGGAAACCCCTGGTACTGTATAATACTGTATATCAGAATGTTAAGTAGAAGAAGTGAGACTTGTAAAAACAATTTCAAGAATTAGGACCTTGGTGTGATCATCTTACACTGATTAGTGAAAATCTGGTATTTTGTGATAGTTGTTTGAGACTGCACTCGTAGAGATATGGCCAGAGCTCTGCACCTGGTTAAAATTATTTACCTGATCCCTTCACCTGTATTGTCTCAAGCCGCCCATTAGCTGCTGAATATACTAAAAGTGTTTCCACCTCCACAGTGAGACTGAAACTGATGGTGGAAGTGCAGAAACCTCCCAAGGGAATTGTCTGAAATTAGAGGGTGTCCTTTTATCCGAAAGTGGAGTTATCCAACTGAGTTCTGTTGCTCAATCTGGAAAGTGTTAGAAAACATCCTTGTGCAGATAATATAGCAATGTTGTTTGATAGGGTGGTCAAGACACCTGCTGGGAAAACCTTTTAGCTCAGTGGTTCTCAATCGTGAACCTCAGGTCCCACTTTCCTGTATGTTTCAGGTATATCCCTGCTGCCATAAACCTAAATGAATGGGTGATTAACAGGCTTCTAGAGCGATTTATTGCGTCTAGAGGGGGTAGTGCTACTGTATCATTTAAATATGGTGTGTTGGAGCAGGAACACAAGGCTAGGAATAAGAATCACTGCTTTAGCTGAGTTTTACAAGTTTGGTAAAGTCAGGATTGCTTTCACATGGAAATTATGTTTTCCAAATTTCCCACATTTGCACAGTCGTTGAGGTTGTGGAGATCATAAGTTGATCTTAATTTGGAGTAAAACCCCCAAAAAACTACAACCAAATGTCTGTTTCCGTCTTACTAACAGTCCACAATCACTGAGGTCTCGACAAAATACAAATTGGCCAGTGCAAAACAGTGCACATTAAGACAGTTTGCTTAATTGCTAAAGAGATGCTGCCCTTTAATCTAATTGAAAAACCAGTATTTTGAAAAATGCTGCAGATATTTGACATCCAGTACACAGTTCCAGTGTGAAATGTTCTTTAAAAATTAGTTTATTGATCTTTGAGATGGTGTACTTGTATTATTATGCCATTTTTATGTTATCAGTTAACAATGGTCTCAAAACGACAATATTATCATTTATTGCATTAATTTCTGGGACAATTAATCGCCCAGCAACATGCCTAGTGACATGCCTAACAGAGATTACCATTTTTTTTTTTTTTTTTTTTTTTTTATCTCTGCTTTGCATTGAGATCAAATCCTAGTGTCATTTTAACTCTTAACTGACAGTTCTGGGCCTTGTTTAAATATTTCTTGCATTTGTTAGTTACATTTGATGTTATCCAGTGTCTATCTTTCAGCTTGGTAATATACTGCATTTCTTCAGCTGAGCGTAGTGTCGCAATGAATGGCTTTGCGGGTATTCATGATCTCTCTGATGCTCTGATGCAGTGAGGCTGTCCTCAGCATTCTTAGATTCTCACACCAGATGCCTCAGTCACATCTTCCCTCCCTTCTCTACCACACCAAAAGGCGATGAACCAATTATGCACACAGAGGCAAAGATGACAGATGCAAGATGAAGATATATATATATATATATATATATATATATATATATATATATATATATATATATATATATAACTTAAAACATAAAGTTAACATATATTTAAGATATAAGTTAAGTTTATGTTTTAAGTTATATATATATATATATATATATATATATATATATATATATATATATATATATATATATATATATATCTTAAATCAATATAGTGAAATTAAAAACTAATACCAATTAGGGATTTAATTTCTTATAAAAGCTCTTGTCATTAAATGCATTCTCTCTCGACTCTAGCTTCTGAGATATTATTATTCCAGACTTGTTCTGGTGTAAATGAGGGGTCTGTGGGGGATTTGCTTTTGTTTCTGTGCATGGATTTGTGTTTGAATCCATTCTTCTGTTGTGGAAGCCATTTATAAAATTGTTATGAGGTTAAAGTAAATGTCAGAGTTTTAAATCATTGGTTTAATGATCCCCTCAAACTAGAACACTTTCCTCCATCATTATTATTTGTATATTAGTGATTTAAATGGATCATGGCTTTGCCTCTTTTTTTTCTTCTTTTTGTTCTATCTCTGTTAGACTGTTATTACCTGGTCCCTGTACTACAAGGTATATTTAATTCAATGAGATGTAAAGATTAGATGTGAGAAAACCTTTAATATAATTTTAAAATTTAATAAATAATTTTCTTAATTTTAGGTGACCTAGAAAGAAGAAAATATGTAACATAATTTATTTATTTAAAACATAAAATCAAAAATAATAGGGTATTTTGAATATCACAGTTATATATATATATATATATATATATATATATATATATATATATATATTTTTTTTTTTTTTTTTTTTTTTTTTTTTTTTTTTTTTTTTCAACCTGGAGAGACTCACACAGAGAGAAACCAATTGTATTTTATTTCATTTTTTTTGCAAATGTTTTAAGTGGCTGAAGTCTGGACAGATATGCATTATCAGTTTGGAGGCATTTCCTGACAGATTTCTCCCTCAGAGATTTATACTATTTTGATAAAACAGCACACAAACAACACTTCATGTAATTCTGCACATGAAAAATTTGATAGTGAGCTGCAAAACCTGAGCAAGCATTCTGTTTCTACCCATTAGTATGTTTTAGCACAACTTTTTGGTTGCTTTTGTTTTACATGTGAAGCCTTTGAAGAAGTGGTCATGTGAGTGAACACACACCTGTGTCATCCTGAAAATGCCACTGATGTTCAGGGGATACCATGCGTTCATGCACGGTGTATTACACACTCTCTATCATCAGTGGGACATTGTGATGAAACAAAAAATAATGGAGACTGGAACAGGTTGACATAAAACCATATGTGTCAGTTGGGTAACATTCTGCTTACTGTCAGTCCTTCTAGATTAAAGCTGGCCCACCTAAAGTAGAGATTTGTCACATTATTTAAGAGTTCTGGTGGTTCTCAGGTGAAAAACAAAAATGTTTCTGTAAAATGTCTTCATTTATGTGAGAGCTAGCCAAAATAATTTGCCAAAGAGACCTCTTTCATTCTATGAATGGAACATGGAAAACACATTTTGTTTAGGTTTGGATTCCGTTTTAATCTCTGTTCTCAAGCTTTTTGCCCA
Source organism: Anableps anableps (assembly GCA_014839685.1). Taxonomy (NCBI): domain Eukaryota; kingdom Metazoa; phylum Chordata; class Actinopteri; order Cyprinodontiformes; family Anablepidae; genus Anableps; species Anableps anableps. Next base: position 31,619,265 of record CM026075.1, on the reverse strand, counting down.
TCTCAGCATCACTGCTCAACTCTGTGCTCAGCCTGAATGGATTTCTGTTGAGGCTTCACGTCTCAGTAACCTTCTGATACGACTTGTTTGTGGCAAGCTGTCAGGTTTTACAACCTGTCTGTCTCATAGTTTAGACGTGGTTAATGAACCAGAGTCACTACGGAAGCCATTTCAGTAATTCAAGTCTTCCTTTATGGTCCACCTTTGATTTTCTTCAGTACTTAATGTCAGTTCAGACTTAAATCCAGTGATTTTATTGGCTTAGATTAGGCTGAACAGACTTAACCATTCTTTTCATGCACAAAATCAAATTATGTACATACATCATACAGTAGTGGTCAGACGTTTACATACACTTGTCAGAAATTTGGGCATTTAATTTATTTGATGAGTTATTATAAGGATGCATAACAAAAAACTGCAGTGATTTTCCAGTCTGTAGAGGGTCAAATATACACATACATTTACTTAAAACTTTTGAAAAGTGTTGCTATAGGCTTATATTTATTAGACTAAGGCCTATTACCTTCTGGATATTGATCGTGATTGACATGGCTTGTACTGTCTCTTTGCCAGCATGAAAATGAATCGTATGATAACAATCCCTAGACTGACCAATATTCTTAACAGTGGGAAGGTCCAAAAAACCGAGTGAAGGTATAAGAAAGAGAAATATAAATTTAAACCAGTTAGAAAGACTTTGTTGGAGCCATTTCTAAAAAAAAAAGCCCTTCAGATTCCAGTTGGACATAAATATAAGTTATTTGTATATGTCACAAATTCATTAAAATTTGGAAGGAGACCCAAACTGTTACACTTAGCAAAAAGAAAATTGCTTTTCATGTTGATGAATCAATTAGGAACTATCAAGGTCAAACCTGTTATGAGTTGGAAACTGCTTCAATGCTACTGTCGCTATGTACTGTAAGTTTTACAACTCTATGGTGTGAGAGTGGTGTGAGAGGGTGTAAAGCAGACAATAAGCAACTGCTCCCTAATGGAGACCTTCAAACTCAACTGAAATTTAAAGCTGCACACATGAACAAGCTAAACGCCTGGTAGAGACACTGTTAAGCATGGGGGTGGTAGCATTATGCTATGGGACTGTATATATGTCATATGGTACTGCTACTGAAATACTGAAAAATTGGGACTCAATCTAAATTGTACAACTTCACCTGAAGTGACAACATCCCAATGGCAGAACTTAAACCTGGTTGAACATTTGTGGAGTATTCTTAAAAGTTTTGCCTGTATCCTGTCTGTGAACCAAATTCTTGTTTCAAAAATAATCAAAGTTTAACATTGCATATTCTTTCCATTCTGAAAAGCCAGTTTACATTAAAAACTAAAATCCCAACATATTATAACATTCAATCCTATCACTGGATATAAACGTCTCACTGGAAATGCACAATATTTCTAATCTTCAATTATTGCTTAAAATGAAAACTAGATTCTCTAACTTAAAGTGATGTCTAATTTTGCTTTTGGTGGAGCAATTTATGTTCTTGGGATTGGTTTAGGTTATCTAGAAGTGATCAGGCTGTTTTGTCAGAGTGCTGTGTTGGCTGCTGGAGCCCTATAGGAGAAACCTCTGAAAGTGTAGTCATCAGTCATTGAAAAAACATTAAACTATTGATTGTCTCCTCAGGAGAAAATATCTTAAAACCTTTGGCAGGCTGATATAGGATTTTATGATGTATTTTATTTTTAAACAATATCCATCATAGGATCTATCTTCTGAGCATTTAAAATGTGCTCTGCAAATTCTGAATCTTAGTTGCACATCAGCACAGACTTTTTATGTGTATAGTACATTTGAAGGAGTAATAAAATGTTTTAGATGGAATATGTAAGCCATACATTGTAAACTTCACTAAATGTATTTATACTGTGTATTTTAGAAGAACATTACTGACATCTCTCCTTGCTTGTTTTTTTGTTGGAACCCCTGTGCAGGCATTTTTTTTTTTTAAATCAGAAGTAATAGCGTATTTTATCTGTGTATTTGCTTGCTTGTCAGGAACTCTCCATCTGCGAGATAATTATAGGACGGTCTCTCGAGGTAGCTTCATACCAACTTTCATCAGTCAGCAGCATTTCACTGTTTTTACTCCTCAATGATGTGCCAAGGACGTGAGGTTCTGCAGATGTCTACATCTAAATTACTCTGAAACTGTGTTGGGCTCTTTAATTCCAGTCACACTATGTGGTTTTATGTGTACACAGTTGGAAGTGTTTATTAAGTTGACTATTACATGTTGATTAATTTATGGCTGAAACAGAAGTTCTCTTTTTAAAGAAGACCCACAGGGGAAACCTTATCATTTTGTCCATTTGGCTTAAATTGTTTTAATTTGTGCTTTATATTTGCAAAACTCAATACATGAGATAAATGTAGTTGATGTAATAGCGTGTAACCCTTCTGTATTATCCCCCAAAATGTCTTTACACAGACTCACTATATGCATGCTACAGCCATGTTTTTAAAACCAGCTAAATCCCATATACCTTTACTAAGTCACATAAGTTGGCAGTTTTTGGTTGGTCAGATTTTACATTTTTTTTTTCCATTCAACCGGGATAAAATTCCATTGTCTTTAAAAACCTATTTTTCAAGGGAGTCTTGGCCAAGAGGAAGCAACAAATGAAACACAATAAAGTTACACAGTTAAATGAAAACGACAAGCAATGAAAAACAGATGCATGTTTTCGAATCAGCCTCAAGTACTTTTAGTTTGGAGGTGAATGAACTCAGTGAGAAGTTTTCTGTAGCAGGTTCCAAAATAATTGATTAGACAAACCCCTTCTTACCCAATTCAGTCTGAGCAAAAGGAACTGAAAGAAGCAGTAAGCTGTGTGAGTAAAACGTATAAGGGTCACCATGTTTCAGTGAAATTGGAGTACAGATATCGGCTGGCAGAAATCCAAGGCTTTCACAGATTTTATGGACATGTTGACAGCTCTCACACACCAAGTATACAACAAATACCCACCACCAAAACAGATTTTACCTAAGTGCAGTCAAATATTACAGTAATGATCCAATAATAAAAAAAATTTAATCTCATGCAGCACAATGCAAACATTCCATCTGTGCTGATGAAGATTTACTCACCTCAGGATGTTGGGTGCTTAAAACTTAAAAAAACTGTTGTCCTGACCTATTTTTTGATTAATCTGTCTAACAATTATCTGACCACTTGGGGCACTAAATTAACATTGAGATTCTCTTTCCAGATGGGTAACTGATCCTTAAATAGAGGGAAACAAATATGTTGACATTACAGCAAAGGTAATGCATACTATTCCGACACAGCAGAACACTATGAATTCCACAACACTGATACCAATACACATCCACTATACAAAACAGGAAAGGATCAAATACATATACTTCAAATGTGACAAAACTTGATTCACAAAATGTGCTTCATTTTTTCACTTTTAGACCCACATGACACATTTTTTTATATATACCTAAACATCCAACGTATTGTATACACATCACTAGTTAATCCCTAGAGTTTACGACCTATTTTTCTGCATTAATTAATGTCTGCTTCCTATGTCAGAGCTTGGTGGTTGACAAACATAAAAATGCTGAGATGCTTTACTGCACATAAGGGAAAAAGCAGCATCAGAGAACTTCAGAAAGCCACTAATTACAGCTACTTGAAATATTTTAGATAGTCTGAATCTTTATTGTCAGAGATATTTCAAGGTTCAAATGTGTTAAGCTTATGGTTGCAATATAGGAATGATCATTAAACTCTCTTAAAACTAAGAGACTAATACAGATAGTGGTAACCAGAAAGTCATAATGTGGTCATGAACCAGTGGAACATCTCATAAAAAGCTGTGTAACAACAGAAATCATTCCTCCTTCCATAGACAATACCCACTTATTTACTATGGATGGATGGGGTGGAAGGGTATGTGCTGGTGCCTATCTCTAGCAAGAGTCAGGGTATACCCTGGACAGGTTGGCAGTCCATCACAGGGCAACACAGAAACAAACAAACATACATGCACACCTAAGTTAATCAGCATAAAAGAACTGTGGGAGTCAACCCACACGTGCACTCCATGCAGAAAGACCCCATGCTGGGATTTAGACCAAGGACCTTCTTGCTCCAAGGCTGCAGTGCTTACTGTGGCTCCATTAACAAGTGGCTTGGGCTTCCTCATGTTGCCATTTGTTACCTGCTATTAGACTGGTGCATGGGCTGGCTGGGGTGGCCTTAAGGAAAAGGCACTCAGAGAGCCTAATTCTCCCCTTAATGCATGAATATTTTATAGAACCCCATGATGTTGAGCTGATGAAACTCCTAAATAGCGGCAGATAAGTCTGCGTGGGGTGAAAGGAGAATGCGACAATGAATGGAAGAGTCATTCTTCTTCATTCTGCAAGGTAATTTCTCTCCCACTCCATTATTGTTTTGCAGTGTAGCAAAGTATAATTGGAGAAACTGATGTCAACATCTCACTCTTGAGCAGAATTAGATGCTTTAAATATGATAGGAAGAAGCGGGGTAAGGAAAATTAGCTGCACAGGGAAAACGGAGAGGTTGATTTTGGTATGGAGCTTGTACCAGGCTAGTTCCAGTACAGGCTCAAAAAAGCCCAACTGAAAGCAATTACTCTTCTTTTTTTTATTTCAAAGCAACGGCTCTGAGCCTGGAAAACTGGCTCTATAATAGCACCAACTCTTTATTGGCACAGAGCAAAGAAACACTTATTTCAGGGCATCAGGAGACACTTGAAACAATCCAGACTTTTACCACAGGTAAGAGAGAATAATGAAAAATCTGTTTACAAAATTAGAAAGTTTAAATCACCCATTGAAGAACACGTTCTCTTTTTCCTGTTGTTTCGTGTAACTACTAGCCCTTAACACCTTGGCTGCACGTAGAACTGATGCCATTTACTTTATGTAAAACATTAACACTGTTTAGCAGTTATAGCATGACAGGCAGCGAACACCCTGGACAGGTCACCAAATTGTTACAAGGTCAGCATACACACACACATACTGTAAAACTCAGACATGTGGTTAATAAAATGCTACTTCTGTCCTTGTGAATGGTGTCTCACTACTGAAACAACAGTTTTCGGCTTGTCAGGAGTGGGCATGCTCTGGTGCTTTTTGGCATTTTTGTAACTTTCCTTTGCCAATGGTCACCAAACCAGAGGAACAGAGGGTAGAGTCTAAAAAAGCATATAACATATGCGTGGTTGAATATAAACACAAAAGAAATATTTGTTCCAAAATGTTGCACACACTCCTCAAAATCCCTAAAAGTAATACCTTTAAGGTCAAACTGAAAAAAGGATAGCAATGTATATTAGTTATGCACATTCTCTATTCACTGTACTTCTGCTACCAATTGTTGAATACAAGCAGATTTTCAATGCAAAGACATCTACAGTTTTAAATGAGAACTGCAGTGGATTTCCTGCCCCTGAAGTTCAAAGGAACATTGGTGACGTCAGAATTCTCTCGAGACATTTGGTCAGTGAAGGAAGACCCCGAGCCGATCTGTGGGGAAACAACTTTAACTGCTAATTATAAAATATCCATTAAATATCTGAAGTTTAGTTTAATTTGCAAGTGAAATTCATAAACACATAAGTTCAACTTGATATTTAGTGTATTGGTTTGCAGAATCTCCTCAAGGAGTTCTCAGAGCTAGGCAAAATGAGTTAGATGTTCAAGCCTTTTATGACCCACTTCTATTTCAGTTTCAAAACATTCATCAAAATCCAGCAAGGTATTCACCACCCACTCATTCTAGCCTTCTCTTCTTAACAGCCAAGACAGCGTATGCCAGTTCTGTCAGGAAGACAGATTAAACCCAAGTCAGACAGAGTGAGATATGGGAATAACAGAGTGTGGGTGTTTGTCAGACAAGTAAGCAACATTTATCTGCAAAGGCAAGCTTAGAAAAATGAGGCAGAATGGATACACACGAGAAAAAAAATATGATTTAGTTGCCTTAAATTTACAACCCTGTTTTACATTTTGTCTTGACTAGTCTGTGTCTCCAACCAAGCAGGTGTACAACCACATGAAATCAACTGCCGGAGACACATGCACTTGAAACAGTTGAAACAGAAATGTAATTTGCCTTCAGATCTTCAGCTACCTTTTGGCAAGACAACAAAAGCATGTTTGTGTGTGTTTGTGTTTGGATTCCCGAGTGTACCTCTAACACATGATCCAGGCTGATAAACCAAAAATAGTTTTTTCTTTTAATATCTCAGAAATCTTTTCTAGGAGTAATTCAGGAGGTTCTACTAAATAGACAGCCTGGGGCACAATGTTAAACTCCAAATTGACACTGAAGAGATCATATCAGACAAACAAAAAAATAGGGTTACAACAATCTAAGAAACCTGTGAGGAGTCCCAGCTTACTGTCTCTAGATTCCTGTAATCATTTTAACATTTTCCTGTCCTTTATTACAGGAAACCATAGTTTGAGTATTTGTTCTTTATAAGAAATTCCATTTGATCTTTTATGAGGATTCTGTTTTTGAAAAAAAAAAAAAAAAAAAAAAAAAAAAAAAGCCATGAGACCCTTCTGTCAATTTTTTCTTTGATCAAACATGGAAGTGATAGATATCTCACTGATGAATTAGAGAATCAAAATATTTGTTCTTGTAGACCTCATCAACCGAGTCAGGGCTACCTACTTGGGTGTTCTGCAGGGTATCAGAGTGAGAATCCTACTGAGCTTTAGGACTTTCACATAATCTCACTTTGCAGACTTATTTGTCTGTGACCTCAGGGAAGAGTGTTACTCTCCTGTTAGATCAGCGGCTTCTAACTAAAAAACATGTTAATAAAGGCATCGTTTTTGGAGAGAGATTTGAAATTAATAGCAATAAATTTAGCAAACACTTGAATGTGGCATTATCAAATAAATCTTAAAACAAACTAGGATTTTATTTATTTTAATTCAATTCAATACAAATTTTAAAAAATCCTTTGATTTATTTAAATATTTCCAGAGAATTGAAAGGATTAAAGAACTATGTTGTGAAACATTTGTTTTAGTTTTTTTCCACTACATAAAAGTTTCATATAAAATTTTTTGATGAAGATAATTTTATTAATGATGAAAATTCAGTTCTCAAATTATGATTTCATTTATGAAACAGCTATCCAAACCAAAGTGGCCCTATGTGAAAAACAGGTACTGTCCTAAGCCTAAGAACTGGTTGTGCCACCTGATGGCGCCAACAAGCATTTACACTAACTAAATATTAGTTTTTTAAATTGTTGTGTAGAAATCTTTACCCACTCTTCTTTGCACTATTATTTTTGATTTACCTGTGTAAAAAAGTGACTTCAAGCAGGTGCACACTTTGACTAGGCCACTTCAAAAATCCTTTTTGATTCAGCTGAACTTCCTTGTGTGCTTTAGATCACTTTCCTGCCCTATAACACAAACACATATAGGCTGAAGATCACAAAATGATGGCCTGACATTCCTTTCCAGGATTTTCTGCAAGAGAGCAGAGTTCATGGTTACCATCATTTATGACAAGTTGTTCAAATCCTGAAGTATCAAAGCTGCACCACAACAGCTAATTTATTTTTAGAACTGTATATAAGATTACTTTGTTTACTCTTTATATTATTTGCACCTGAAACCACAACAAATTCCTAGTGGTGTAAATGTTTTTTTTTCTGCACCTGGCAACAAAATTCTTTCAGATTTTGGTTTAGACTATTACACTACCAACATTTTTTACTGTCAGTATGATGTTCTTTTTCTGCAAGGCTGTGTTAGTTTTATGCCAGAATATTTTCTGTGAGATGAGCCTTTTTGTGTTTACTTTTTGGTCAGCAGTTTTTGACCTTGAAATTTTTCCATGGGATGCCATTTTCATCTAGGTTGTTTTTATTGTTGAATCATAAACACTGACATTGACTGAGATAAGTGAGACCTGCAGACAACTCATCCAAGAGGTCAGTTTTGACCTCTTGGATGAGTTGTCACTACACTCTTAGAGTAAACTTGGTAGGTTGACAACTCCTGAGAATATTAAGTGTTCTTTCCATTTGTCAACAATGTCTCTTACTGTGGTTTGCTGAACTCCCGAAGCCTTAGTAAATTACTTTGTATCCCTACCAGACTCAGAAATTTCAGCAACTTTGTTTCTCTTGTCTTAAATTTCTTTAGATCTGGGCTTTATATGCTACTTTTTGATGTCTGTTAGCCCACTTCGTGCTGTCATACAGGTTCTATTTAGGCTGATTTTTTTACTGATATTTTCAGTCAGTTTTGAAAATTTGTTTCATTATCAGAAATATTCAAGTGTGACAGAACAGAGGAATCAGAAATCTGTAAGGAGGACCTTGAATAATATTAAAATAAATCATTTAAAGCTCATTATTAATGTCACATAGATGTATAAACAGTTTTGAAAGGTTTATCACATGAAAGCTCTGCTAAAGGATTAAAAGAATGCAACGTTTTTGTTTTGTTTGAAAGTGTAGCTCGTGGTTATGATTAGCATGCTATACTTCTCCTTCTTGCTATTGGGTATCTCAAGAAGCAGACATAAATGCTAAAAAGCAAGTGGCAGCTTAGAGTCAAATAGAAATAGCTGTCAGTGGTGATGCATCTCATTCATGCAAGATGGGATTGTTTTAGATGCAGATAAACTTGATTGTTTGAAACTAGGCAAACTGAGGGGGATGAGGTGAATGGCTAGTTAGCAGCATTTATGATTTCTTTGAACAGAGCTATAAAGTAATAAAAACAAATATGCTCTTAAAAGCAAGTGTATATTCAGAAAGATTAATAAATTGCATGTTTGAAAACAGATGTTTGGGTTGTCAATAAAATTCTCATCCGGGGCTGTAGTAATATGCAAATTAGAGCTGTTTTGTTGAATAAAAACCACACGTAAATAAAGCACGTTAAGGTTTGTAGACGAGATTTGCTCTCCCAATCCTCCTGGAAGAATCTTTTGTTTGGGTATTTGATTAAATGATGAATTTCCTTGAAGCACAATAAGATGTCTGATCCATTTCTGTTTTAACTGCAGCTCTTCAGGATCTTTTCTGAGCTGCCAAAGTCTTCACAGGCCAATACATCACGCAATGTTTTAATCTGACAAACCTATCAGCGCCATCTGAGCTGGTGTTACCACGGCGAATGAGATACAATGTGATGAAAATGGGGGGCTGTTGCCATGACACGGCTGCTTGTCACATGGTGCATACTATTTGCAGGATGTATGACCAAAAAATACAAAGGCACTACATTACACTATCATCCATCACGAATGCTGCTTTGTTTCAGCAAATATTTATTTTCTAATAATTAAAAGCTTAATATTTGGTTATAATTTTGGCTTAGTGAATGCTTGAAAGAAAACATTATTACAAAATAGTTTCACAGTTGCTTATATATCCAACAAAATATCTACTGGAATTTTTTTCCATTTTCTTCAGCACATTATAAACCTTTAAATAACATATCAGGTTTTTGTTTTCAGCTTTGAAATATTCAAATTAGGTTGTAAACACTGTGATATATGAAAAACTCTGACTGTTGCGGCCAATTAGCAGCTGCTGTGGTTGGCATTGACACAGTTTGTAATAAGAGAGGGACTCAGATGCAGGACTCCAGGCAGACAGTAATGCAGATTAGAAAAAAGGATTTATTTCAGAAACTGAACTACAGTGCTGCAGGGCTGGGAGGGTGGGGGGGGACAACAAACTAGGTGTGTGAATGACAGAGTATTAGGAGGACCAAATGAATTCAAAAGAGGGTTACTGCAAGTAAAACGGAAAGTGAAATGCAAAGAGAGCAGAAATCTTTTAAATACGACAGAAATTTAAATAAATATGATACAAAGCATGTTAAGAGATCTCTCCAAAACCAGCAAGGATGACAGGTTTTCAGGTTTTTATGTTGTGAATCATAATGAAAGGATAGATTATGCTTACAGTTAAAATGAAGCAATTCTGACTGCTGAACAACAAAGTAACAAAAATTAGCAGATTGTTGGAGAGGAATTAAATCTTTGTCAAATTAAAACATTTGACTGAGTATTATGTTCAGATATAATCAGTCCTAATTTTGAATTTGACTATAAAGCAACATTCACTAAAAGGTTTGTTTATTTTGTCATGTTGGTCATATTTTTTAATTATAGAGATACATTTAGAGGAAGAATTGCAATACTAAACCACAATTATTCAATATCTATTGTCTCACATTTTTTAAAAACCATTCTCTTGTTGGTGTTTTTCTCTGTTGAACCAATGCACATGAATGTAGCAAAATCTATTAGTCTCTTTCACGAGACATTTCTGTCATAAACTCACTAAGATGAGCTACCTCTGTTCTCTCTCTGGCTATTCATAAATCACAATAGAAGATGGTAATATTCTGCACAGTTGTGAGATTTCAGATGTGAAGCTGTTGGCCAAGCAAATGCTTCTTGGATGGATGGATGAACCTGAAGATGGATGTTTTTGCAGTGGAATGATCTCAAATGGAAAATCTGTTTAGTGTTTGTTTTGTTGCTGAAAATCTCAAACTACAGGTGAAGCAGAGTTTTACAAACTCCACATGTGATTGCAGGACAGAAAAGTCTTTCAGGTTTTCTTGCAAGCCTCCCAAATAACTGCTTGGCATTTAGCTAGTGTCTTAATGTTTGCTGTAGTTTCTTACCAATGAGCTGCAAATACATTTTAAAAATCCTTCAGTCAGATTCTTAGTGTAGCTTTTATTAAATGAAGTAGGCTTTAGGAGCAATATGTAAATTTGCAAAAACAATTATTTCTTAATGTAGGATTTCCTCCACTAAATACTTTTCCCACTGTGACATTACACCAGTCTAATAAAAGCTGAATTTGTTTAAAGGCTTTTTACCAGGGTGCCAATTTTGGACGCTTGTGCGAGGACCTGTCTTCGTGTTTCTATTTGATTATGCAAAGTAGTCTCCAAAGATCTCATTATAAAACTCCAGGGGAATTGTACCATGGCCAAAGCTGCACCAGAGCTGTGGATTTGGTTTGGAGTGTGCCGTTCATAAACACAAACACCTTCTGCCAAACTCTCTGCCCCAAACTTTGCAGTTTTATATGCACACAGGTACACCCATCCATCCATTCATCCATCCATCCGAAACACGGTATGTAGATTAATTACACACAGAGTGGAGCAATAAAGTCTTTATTCCTGTTAATTATGATCATTTTCTGCTTACAGATAATGACAATAGAGTAGAACTTCCCCTTTGTTTGTTTGCTTGTGTGTGTGTGTGTATATGTGTCCTTACTTTTGACATCTTGTGGTCTCGCCCCTTCATTCTGTGTCACAGTTACTTGTCCAGACTGTCCTGATAAGGTCAAGTTGAGCAGTTACATGTTCAGCTTATGCTCCTGCACCCTCTAAAGAGAACCTTTTCCTGTCAAACTTAACCACGGCAGCTGTGTGATTTCTACTAATTGCTGCTCAGTGTATATTCCTGCCTGGGAACGACTGAAACATTTCAACGCAAGTAAATTAGTGAAGTAAACAGTAAACAGAGGAGAGGCTGTTTCGCTCTCCTGTGTCCTTCAGTGCTGATGGAATTACTCCCAATGCTAAAGTTGAAGCTCCTTGTTTTGTTTTTAATTAGATGGGGAAATGTAAGGCCTGGAAAGTTCTGTATCGTGAAGATTCACTTGTCTTAGTTGTGCAATTTTGAAAATAATGGATGGAAATATTGTAAAGGAGGTCATTTTCGTGCTTTTACTGATGAATTCTGAGAAATTTGGGCGAACATCTATCTGGTGCTGTTTTGGTTTGCTTTTCTGATTTAAAATAACATATTTGCTACTGTTTTTCTAACAGAGTGAACCGAGCAGTCAAAACTTATACATCATTCAGACTTTGCATATTTGACAATAAAGACATGAAAAAACTAAGCACACACACATTGATTCAAAAGATTGTAGTGTCTATTAGCGGCAACATTCCGCAATAGTCTTTTTCTGTATGACCATCAGTCTTTCATATATCTGTGCAGGAATTTTGTCTCTATAGTCTTTACAGCATTGCTTTAGTTCATAGAGGTTTCCAGATATTAGTCTGCACAACTCTCTTAAGGTCCCCATCAAAACATTTCAGTCTGGTTAACATCTGCGATTGTACTGGCCCTTTGAAACACCTTCATTGTCTTCTTTTTTAGCTTTGTTGTAGAGATGCTGCTATGCTATGTTTGGGATCATTGTCCTGTTGGTAACCCAGTTTGGGCCAAGAGTCTTCTGTTGAACAGATAAACTCACATTTCACACTACTATACTTTGGCATACAGAGAGACTTATGGTCAACAGAGTGACTGAAATGTGCCGTGTGTGGGTCCTGTGGTTGCTGAACAAGCCCATGTCATCACCCCTCCAGCACCATGCTTGCCAGTTGATATAAGGTGTTTGTGCTGATATGCTGTTTTTGGTTTTCACTAAAGGTTACATATTGGTTGTATATCTTTACTCTGGTACCATCTGTCTAAACAAAGTTGGCCATTTAATCCTTCCCAGATTAATGGACAGCAAGAATTGCTTCTCAGAGGTGATTGCTGATACCTTTCTTCCATTGCACTGTTAACAATAACTTTGTCAATGCTTAATTCAATACCTTAAGATATTCTGGGTGATACACCTCTGATATTTGATCCAGCTCTTATTAAAATTGAAACTAAAAAAATGAATGATGCAAAAATTAGTCACCTTAAATAATATTTTTAAACCAAACTCCGGCACATATTTACTTGTAAACTGGAGCTAAACGGTCTGAACTTACATAGCCCTCTACTAATTATACCAGCTGTTCAAGGTTATCTTTAAAGTCTGATTCAATCAATATACAGCGATATTTAATTTGGGCTTCTGAAATTGAACCAATAACTTTCAGATGGCCAAACAACTACTCTTCCATCCAAATCTGCCTCCTTGATCATGATTATGTGAAAGAAAAGAATCACTGGCCTGAATCACTACTTGGACTTATCCAAAATGTTTAAGTGCTGCTTTTTGTTACTGAAATCTTTTAATTCAACTGCATTACGAAAATAATTTATGGTTGCTGGAAATGTCCTTGACATAGACTTTTATGTAGGTTACTGGCTTAGCTGAGCTGTAATTCCTTCCTAATTATTCATGTTCATTATGTTGACATAAACTTAAAGTGACTTCAATAACACTCTATTCTCTGTCAGCGGTGCATCTCTCTTGTTACCACTTCTCTTTGTAGGCAGAAAATCCTGTTAACTCCACTGGAAGCCCTTTTTAAGCTGTTTGAACATTTCCAGGGTGAAACTGTCGAAAACCTACATGTGCGTAGGAAGAATTAGCCCAATCAGCTCCAGCTCCAGCCCTACACAAACCCTGTGGAGTCCCTGGTGCCAAGCTGCATACAGATGGTACACTTCTCTCTGTGCCAATCGACTTTAGCTCTGTCCAGCTACGTATCACTTCTGCTGTGCCTATGGTGAGAGAAAAGAGAGTGGTCTACTCCCTGAAGAATAACTAAAAGGAAGGTGAGAATGAGGAAGTATTTACACAGGAAAGAGGAAATGGGTAGAGAGATGAATGGAGGATGAAGAGGAAACAAACTCAGAGGCAGAATAAAAAAGGTAAAAAGGGGCGCACCGGAAGCAAAATAAGAATCAGAAAGGACAAATGTAAGATTGAGCAAGAGAAACAGAGTTGAGAAAGGATTCGTATTTTAGAACATAGGCATGTAGGGCATGGAGCAAATGGGCCACCTGTAGAGGCAAAAGAGCTGAACCGGGGAAGAAAAATCAGGAGGAGGTTAAAAAGAAGAAGAAATGAGGAGCAGAGGCTAAAGGACAGGAAGATTCAGGGTAAAGCTTTCCGCTGGGTGAACTCTTCCAGGAGAGCAAGACTCAGTGCAGAGCTGAGCTAAGCTGGAGGTCCTGAATTATTAAACAATATTTTTGCGGCTGAGAAGACGACTGCAACCTTGTTGGATACATCTGCTGAGGAAGCAAGGATTGTGTTTATATGCTCTTATCTTGCAGTGTAGCCTGACAAAAAACTTTTAAATGTCATGATTACTGGCACTTTTGCTTGGACATTATTGCTTTCACATGCCCCAATCAAGTGAATTGTGAATTTATTTTATATTAAAGCGTATGTGGCATAGTGGCTACAACAATTCAAGAATGTTTCTCTAGGATCTGTAACAGATTAGTGGGGGGAAAAAAAAATCATAAATAGATAGATTATAGAAAACACAAGTAGATTAAAACATGCAGTCATAGAGATAAAGCAAAATCAATGTAATAAAATAAAGTGTATAATCTTAACAGGAGCTCAGTATTTTAACGGGTTAATGCAGTAAACTGTATAGCAGTCTGGTGGCTCTGGTTTTGATGTTGGGGTCGACTCTGGGTCTTTTCTCCCCCACGCCGGTTTGTACCTGCATTTCATACCAAGGTGTTGCCACTTTGTCTGTTCATATTACAGTTTGGGTTTTGTTTTTTTTTTTGTTTTTTTTTACCCATTTATAGCTAAAAAAAAAAAAACTTTATGAAATATGGAGACAAAATGAAAACATACTTAAATACCTTTTACAGGGGGGGACAATTAGATAATCCACACATAAAAGGAACTCAAAACAAAGTAGTCTATGAATTAGGTTACATGTAATGGCGTAAAATGGTACAGGGAATCAGTATTGAAGACACTTTTATTCAATTATTAGTAGAAAAATCTTTTTTTTTTTTTTTTTTTTTTTGGTAATGGCATCTACAAGGCATCTCCTGTATGTGACTAGTAGTTACTGCATTGCTCAGGAGTGATTTTGACCCTTTCTTCCACATAAACTGTTTTCAAATCCTGAAAGCTATACGAGCCTCATCAGTGGAATCTCATTTTCAGGATTATCCATAGATTTTCAGACTTCCATCTTCGATCAGCTTCATTTTCTTAATCTGAAACCAGAGTATATGGAAAAATATGGAAAAATGTAACATTCAAAATTTAAAGCACTCTCAAAGAAGTGTACCAGGGTAGTTGTCCACATTATGTCAACATTTTATGTCCAGTTAACACATAAAAAGGTGTTTGTTGGGTTAAATTGATTTATTCTAGTAAAGATAACAGATTACCATATCTTTTTTGCTTCCAGCTAACAAAATACAATTATGTGGAACCTGTTGAAAAAAAAAATATGTTAAGTTAATGATTCATTTTTTTTGAGAGCACACATCTTTAATTTTAGAAAGTAATTCCTAATTTATTCCTCAAAACTGCACTACCTCATAAAAAACCCACTTGCCTCCAGAGATGTCCTGATTCAAACTGCTGTATCTCAGATTTCCATGTTATTTGCTCTTGCTTGAATGCTGTTCCTTGTGCTTAAACTGTCTCTGCACACCAACAGTCTCACCTACTTTCTTTCTTCAAGCTTTCTGCTTGCAAATTCTCTTTGCTTCCTTGTGGTGAGGCACGGTAACAGCCCCACCTTCTTATGATTCCAGCCAATAGAATGACAGAGAGAGACTGCATGATCAGAGCTTCCTCTCTTCTCCCTTCCCAGACAGGCATATTAGCATAAAAATCTTGTTTAGCCCAGTCTTAATGAGGGATAATTTACCCTTGGTGTCAGCTCTTCTTGTGATCCTCCTGTACAATATTTTAACTCCCTTCTGCCCTTTTACCTGCCTCTGCTCACCAAACTATCCATTTTATTACACTAAAAATACCAGATTTGCAAGCAGACTGTTTAACAAACAGCACGACCTAAAATACCAGCAAATAAAAACAGCATCTGTTGCAGTCATGCAAAAAAAAAAAAACAACAAAAAAACAAGAGACTCTGTGAAAGAGTTTGTATTTTTTGAAAATATTCAACATGTGAATATTTCAATATCAATATCAATATCAATATCAATGTATAAAATGTATAAAAACTAAACAAGTATAACCAAACAATTACAACTGAAGAAAGACCTTTTAAAACTTTTCTGAAATAAAGTAACACTTAAAGAAAGCTAGAAATTGTTGAATGTTTTTTTTCCAGTTGTTTAAGTGTATTTAAATTACTTTTCTTTCCTGAAATAAAACAAAAACAAAGAACAAGATCAGGGATCAATATGTGAACATTTCTCAAAAAGAAATGAATATTCCAGAAGTTGTCCTATTTTTTTTGTCTTGACAATATATTCGGACTCTAAAGTAGTTTCATGTCACTTCAAGAAATGCGTTTGTTGGCAGGTTTGTTTTAATTGGTGAGTGCAGTGACTTCCCTTGGTTAGATTAGGAGCATGGATGGATGGCAGAGATTGCCAGTTGCTTGTATGATCATTCTCAGTTCCCTTTCTTCTTTTTGACATCTTCACACTTTAAACTCTCACCTTTCTTTTTCCTGCTGCCATCCCACTAATGCCATCTCTCCGTTTAGCTCTAACTCTATATTTGTCCGTCTATCAGACTGCCTTTCTTATTCCTCCTCCTCATCATTACAGTCTCCCTGGTTATTCCTCTGCTCCTTGGATGTAATTGAAGTCTGCATCCTTGAATTGAGCTGATGCCCTTGAGGACCAGAGAGGAGGACGTAATTACATTTCTATTTGGTTGCAAATTATTCTGCTAATTCGATATGGACTTTTTTCATAAAGTCAATAGCATGGGCGGTTTAAGGGGTAATGGAATGGCAACCAGCTGGAGAAGAAATCACCTCCCTCACTCTACTGTACCTGTCAGCAGACAGCAGGACAACGATTTTTACAGATTAATAGCTCAAAATTAATACCTACTCCAGTTTTTTTAATCGTCTTATTGACTACTGAGTTACTGTCCTTTAGAATAGTTGATGTAACATCAGCTGAAGATGGATGGATGGATATTTTAGCACAATAACATAATTAACAAACAAAAATAATTCAGTAATTTTGTTTATATCATTATTCAGTAGCATTATTTTAAAGAATTCCTAATTAAATTTAGGATATGTGCACTGTATTAGAAAGCTAATAATTATATTGAGAAATGTGGGGTTAAATGTGTGAAACAATAGACAGTTTAATTAGTATGAAGTGATCTCTGTAAACTGACTTTCTTTTAAAGGTACAATGTCATTTTCTATAATTAACAAAATATTATTGTTTTGAGTTTACCGTGTGTGGTTATATTTTTAAAGGGAAGTTTAATCTTGACTGAAATGTAAAAAACATTAGTAAAATAAATTAATGTACTTTGAATCCAACTTGAGTCAGGGAATTTTCTATTTTGAATGTGTGAAATGCATATTTTTTCACCTTGTATTTATTTTAAATCCCTGATCAATTCTAGAGAACGTATTTTTCTTTTATACCAATAAGTAATGAACCTTATTTAAACAGATGCTCATTTGAGATATGGCTTCTGTTGATATATTTTGGGAATGTTAACTTAATAGTTTTTCATTTCATAATATTATATCTTATTTTAAAGAGTCAACTGTTTAGAGTATTGATGTCACAGCCTTACATTTTTGCTCACTAGTCATTCTTATTTCCAGGTATGTTATCGGTTATTGGTTATTATCAGTTATCAGTCTTAGGAATGAAAAAACTATTGGTTATTGTATCAGTTTCAAAAAAGTTATCATGCATGCGTACCTACTACAAATATTAGCTTTTGTGGTAGTGCTAAGACAGTTTCCACTGTGGAAATTAATGCATATCAAAGTATATTTGGTGTTTGAACTATTAAAATAGCATTTTTACAGCAGGTCTCAATTATTTGCAGATTTTATCTATTCATGGGCAGTTGTGGTTCCTAACCCACTTGAATACCAGGGGCTGTATACTTCTAAACACGGGTTAATTAGTTTGGGAACAACTTCAATGTATTGTAAAGTTAAAGAGAGAAGTTCTGGTGAAAAACCGTAAGAAATAATCAAAAGGGTGGTACATCCAAAAACACAACCAAGAGTCTTGCTAAGTTGTAATCATGCAGGAACTTAAACTTGGTAATGGCTTTTTCTTCTGTCTTAGATATGGAGGATACTGTATATCAAACTGTAAGAACATACTTTCTTAATTATGAAAGAAAGTGAAATAATCATGTGGAATATTCCCACATTTTAAAGGGGGGTATTATGTAAAACTGACTGTTTTTTAGCTTTGTATCGTATTATAATGTTATTCCCTCATGAAAAACATACCTGGAGTGTTGGTTTGATTCTTTCATGCATGTTTGAGAAATCCTTGAATCTCCTCTGGCAGCCATTTGGATGTGTCTAAACTCTTGCTCTCACAAAACTCTGCCCATTTCCACAAAGCTCCTCCTTGGAGCTGCATTCTTCAGCCGAGTTTCCGCCTCACAGAGCACCCTCCCCTGCAGCTTCCCTACTCTGCTCCTCCAGACTAGCGGCAGCTGCAATTAGCAAAAAAGCTGGTGGAACTGCGAGTCTAATGAGCTTATCAGCCTAAGAATGGTTGTGAACTGCATAATGGAGAAATGTGGTGATGACGTGCTGAAGGCGAAGTGTCGAAAAGAGCAGGAACCTCTTAAACAGACAGAGGCATCAAATTGCAAAGAAAAATCTCCTTTAAGTCATGTTTGATATATACAGCATGTTTATAACAACTGAAGGTAACATAGTTACTTGACTGTGCCATAAAATGGTGCTATGTCCCTGGAAAGTACATAATACCACCCCCTGCCCCCAACCCCCCCTTTTAATGCTCATGAAACAAATATGTGGGGGGGTTTTCAGTTTTGGTATTTAGCTTCTGTCTCTTCTTAACATGTCCCAATTCTTCTTACCTTTCTTTTCCCTCTTATTTGTCAATTTCTGCAGGGCCTTTAAATTCCCTTCGTCTCCCTTTCAAACAGCTCTTCTAATTTCTCCAGTCTTGAAAGTCTCTGTCCATGCATGCTTGCCCTCCTGATTAACTAGCAACCCGAAGGACAGAACACGGAAGCATGTCCGCTCGCCTCCAGAGAGGCATCGATTTGCTGGCAGCTGGTAACCACACAGACGGCTGGCACATCGAAATGAGCTTGGGAGCAGAAACTGGAAGATGAATAACTGCAGGGAGGGTGATACCGACTATTTTTAAATTAGGAGGCTCACTGAGTGAATCCAGTCTTTTTGGATTGATAGGCTCATCAGCCAAAGCATTTTGCCACTATGTTTGAACAACTGCATACTTAAGATGCAGAAACAGAATTTCTTCACGAATTATATTCAAGAGAGACAACATCTATTTTCTTCTTGTGCTGAAAATGTTTACATCTTAAGAAAGAAAAGGCCTAGATTCATGTTTTGATGGGTATAAGTGGTGATGTTCAAAACTGTTCACACCTCAAGTTAGAAGACCAGGTTTTGGTGATGTGAAAAAAAAAATAATTTACAAATATTTTCCATGTATAATTAGCCATATGCACAACTGAAAAACAAACAAATCTGGTAGTAACCTGTTTGCATATCCTTTTATCTTATTGAAGTGCCTGCTAATTTCATTTCAGCAGCCATTTTTCTGTTGATTTGGATGCAAACTTGGATTGACTGTTATGCTTAAAGAATAAATTCACTCTTCATTTTTTACCTTTTCCTAGCAGATAATTGAAGGCAAAATTGAAGGTGAAAATGAATGGCTCTTGGATTTGCACATAGATTTATTGATGGAAATCTTTGTTTCATCTGAAGAAAAGTTAACCCACAGCATGATACTGCCACCAACATGTTTCTTTTGGTGATGCTAGTCTTGTGTTTGTGCCAAAATTATTGTCCAAAAATGTGCTATGGTCAGACTAACACATTTCCCCAAAAAGGTTAAGTCTGGTCCAGGTGCAATTTTTTGGATGAAATGTCTTCCAATTCTACTGCTTAATCTAAAAATTGAGAGTATACATCAGATTTCTGTCACATGTAGAGCAAAACAAAAAATGGAAAGTCTTGAAGCCTTTTTAGTATTGCTGTTTGGCTTTTGGGAGCATCCTTGACCAGTTTCCGTCTCTTGACTGGTTTTGGAAAAATGTCCAGTTTTTGTTAGGTAATCATCTCATATTTCCTTCAGTTACTGGTGACTACCTTCACTGTGCCATGGTATATAATGTTGTATAGTTTTAATACCAGCATCCTGACTGATACTTTTGCGCAATTTAATCTTTTTTATTCTTTGTAACCCCTGCAAAGTGCGGCTTTAGGTAAAGGTTAAGAATGAGGAAATATCAGGAAAATACTGCTAGGATAGCATGTCAGATTAATCAGATTAACCACAGCTGAGCAGATGTGAAAAGGACAGAATAAAAAAGCAGTTTTAACAAACTATTCATTTAAGAGTGACCTATTTATGACACGCAAACGCTCAGCAAAGAAAAAAAAAAAAAAAAAAAAAAAAAAAAAAAAAAAAAAAAATCGCATGAAGTAGCTATACTTTTCCTAGTTATTACTGTTTTCAGAAAGTTTTTTTTTTTTTGCCTTATTTTGCTTTAAAATCTTTTGTCGATCATATTTTTATATAAATTTGTATCTTTACGCCTTTTTCTGAATAGCTTTTGTGCCTAAAAGCATTTAACTTCATGGCCCAAATCTGTATGACTAATGACAACCTATAATGTTCTTAGTAATACTAAGACTGTGTTATGAGATCCAGTGAATTATCAGCTATATCGTGAGAAAATCTCCCTCAGAGCCAAGAAAATGCCATGAGATGATATAAATTTCCTTAACGCTTAACAACTCACCAAGAAAAACATGAAGACTGAAAGGACAGCTCCTAAGCTCTTTTGCATGATTAATAAAAGGAATCTGTTTTTAAATGAAAACCATAAAACTAGATTAAACACATGGCTACTCAATGTTATGGGTGAATGCTTCTCAGACTACAACTATAAAACAAAAGCTGACTTGGAATGTAACATGTATACGTGAAAGCTTGTAGATCCATAAGCCAATCATCCTGCTGGTCACTCCCTTACGCATCAGTAACTGGATGTATACTCTGTCTTAAATCAAAATAATGACAAACCAATAAGTCTTTAAGCGGAACTTAAGAAAAATTAAAAAGAGGGACATTTCTGTTGATTCTAAATCAGAAATTGCCAATGGGGTTAACTGTGAGAAAGGATTTTCCCAGTTTTTTTGTTTTTATTAAGGGGATGTGGCACACCACTCAGGGGGGCACAGCCAGTGGGGTTCCACAAGAACTCGAACACAATCACAAAAACAAAAATTTGTAGGAAGTTCTTCACTGATTGAGTTGTTTCATGCTTACTTGCCTTATTTCCAGCCAGTGGGCTGATGTAAGCACTGTACACACCAGGCAGGACTGGCTAAGATGGCGTATGATTTGTATGTTCTGATTAGGTACCAAGTTAAAGGGTACTGAATCAGAACTAATCTGGGCTGCATTAGCTCTTCTCAGTTTTAAAGTAAAAAATACTTAGACCCTGTCTGCCCTAGTGGAAATTTACCATGAGTGGTTATATTTTTAAAATGAGAAGACTGAGTTTAAAAGAACTCTTTCTTTACATTTGTATAAAGTGAATACATGGCCTTGACCCCTGAGTTTGCTAAAATTTTAGACCAATCTCGAAACTGCCATTCCTTTTAAAGATGTTGGAAAAATAGTATTTACCAAGTTAAATGTTTTTTTTGGATACTAATGGCATTGTGGAGGTTTTTCAGTCATGTTTAACATTTATGTTGCACTGAAACAGCACTTTCAAGGCTTTGGATTCTTTCATTCATGTTTGATAAATCCTTGACTCTCCTGTTGCAGCCATTTAGGGGTGCCTAAACGTTTGCTTTCACAAAGCACCACCTGTTTCCACAAAGCTCCTCCTTGAAGCTGCAGTCCTCAGCCAATCTTCCGCCTCACCCCTCCCCCACACTTTCCCCACACAACTTCTCAAGACTAGCGGCAGTGGCAATTAACAAACACCTGGTGGAACTGCGCGTCTGCTAAGCTTATCATACAAGCTACTTCAAACTTAAACACTGTAAATGGGATAACAGAGAAACGCTGGTGTGAGGATGTGATGAAGGTGGAATGTCGGAAAGAGCAGGAGCTTCTTAAAGTGATAGGGGCCAATTTTAAGGTGTCAAACTGTGAAGTCAAATTTCTTTTAAGCTATGTTTGATATAGACAGCATACAACTGAAGGTAACATAGTTACTTAAATGTGCTATAAAATGGCACTATGTGTTTTGAAAATACATATTACTGCCCTTTTAATATTGAAAATTTTCTTTCTTACAGGGTTGCTCTGGGTTCAATTCTTTGTCCTCTTCTTCTGTCTTTGTTCCTGCTCCCTTTGCCCTTGATTTTTAGCAAACATGGAGTTTCCTATCACTGCTAAACAGATTACTGCAAAATTTACCTGCCTGTAACACCTAATAGTCAATGCTCCATCTAAACCCTGTTAAATTGCCTTGAAGACATCAAGGCTTGGATGGTTGGATGGGAGTTTGTTTTATTCAGGCCTAATAATAGCTCACGCAACCCGTTTATTAATTTTGGTTGGCTCAAGTCATTCATCAAACAGCATGTAACAAATCTGGGAGTCATTATGGACTTGGATTTTAAATTTAATAAAAAGATAATTTCTGTGTTGCAGAAAAGCTTCTTCCAGTTAAGGCAAATAGCAAAGCTTAAACCGATTTTGTCGAGGCATGACTTAATAATACTTAATAATATATGCCTTTTACATGCATTGACTGTTACAATGCACTTTTTCAGTTTAGTGCAGTTCAGTTACAAAAGACATTGCATTCGTTCTGTTACAGCACAACTAGACATATCAGGAGAAACAGTATAAAGTGGATGTTCAGGACAGTCTAGGAAAGGATCAGTTTAGCCTTGGTTCTCACATGCTTAAGACATGCTTCCTTGCCACATTAGTGAGCCTCATCAACCTATTTTTACTAAGGAAACCACACCAAGCCACACAACAATAAGAAAGTACAAATTCAATTAAACAGATTGTGCAGGAAGTGCTGCTAGATTGGGATTTACAAAAGTCAATGAACATATCATTAGTTCTGGATACATTGATTGAGAGTAAAAAGTCCTCGCATCACGTTGTAAAGTCCTCTACTACAGCACCATTCTCAGTTTCACTGTCATTTAAAAGTCCTGTTATAACGGCGTCATCAGCAAATTTCAAAATACACCTGTTATCATGGGTATTCCTACAGGAATTTGTCTAAAGAATAAACAACAGAGCTGACTCTTCTGAAAACAAATGATTTAGCAAGGAGTAGTGCTGCACCTTGGAGCGTCACCCACTGACTAGACACCACTACTCTGGGTTAATAGATAATTTCAAGTCTTTGTTTTTTGTTGCACATCTTACACCATGGATCCAGGTTACCCTTTAAGAAACTGCTCTTTTCTTCCGCCTCTTTAAAGTAGTCTTTTTCTTTAGAGGTTGGGTTCTTTCTTAGTCATTTTCAGTCTAGTTTTTGTAGCTTACCATTTTGAGACAAATGTTCATTTTTAGTGTTGTTTTCCTAAGTCAACAAACAGACTTATGAATCATTCAAGCACACATGAGACTCTTACTGTAGGAAAAATGCCAGTAGTTTGTCTAAACATAACAGAAAAGTTGGCACAGAAGCATCCACAGTAAAACTGGCTAGATGGCTTGGCCTTGTTTCTGGGCTCTTCAGGTAGGTGGGAGCCTGGTAGAGGACCAAGGAAAGGCAATAAGAGAAAATAGATTTAGAAGTGGATGTGTGTGACTAAGACAACGATAGAGATTCAAGGTAATCATCTCGGGAGAAAAGAGCGACATAGAGAGAGCATATTGCAGGAAATCCTGTGTGGGATGACTTGTCTACAATCACTTTGGGTCTTTCTATGGCATCATTTTGTTTCAACTGGTTCCTGTTTACCCTCTGTTTTTTGTTTTGATTTCTTTTTGACGCCATTGTTTAGGCAAAGCAGATTCCTTCCCCGTGGACATTTAAAATCGTCGTAACACCGTTGCTTCTGTTACAACAGGTCGAAATGTACTTTGCTTTGTAAAGCAGCAAGTAGGGAAGGAAATGTGATTGTAAGGTTGCAAAGACCTACAGGTCAGGGGAATGACTGAGAGGCAAGAGGAAAGAGCAAAGGAAGATTAAAGCTTTTTCTTGCTGCTTGAGCTCAAACCAAGTTCCATCTTGGCCGCAAATCTCCTGTTGCCATGGCAATTTAACGGCGGGTTGGCGTCCCAAGAGACTGTGACCTGCGAGCACAGAGAGGGGGGAGCTAAACACACAAGGAAATGGAGCTCAGCAAAACAATACAGGTGCTCTAAACAACAACTGCACTGCAATGAATGTATAAGACGTCAGCCTCATTGACGTCACTACTGGTTAAAAGTGTTAATAGCATTCTTCTATTTCTGCTAATTAACTTGCGGAGGTAATGAAGTAGTTTACAATTAATAAATATTTCCTTATTAATAAACATCTTTTATACAACAGGTTGACCCACATGGTGGTTCTTTCATACCATTGGTGTCATGCTGACCTTTATGTGTCACCAGCACAACTTGCATATAGAGAAGCTGCCATGTAGAAAATACATGTTCTGTTAAAAAGTCATAGTAATTGAACCAATTTAATTACAAAAATTTGGGTAAACAAGATATTCTGAAAATAAATTAACCTGTCCTATTTATTATTTTTCCTTAAAATTTTAAAGCAATCAGCTTGTCTCATAACTATCGTGTTTTTAATTAGTTTGGAGGAATCTTTTCAATTCTTAATACATGTATTTATTCACAGCTCTCTGAAGGACTGGCATTTTATCACTTTAGTTTACAGCTGATATTTTCAGGAATATTGTTGAAGATTTGGATATTTGGGATTGGGATCATCTCTACATCCTTCTTCTGCTTACTTGAGGTCAGTTTAAGGAGGGAGCAGGTCCAACAGGAAAATCTAGAGACCGATTTATGCAGCAACAATCTCCAGCTCATTCTAGAGGATCTCCATGAATTCCCAGCCATGTTCGGAGCCTGCTCTGGGGGCTCTTTCTTACTCAGACATGCCTCCAAGTGGAGAAACCCAGGGGGCGTCCTCAAATAGCAGCAGCACTATTCCCAGCTCACACCAGATGATGGAGCTCCTCACCCTATCTATCCACAGCTACGCTTTAGCTTGAGTTAATTTCAGCCAGCTATACTGTTGTTCTTCTCTGTTTTGTTGTGACCTTAGGCAGGGGTCCTACTGTGGTCAGAACCCCTCAAAGCATGGTAAAATTACCAACAGAACCACTTCATCGCTAAACAGAGACCTGAGGTAACAGAGCAAGACACCCTCTTCACCATGACAAAGTTTTGAGATTCTGTCCATGAAGGCGACAAACAGGGTTGGAGACGAGGTACACTCCTCTAATCCACATCGGGAACAAGCTCAATTTTGTGGCAAGAATCCCAGACACAGCTGCTGTTTTGAGTATACACAGAGAGAATAACCCTTAAAAGCAACCAAAGCAGTCCCCACAAAGTTCCCAATTTGTTCACTGCCCTGTTTTAAAAACCTAAACAATCTACTGATGATATGCAAAATGTTTTATCGTATGAGCAAATTGATGATATTGTGGTTGTATGAATGTGTTTTGTTCAATGTTAGAGAGCCGAAGGAAAATTTTCACCTTGGTGGACAATAAAGTTTTTGTCCTATCCTATCCTATCGTAGGTGGGTGAAAAGCTTTGATCATCATCTTTCCTCCACCTTGCTTGGTGATCAACAAACTATTTGTGCTAATCTATTTATTTTTCATCAAATGTGGTATGCTGCTTTATGGAAATGAGAAAAAAAAAAAGATAAAAATGACCCCTGACTATAGTCATAACCTAACATCTTTACAGATTTGAATTTCTTTTTTACAGCATCTTTTTTTTTCTTTTCATTTTACTTCTTCAGTAACAACAACCCCTTTAACTCACTACTCTGTTGCTAGGTTATTTCTCACATTGCACTCAGGTGTAAGTACATGATGAATCATGTGTCTATGAGTGCATTCTTTCCAGAAAACAGGAAAAGGATCAGAATGAACGCAGTTGTTTTCATCTAAAGGAGAAAAGTCACTCATGTTATTGTTTTCTGTCTTTGCAGCTGTTTCGTTCATGAGACACAGCGCGTCAGCCTTTGGATTCGCTGTGAGTCCCAGTCTCCCTCTTTCCTTCCTAAACACTGATCAATTAGTCATTACTGGGGACCTTGGTAATTTATTAATGAATCCCAGCACCAAAGTGTTATTGGTCCCCTTGTTGCCAGGGTAACAAAGGAGAGAGGATGGACTCTCCAAGGAGCTGGGATGGAATGTCAAAATGCATTTTGTGTTTGTAAAACAGATCAGCAGGTTTTTACCAGAGGAAAATTTTTTGCATGAGTTCATAATTATAAGAGGAAATGATTGAGGTTGATATTAGTAGGAGAAGGTAGAACTTAATAACAAGGAAATGGAAATTAATAAATTCACACCTTGGGCTTTTGGTAGGAAATATAATTACCATAACATGATTAGATCGTTTGAGCTGCAATGCTGAAGATAGGATTTTCATTACCAAGTTCTTCCCTGTCTAATAAGTTGGAGGCCTTCGGTAAATCATCTGATTATCTGTAGCTTCTGCAAACAATGATACTTAAAGTCAACACTGTTTTTATTACATTTTAAAACATTGAAATTGAATCACAATGATCACAGAACATTTTATTACTCTGCTTTAAGATTTTATTTAGTTCTCGTTGAACGATAATCATCATGAAGTCCTGTTCAGATGCTCATCACTTTACAATGGACTATTTACAGGAAAACTGATGTATGCTCTCATTAGTCCTAATTAGATATTTTGAATTAAATCATTCTATAAAAACCAATAAAACATGCTATCATTAATGGTTTCATCCTTTTAATATGGGTGATATGGCTAAGAACTGAGAGAAGCGTACCCGCAGGGGGCGGCAAGAGGACCCTGCAGTAAAAAAAAAAAAAAAAAAAGAAAAGAAAAAGAAAAAGAAAAAAACTGTCTACCGTACAATTAATTATTTCTTTATTCTGTAATTTAATTTACAGTATAGTTAGTGGGTGATGGGTAGCCCCTGAGCTGTGCACAGTTTAAACACTGCAAGAAAATATGGCCAAATTATACAGTATACAACACCATCCTCACTTTAAACTTATTAAAATACCTTAAGATTAATTATTCTTCTTTTGCAGAAGCATAATATTACACTGAAAAACCTAAAAAAAAATAAATAAATGTTAATTTAAGTATTTTTTTAAATAAATAAAAATCTCTCTTTTTTTTTTTTAACAAAATCACCAAAGCAACACTTGCTGGGAAGAATTTAGAAATGTAAATAAAGGTAATTAGAGCATGTTTAAATGGATACTTTTTAAGTTGAGTTAAGTTCAGTTATTAAATATCTTTGGCCATGCAGAATTTTGGAAAAGGCTTACTGTTTCTCTTTTCTTCTTACGTTTCACTCATTGGCCATAGTTTGATGCCACACTGGATGTCATGTCATCAGCCATCGTCCTATGGCGCTATAGCAACGCAGCAGCTGTTCACTCTGCACATAGAGAGTACATGTAAGTATAAACAAGTTTATCTATCTATCTATCTATCTATCTAAAAACAAAATCAGGAACATTCAGAAAGTGTTAATTTCTCATGAATAAATAGGATAGGATGGGGTGTTTTTAAACACTATTTATTTGTGTTTTTCATTGAACAAAGTAAATCTACTGTATGTCACTGCTTATTACCTCTTGCTGCAGTTCAGTAGACTTTAGTAATTAACTGTCAGGTTGCACAGAGGCTCACTTGTCTAAAAATGAACACCTTAACTTAGAGCTCAGAGGTGTCACTGTTAATGAAGCATGCCATTTTAAAATTCATTAACACATACAAAATCACTTGTACAGGCTAACATACAAAAACTGACCCGCACACATTTAGTTTTAAACAAATTAGACTTTATAATTCCATCTCTGAGAAGTTAAGATGTGAAAAAATGTAAAGACGAACAATGTTTTTTTGGTGTTATAGATTTAGGAATATTTACAGATAGTTGCCAAAAGAAGAGACGATGAAACGAAGTTCGAAACTTCGTGCAACAAATTCAATGTAGGTTTACCTTGAAAAATGTTGTTTCTTGTAATACTAAAGCATTGGAGCAGTTTGATTTGTCAGTCAAAATAAGAAAATAAGAAGAATGGCACTCCCCACTACACTGCATCTGTCAAGAAGCTGTGGGTCTGTACTGCAGTACAGAGATAGATGAGATAGATATTGTAATTTTGGACCAGCAGATGAGTCAGAGGATCATGGGCTTTTACAGCAGCATCAGTCAGGCTGTGTTAAAGTTTTGTGAAAGAAACTTTTAGTTCTGTTAAACCTCACCACTACTTTCATCGTTCATTCGCTTCATTCTCTGTAGGTCTTCTAGGTAAAGGGAATGTCAAATATTGTAGCTCTTTGAAGCTAACTCAAAACACATTGTTCTCTGTCTGTTTTGGGGTCTGCAGAGCATGTGCGATCCTGGGGATCGTGTTTATTCTCTCCTCACTGTGTATCCTGGGAAAAGCCATCCATGATCTTGCCACTAAGATGCCTCCAGAAGTGGTATGCTACACACACATGCACCAGAGTAAACTTTAATATATGAGTGAGATAATAAGTGCTTTAATAACCACCTATCTGAGTCATGCTCAATGAACAGTAGAAGTAATTAAATCTAAAATTGCTTAGCTGCATGAATATAATTATATATAGTAAGACAATAAAAGTGATATCTGGGGATTACTTGTGAAGGTATGACATACTGCTGGTTGAATTATATTTGGTCCAGATTCAGTTCAAACAAATTCACTTTATTCCAGTGCAATCTAGCTATACTATCAGATTCAGATGCAGTTACATAAAGAGCCTTTCAATCTAAATTATGATAAATATAGTCAAATTCAGTTGATCATCTATTGCCAATTGGTAAAAAGTGATCTACCAGAGAAGGTCCAGTTATTGTCTTTGCAGTAATCTCGTCATAAGCATGTGGGCTGGAAGTTAAAAGGCAGCAATGGCTCTGTGAACAACTCCAAATACAAACAGATGCAGCTAAGTATAGGAGCACTGAGCCAGGCATACTTTCTGTTAAAAGAACAGAGGGAGGACATTTTTTGCAAATCATGACCAAATGCATAGTAGATGGAGGAAACAGCTACTAGTACAACTGAAAAAAATTCGAGAAATGTGTAAAAGTGCAATATTTCTTGTCAGTCATCTCAGAAAGTGAAACAGTCCTTTTATAGAGATTCATTACATAAAGAGTAAAATATTTCAAGCTTTTATGTTTTCCTTTTTGTAATGATTATGGCTTACAGGTAAAACAAAAAACAAACAAAAAAAAAAACAAAACAGTGTCTCAGAAAATTAGAATGTCACATTAGATCAATCAAAAACAGATATTTTTAGCACAAATGCCAGGCTTCTGAAAAGTATGTACATTTATATGCACTCAAAACTTGGTTAGGCCTCCTCTTGCATGAATTACTACTTCAATGCGCCGTGGCATAGAGACACAATCAGCCTGTGGCACTGCGTAGGTGTGATGGAAGCCCAGATTGCTTTGATAGCTGCCTTCAGGTCATCTGCCTTGTTGGGTCTGGTGTCTTTCATCTTCCTCTTGACAATAGCCCATAGATTTTCTATGGGGTTCAGGTCAGGGGAGTTCGCTGGCCTATCAAGAGCAGGAACATCATGGTCATTGAGCCAAATTTTGGTACCTTTGGCAGTGTGGGCAGGTGCCAAGTCCTGCTGGAAAATAAAATCAGCATCTCCATACAGCTTGTCAGCAGAGGGAAGCATGAAGTGCTCTAGAATTTCCTGGTGGATGGCTGCGTTGACTGTGGACTTTAGAAAACAGAGTGGACCAGAACCAGCAGATGACATGGTGCGCCAAACTGACTGTGAAAACTTCACACTGGACTTCAAGCAACATGGATTCGGTGCCTCTCCATTCTTCCTCCAGACTCTGGGATCTTGATTTCTAAATAAAACGAAATGCTAAGGAAATTCTCCTTAGCCCATGTAAGAAGTCTCTGACGTCTCTGGTTCAGGAGTGGCTTGACACAAGGAATGCAACATTTGTAGCCCATGTCTAGAATTTGTCTGTGAGTGGTGGGTCTTCTGGAATAGATTCCACTTGACAATCCTCTCAAAGCTGTGGTTATCCTTGTTGCTGATGCAACGTTTCCTACCAGACTTCTTCCTTCCACTCAATTGTCTTTTGATGTGGTTGGACACAAAACTCTGTGAATAACCAGCTTCTTAAGCAATGACCTTTTGTGGCTTACCCTCCTTGTGAAGGATGTTGATAACTGTCTTCTGGACATCTGTCCAGTCAGTAGTTTTTCCCTTGATTGTGTGTCCTACTGACCCAGGCTGAGAGACCATTTAAAGGCTCAGTTTTGAGTTGATTAGCTGATTAGGGTGTGACACCATAAGTTTCCATTAATCACCTTTTTCATAGTATTCTAATTTTCTGAGACACTGAATTTTGGGTTTTGATCTGTAAGCCATAATCATCATCATTGCAAGAAACAAATTCTTAGAATATATCACTCTGTGTGATGATTCTAAATAATATATGAGTTTCACTTGCTGAGATGACTGGCAAGAAATATTGCACTTTTAAGCAAAATTCTAATTTTCTGAAATGAACTAGTAAGTGATGAGAAGTAGTCTGTAAATCCTTCAGCAGCCTAATGCGAGGGCAACATGACTATAGACGTACATCAAGGTAACTTGAGAAGCTTTATTTATAAACTTACATAAACATAGATAGACAATCAAAAATAAAACTTTGATAAGACATTTTACAGTACATGTCCAACAACAAATATAAAACAATATGGTTTGGATTAATGGGCTGCATGTGTGTTTCCCTGCAAAGATGCCACTGAGGTTTGGCAGGTGCAGTAATGTAAAGGTGCAAAAAAGAGGTTACAATAAACCAAAAATAGATCACAGAGTGAAGATGAGTAATGAATACTCTACTAGTCTGTGAGTTTCTGGTTACTCTGAAACTCCAAAATAAAAGCGTCAGGACAAATGAAAGTGGCTACTTCAGGAAGTAGCTTGTCTGCCTATGATCAAAGATGTTCACATCAGGGTTGCCTTTGTTGAAAAAGAAAGGTAAAGACCTAGAGTGTCTTGTCTTGATTATTCTTAAACACATATAGCCTACATAGGCTTGGGCTCTATCTGTTTTTTTTTAACTAAAGACTGTCTTCACTTGGTGATTATTGTTCATTTTTGGTTTTAACACAGACACCTCCTCACACTTTCTGATAACTTCATTTATCATTTCCCTGTGAAGGTGTTGAGACTATGACTAATCCAAGATAATAATCTCAAGAACTGGCAATACTATTTAAATTAAATGATTATCCTGAGACTGCACTTAGACTGTCCTCGTCAAAGTGTTTGATGATATCCACACAAATACAGACTGTGGAGGAACCACAGTGTTGATTCTGTTGGACCTCAGTGCAGCATTTGACACTGTTGATCATGATATATTATTAAAGTGAGTGGAGAGCTGGGTTGGACTCTCTGGTACAGTAATCAGTTGGATCGAATCCTACTTAAAGAACAGGGATTTCTTTGTTTCAACAAGCAACTTCTCATCGGAGCAGACAAACGTCACATGTGGAGTACCCCAAGATTCAATCCTGGGACTCCTTCTATTTAACATCTACATGCTCCATCTAGCTCTAATTATAACCAGTAATAAGATTAGTTGATGTGCCATAACTATCTTCAGCTGAACAGAAACAAAACTGAAGTTTTTATCTTTGGACCCAAAGATGAACAATCTGACGATTTAGTCAGCATGCAGCTTCAGTTCATACCTGAACCTTCAGAGACACATAAAGACAGTTACAAAGTCAGCCTTCTATCACCTGAAGAACGTTTCCAGGATTAAAGGACTAATGTCCCTAAGAGATCTAGAGAAACTCACCCATGCGTTTATCTTTAGTCGCATTGATTATTGCACCAGTGTCTTCACAGGTCTGCTTAAAAACTCAATCAGTCAGCTGTAGCTGGTCCAGAACGCTGCTACTTGCATTCTCTCTAAAACCAGGAAGATAGCGCACATCACCCCAGTCCTAAAGTCCTTACACTGGCTCCATGTAGCTAAGAGAATAGACTTTAAAATACTACTGTTAGTTTATAAATCACTGAACGTCTTAGCACCAAAACACATTGAAGACCTGTTATCATTGTATCAACTTTCTAGACCACTCAGGGTCTTCTGGTTCTAGTCTACTCTGCACATCAAGAACCAGAACCAAACATGGAGAAGCAGCATTCAGTTTTTATGCACCACAAATCTGGAACAAACTCCCAGAAAACTACAAAATAACCAGCACACTCAGCTCACCAGTTTAGAGCTGCCTTTGATTAGTTAGTAAGTGGAACATTGATCAATATTTTTATATATTTTATATAATAAATTATATAATTTTATATTTGCTTGATGATATTTGCTTGATGATCTTTATGATTTTGATACATTGATATTTGCTCAAGAATCTTGATGATTTTGATGTATACTTGATTGATGTTTTTACAATCTAAAGCACTTTGAACTGCCTTGCGGCTGAAATGTGCTATACAAATAAACTTGACTTGACTTGACTTAATCCTATAACAAAAATCAAAAACAACCTTTATTTACCACAATAACGTTGTAAAGCAGTGGTGTCCAAAGTCAGTCCTCAAGAGCCGGTATCCTGCCTGTGTTAGCTCTCTCCCTGGTTCAACACACCTGAATCCAATGATGGTTCATGAGCAGGCCTCTGCAGAACTTTGACATGCTGAGGAGGGAGCTGCAACATTTGAATCAGCTATGTTGGAACAGAGACACATCTAAAATTGTCAGGACACGGGCCCTAGAGAACTGGAGCTGGACAATCATGCAGTAAAGTCTTCACTGGTATCATAAGATTCTTTGGTTGCTAAATAGTAATTTCTTTCCCTGTTGTCAAAAAGATTAGTTTATTTAAATCACTGGTTTGTCAACCACAATCATGTGAGAGTACACAATGAGAAATATGATTAATTTACAATGCAGTGATGTTACATTTGGAAATATTTTGGTACTATTTGACATTTTTTGATAAAAAGACTTTGGTTTCCTATTTTTTCATGAACAAATTAAGAATTTATAAAACCTTTCAACAAAAGAGAAGCCACATTTATAGCACATTTTCTAAAATCTAAAGTATGGAAGGGGATACAAATAAATAAAAACAGAACAGTTGCATTGATCAGTTTTTATAGTTGTCACTACGTTTGCAAAGCACTGATGTGCTGATCACGATTTTAACCCATTTCTATTTCTGTTTGGGAATTATAAATAAAAAAATAATTGTTTTTCCTACTTAACAATAAAAAAGCTTTAGCTCAGTAATGTTTTTTTTTTCCTTTGCCCACCCCAAAATGTAACAAAACATTTAATTTCTTTCAACAAGATTAATTCAAAATAAACAACAGTGGTGTCCAGCCTGATATTTGACAATATAAACCTCTGATTTGTTGGAACAAAATTTAAATCAAATTAGACTCTCCACCATCTGTCCAACTCAGGAAACCAAGGTTTAGTGGAAAAAGATTTTTATCCTTTAACAGAAGCCTGTCTTAGAAGTTTTCTGTTATGCAGCTTTAAAGCTTTAAGATGATTGATGCAATCATACTTTTCAACAAACTTATGTAAAATCAATAGAATACAGACTTTTAAAAAGATTTTTATTGGGGAAGGAAATTTTAGGAAACTTCTATAAAATCAATAGAGTACAGACTTTGAAAGAGTAAAAATTATTTTTATTGGGGAAGGAAAGTTTTGGAAATTCAATGTGTACATTTTACAGTTATTCTGTTTTTCTAACTTAAGATTTATTCTTATAATCATGTCCTCCCTCTGTTGGTGAAATTGACCTTCCCTGCCTCTCTTAGATTGTTTTCCTCTCTCTGAGCACAGCTTTGTTTTTATTCCTTTTTTATTAGAACTTAAAAGTATTATAAAAGCTTTACAAAACTACCTTTCATACTAGTAGGAAGTGTCTTGTTACATAGGTCATTGGTGCACTGAAAAATGTCCAGCTATTTTAGTATTTTTACTAACTTTGCAACAAGGAGATGCACCTTTAAACAACATTATGGACACTACTGACAGAGTAATCTTTATTTTCTAAGCTAAAGCCAATAAATTTGGTCTAGTCTTCAGGTGCAGTAGATAGGCTTTACAACTTCAGATGTTTTTAAACCATATATCTTTTAATATGACTGTATTCCTCATTTGGTATAAGGAAAAGCTGAAAGAATCTTTTGAACCTCTTTTACCTGTTGTCCACACCTGCTGATACAGAACAACTCTAGACATGAGTGTTCAGTAACATCTGAGGCTCATATAATAGCTGTAGTTTATAAATCCTGCTATCTCAGGTAAAATACGTAAGTTTAATATTTAGATATTTTTATTAAAAAATCAACATGAACACAAGCAATAACTAGCACACCAGACTGTGAAAATAATAATTGGACAGACTAACAAAAACAAACAATTAAACAGGTTGGCATTTAAGCAGCATTAAAATGTGTAAATTAACCCCTTCAGATTTAAAAAGAGGAAGGAAATCAAATAAATTAAAACTACTATGGATTGGAGCATAAGATTAGTTACGGAGGTAACTTTATTGACATCTGCTCTGTCACTCCAACACCTTTCTACACCCTCAAATATTAACTACACTCCATGTTATTGAAACATTTGAGACTTTTACAGTTCCAAAAGCTAATCAAACATGCCTGGAGCTAGGGTTCTTGGATTTAGTTTTGAATGAAGGATCCGGAAAAGGGTTTGGAAATTGTTTTCCAATACTTTTTAGACTAGCAGATGTCTAAAAGATGCAAATGAGGGATTTGCAGCTGTCACAGCATGAGCTTAAACCTGGGTAAAGAGAAAGTTTAACTTTATTCATATGAGCACAGTGCACAACCATTAGATGGTGCCGTGGACAGAAGGATGATGTATAAATTAGACTCATTGTTGAGGCCCGTATGTCTTTGAATATTGAGAAACTTAAATCTTTTTCCCCATTCTGTCTTGATGTCATTTATGGAGGACTGCTTGATGTTAGTGAGCTGTCATGTGATGAAAGTTTGCCTCCCACATAGAGGCCAACACAACTGGGTTGGGTTGGGTTCCCTGGAGAAAGTGTCTGACCTAAAGGTATCTTAAAAAGTGTGTGTTTATTTCAAACACATGAAATAAACCCAAAGCAATTTTTAATAAAATTTCATACATATACCAAGGGGAACATCATGGCGAAAGCCGTAATGCTCCACTTGTGAAAGTAAATCTGTTGGGGCTCACCTTGACATTCAGACGACAAATCTGAGTGCCACGCTGCTGGACAGGACACGTTAAAAAAAAAAAAAAAAAAAAAAAAAAAAAAAACTGTGTGTTTAGGAGATCAAACACATACAAATAAAGGTTACAAAATTATCCTTAATAAAAAAGATTGTTTAACCTCACAAAGATTGCTGGGAGATATTGTTAAACTGGACTGGGCCTGAAAGAGAAAAATCATCAAGCCCAAAAAAACTTTCTTATTTGAACCTTCACCTTTATTGTGTGCCTAACAACTCAGTTCATGATTAATTTTCTTGGAGAGTGGGGTAGAGAAACCAATCAACACCAAAACAGAGAAATCACTAACAGAGTTGAGTTTTTTAAGAGTGTAAATCGTTGTAAATGAAGAAAACCCCTTGAGAAAACCCATATTTATTAAACCAACAAAACAAAGTCCACTTGCTGTAATATACTTTCGCAAACTGTTGCAAAAACTTAATCTAAAAAAACAAACAAACTACATAATTAGTACACCACAACAGGTACTGACAGTTGAGTTTAGTTTGAGACTACATCCTGATCTTTGGGTCAGATCAGCACATCTCTAATTTTTATATATATATATATATATATATATATATATATATATATATATATATATATATATATATATATATATATATATATATAAAAACCAGGTGTGCAGCATGCAAACTGTTATTTCTAAATATCTATAAAGCACAATAATACTACTTACCTGAATTTTTTCTGAAACAATTTTCCATTTCAAAGATGTCTTTGTCTAACCTAGATGACCCTCAGTCAAACGGATTTTCTCATCGACCATGAATTGTCTCAAATTCATTGACTAGCTGGCATTTGGATAGATGTGACATTTAATGGAAGGAAAAATGTTAGAAACAACTGAAGATCTCAGATGGTAAAGAGACATATTCAAGACAGAAGAAGAATGGGAGCTGGTTAAGGTCAGCAGCTACTCTGCAGACTGTTTTTATTGCTTTCATGTCATTATGTTAATAGAGACTGTGTCTGTTAGAGCCCAGTGGGATCTTCCTAACACCATCAAAAGCATATTACCACTATCTCTCTCTTTGACACTCTCCCTCTTACCTCCGCCACCTCACTTATTTCGTCACCTTCTGTCAGTCCCTGAAATCCTTCTTTGATTATAAACATTGTGCTTTCTAACATGTGCATAAACTAAAGCAATTGTTGGTGTATTCAGAACAGCGAGAAACCAAACCTCTGTCACAGGATTTGTGCTTTGGTTGAATATGTAGATGAAATAGTTTGAAGGATGACATGATCTCAACTCTTTGAAATGTAATCAGTTTCTGTTTCGTTGTTCTCATCTAAAACATAGTATCTTTTCCCTGTGAGCCAACCTCTTCTGCTTCCTTGTTTATTATTATGCATAGTTTCCTCCATATTTTTCCACCTGCTGATTTCTTTTGGTCTTCATCAATAAACAGTCACAGGTGATTTACCACACCAAATGTGATCCATTTGTATGATTTATTTTTTGTGTGAGTGAAACACATCTAAACAAACAAAATAATGAAAGACAACATAACATTTTGCACATTATGGTATCTAAAATAAAACTCATTTTCACATGGAAGCTGAACAGCTTGAGGAGGAAAGTCACACAGTGAGATTACTGTAAAATGTTGCTGCCTGTGGCTGTAAAAGTAAAGCCTGGACAGAGGGTGAAGAAAATTTAGAAATCCCCATTCGGATCACGTCCTCTTCTGCAGCTCTCTGTCCATCTCTTGTACCTGATTAAACACAGAGCCTAGAGCCCCTCTGTGTCAAGAAGAGAGAAACAGAGCAGTCATGAAACTATTATATTGTGGAAATACCTCGTAGTGGTACACAGTAGGATTTTTGCAGTAAAAGAGCATTTAATAATGGAGATTTCCAAATTGAATTCTAAAAAAATGTCAAGAGAAAACCAGATGTCCTTCCCACCATTTACACTGTCCAGCACGTTTTGGGGAATCCCAAAGCTTCCCCAGGCAAGAAGGAATTTAGATTAGAGCTGTGGGTCTGCCCCCAGGAGCTTCTCTTTATGAGGCATGCCCATGAAGCTACTGTACCAATAAATTGATGCTCTTTGGCCTAAATCTTTTTTTTTGACTGATCATGGTTAACAATAAACCAAGATACTTCAACTCCTCTGCTTGAGGAATAAACTGACCTGGAAGGTCAAGTGTACACTAAAGTCCACGGCTTCAAGATCCAAAAAGAACCACATCATCTGCAAAAAGAAAAGATGAGACTGATGTTCTCAAAATAGACACCATGCTCTGGAAGACTGCACCCTACGATCATGTCCATGAACACCACAATAAGCTCATGTTTTCATAGCACAAGGACTGGGCAGCCCTTCGAGCATCTCCACTCACCCCCACAAAGTGCCTCTGTGACATTGTCTGTCAATTTGACTGATAGGGTCAAAAAAAAAATCCCGCCATAATCTAATTTTACCTGTTAATTTTTAAATTATAGTGTTTAATTTTCTTTCGTCTTAATTATTATTCAACCCCAACAAGCTGAACAGAGAATCCATATTATGCCATCACACATCAACCAGATGAATACATGTAACTTTTTCTCCACAATGACAAAAAACATTGACTGTGGCCCCAGTAACTACATATAAACAATGAAATTAAACACTTGCACTTAAAACATGAACAGTTCACCTGCTGTTGGTTGAACACACAGTCTCACAACTTCCTCCTGGTCTGCATGGACCTGAATTGCGCACCCGATTGTGTGTAGTCAAATGTCTCAAGAAGACTTGCTGCAGAGGCTATTGTTATGAGGTTTTGGGCTTTTGTCTCGGATAGATGACTTCTCATGGCTGTTTTGATGTTGATCTGGAGGCTGAATCTGCACTCTGCTGCCACTTTGGACTCTGGAATTACAAGCACTACTACAGGCAAAGTTTTGAAATCAAGGAACATTTCTCAAACTGAAGTGATCAGAAGTAGGTAAGACTCTGAACGAGTGGTTTCTGGATCTTGCAGCATCTGCTCCTTCTGTGCCAGTGGTTCAGCTGCACTGGTCTGTGAGCCATAACTGTCAGCTCCCAAATAGCGAGATGCATTGAGTTCAGTGTTCAGGTCAGAGATGATACTCTGATGGGAAAATATATATGTATATTTTGTGACTGATTTAGTTACCTCTGCAATGTACTCTGTAAAGTTGAAAATGTTTGCGCGTCTGCACCAAGTGGTCATATGTACTTTGTCAAAATGGTGGATGGTCTTCAGATTTTTCTGTTACCATTTTTAAAAAACAGTCAAAGACGGAAAATATTTGGTTAATGTGACCCCTACTTAGCAGACACAGGGGTATCAAAGTAAAACAGAAATTCACTGTAGACCTTTCAGAGTTTTATTCTCAAACAGTTTTTCAAACATTTTCTTATTTGTCTTAACTATGGAGAAATTGTAAAAGTCTGCGGCATAAAATCAATCAAATAAATGGAAGCTTGTAGTTCTAGTTTTTATTACTTTTCCAAGAAACGGTCCAATGTCAGTAATACATTTTTAAGTCAAATGTAATAAGTCAAAAGTTCATAATTTGCCTCATGTAACTGAAAATCACAGTCTGGGAATGACAATCTGTGTGTTTCATTCCCAGATAATCTCCTATTCTCATCTTCTAATTTTTGCTTGCTTTTACTGAAGCAAGGGTCAAGTTTGGGATTCTGCTGAGTCTCTTTGAGACTGATAGTGAGAAAAAACAGAGCTTGTCAACGCATCATCTGCACAACCTTGAGCTGATGCACCACTTAAGGAGATGCACTGCATTTAAAATGCTTGAGCTAACAAAAGCTAACAATTCAGCTTCCCATTTTAAATTCTTTTGCTTTCCTCTTGACTTGTGCGAAGAAACTTGTGTATTTAAGCAGAGATTTGCACAAACACAGTTTCATATGTGTTTTCTCTATGTTACTATGTCTGTCCCCAGGATGACTTTCTCTACAGTGTGTCCATAGTGAGCGGGCTGAGTTGTGCTGTGCTGGCTGTGGCCAAGTTCATGCTGGGAAAAAAGCTGACCAGTCGGGCACTTATCACCGACGGTAGGAAGTTTGCACACTCTCACATAATGTAACAAATAACCTGCCTAACAAATGGTTTAGAGAGGATTTAATATTAGAAAACATGAAAAGGAAGAAAACCAAAACATAAATTATAAAAGAATCACAAAATTTGGATCTTGTGCAAGATGCAGACAGTTGTTACCTACTGCTCATAGAGACATGCAGAGCTGAAGAAATGTGCAACACAAACGAATGCTACACTCTGCTGTCCCCAGGTCTCACTCTTTAACTTGCAGGGCATCAATCCAATAAGCCTGAGGTTGCTGTTCTTTGAGCATGGATTTATTTCCCACAAGACTATACACTTACTGCAGGCAAGACAATAACACACTGAGCTAGCTTCCACACTAGGGCACATGTAATTATATTTAGAAAAGAAAAAACATATTCTCCACTGAACAGAGTAACACAGGCACAGAGGATGTTGCTGTATCATATATATGATCCTCATGCTGAAAAAAATGACAGTTGTAGAAATATTTATGATTGTCCACATGCACATGCAGGATGTCTGGTTTACATGAGCATCACATGTGTACAGTGGGACCTCTGAAGGGTAATGTTTGACAGTTGACGAGCTTTATGGTTGAAGACAGAGTTGTTGCAAACACAGATCATAATCATAATTATAAAATTGTAATAGTCAGTTATTAATCAGATTTACAACTTGTGCTCCCATAATTTGGAATGTTAGTATTTTCATAAATACTTATGAAAATGAAATGTTATCTGTTGCAATTAGAGGCTAGAATTTGTGTAAAATTATTTATAATTTTCCCTTTTGGTAATTCTAAGCAAAATCACTCATGTACGACTTTAGTATAGAGAAAAGGAGCACAAACACATGATGTGAATAACAGTTTTAAAATTCACATTACATTAAAATTCTTCGATGGTTCTTTCAGGAATAATCAAAGGCATTAAAAAAAAGAAAAGCTGAGAAATCTAACCAACATTTCTTTTTATGCTAAACTTGTGGTTTTTTAGGGTTTAACTCTATGGTTGGAGCAATCATGGGATTCTCAATTCTCATCAGTGCTGAAGTCTTCAAACAGCATGCCGATGTCTGGTTTCTGGATGGGACCATTGGAGTTTTAATTGGACTAATCATTCTGGCCTATGGAGTCAAGTAAGATATTTGTCTGACAGACATTTGTTTTTCAGTTTTTAGTTCAGCTGTTTTGTTCTATGGTTTGAAATCCCTCTCAGTTACTATAGCTGGTCATTCTTTGGTATAAATTGTGTGTTTGCACAGGCTCCTGAAAGACATGGTACCACGGGTCAGGCAGACGAGGAACTACGAACGCTTCGAATGAAAGAGCCCAAGGCTAACCAGATTAGCAGTTTTAGACACACACACCCACCCACTCACACACACCTGGGTGCCTCTTGCCCTCTTCTCTCTCGTCTTTCATACAGTCTTGCATCCACATACTGCTTGTACATTACCTACTGCTGCATACATCATGCTCTATTACATGCATATATGTGAATATACACTTTTGCTGTACATACTGTACATAGTACATTCAAACGTTCAATTATTCAAGTCTGAGAGACCTTGAGAGATAATGACATTATTGAAGAGCATCTCAGCTGAGGGTTTTTTTTTTCTTCTGCTCTACTTCTTCTCTTATATAGCTCCTGAATACATCAAGGTGAAAATGACACCCTGGATGAGGAAGAGGCGAGATCATAAATACAAATGCTCAAGAAGTGCTTTGGATTTGTTCAGGAAGGCAGACACTGATGCCAATGCAGATTTTTGTGTTGATGATGTAGCTTGTCTTTAAATAAGGCCTAGGGAAAAGTGGGTTTATCCATGTAATTTACTAAAGAAGACATTCAATAGGCTTTTTTAAACACCTTCTTTCCTTCATTGTCAGACTCTTTCTCTAAGCTGTCCACAAATTTATGAACTTAATCATTTTAAGTGACTATTAAGGAGAAGTGTGTCTTTAAATGTTAAACAGACTAATTTTTCTGAGAGGAGAAAACAGTTAATACTATATCCTCCTAAAACATTAACAACTTTCAGTTACTGAATTAAAGTGAAAAGACTCATCAAGCACAAAAATTTGCCATAAAATGGCAATGGAGATAAAATTCAGTGCACAAATATGGAAATGTTTGATCTTTTTGTATGTCAAGCCATAATTTACTTTCTGTAATATGGTCAAGCACAGATTAATGAACCAGCTATGATAATGTATGCTTGTTGACTTCTGCTTACAGCTGATCATTGAGCCAACTTGTACAGCACAAAGTACAGAGTCTTGAACTTTTTTCCGTATATTGTCATGTTGCATCAATAAATTTAAATGTACTTTAAAGAAATTTTATGTGACAATAACCACAAAGTAGTGGATAATTGTGAAGTGGACAGAGAAGGGTATCTGCTTTTTTTAATAAATACAAATGTGAAAAGTGTGTCATGCATTTGTAATCAGCCCCCTTGAGTCAATACACCC
Organism: Anableps anableps; assembly: GCA_014839685.1. Lineage (NCBI taxonomy): Eukaryota > Metazoa > Chordata > Actinopteri > Cyprinodontiformes > Anablepidae > Anableps > Anableps anableps. Next base: position 31,577,256 of record CM026075.1, on the reverse strand, counting down.
TAGAACCACCTTTTACTGCATTTAAAACTGTAAATCTTTTGGGATATGTCTCTACCAACTTTGCACAACTAGATATTGAAAGTTTGGCCCATTCTTCTTGCAAAAATAGCTCAAGCTAGGTCACATTAAGAGGAGGCTGTCTGATGTAGGGTTGTCATAAAAAAACAAACAAACAAAAAAAAAAAAAAACAGATATAAGATAGCCATATAAGTCAAAATCACTATAAAGCCATAAAGTAAAAATATTGTTTAGGCATTTTGCCTTTGAGGTAGAAGAACAGCAAACACCATCTTGATGTTACTATAATGCTGATGGCTAAAAAGTCAAGTTTTAGAACAACGTTGACGTTCATGAGGAAATTTAAAAGGTTAGTAAAGCTTGCATATCTGCAATAGCGAAGTGTTAAACATGCCGGATGGCGTAAGCTGACATTACCTGTTTAAATATTAGCAGTTTACAGATAACCCTATTACTGCTCCATTCCTCTGCACTATGTGATGTATAGCTTGTTATGAAACGTCCAAAACTGCGAAGGTACAAAATGATGAAGGGAGCAAATTCACCATCAACTTCACGGTGGGGATGGTTGTGTTCAGGTTTATTCCCCACCTCTATTTCATAATTAGATGGGTTCTGAAGACAACTGATTGAATTGAATTTTACATTAGAATAGAAATAACCTTTATTGTTCCTCAGTGGGGAAATTCAGGTCTACCTGCAAAGTAACAGGCATTTCAAAGGATGTAGAGTTACACAAAAATAAAAATATAAAAACAGAACTAAGAACAACATACTGTACAGTAAGTGCAAATTTACAGCATAAGACAGTTTTTTGCTGTTATTAAAAACAGTATACTCTGATCCTAAGAAATGTGCAACTGAGTAGGATATTAAAAAATTTACAAAATGTGCATGTATTTGTACATAAAAGCAGACTATGTAAAGGAAATGAATATTAGAGGGGAATGAATATAAATGCAGTAAAAAAAAATTTGTTTAAAAAAGTTTGAAACAAAATACATTGAGGTCTTTGGTTGGAACATGACAAACGTGAAAAGAATTCAAGAGATACTACTTCTCAAGCACTATGATAAAACTAAATATTTTTCTTAATTTATCTTAACCACCAAAATGAAATACTGCATTGGAGTCTTCTTAATTGCAATGTGGTGTTTGTTTATTTTCATTTAATTCTTTTTCTACAGCAAAAATCCATTCAATCATGTTTTTACTTGAAATTCTGAAACATAAAGGTGCAATCTCACCTGACAATAATGAGGTTTAAATAAGTGTTGACTTTCATACCATTCTCTTTATTCATACATGTTATTGTGTTAGAATGCTGCACTGAACCCAGGGAGGGTGTTTTATTTATCATTACTTGAAATCCTGTTATTTTAGTTAGTTGGCTATTTTTTATTCACTGTAACAGCAAAGATGAAACTTGAGAAATTTCAGCACAATGACAAAAATCAAGCAGCTTGTAGAAAACAAATTTACTGACTCAGTGTTCTTCTTTCTATGTCTGGTTTTATGTTCATCAATGCTTTCTTCAGTGTCTTCTCCCTCTGTCTGTAATTATGTCTATCATTACATGCAATGAACAGAATGTAACAGCAAAGCACATGCTCTGTAAATATGTTTATTACACTGTTCGGAAGTATACAGCATATCGTATAAAAAGTACAGACTTGTTATAGTTGCATATTGGTAAACATGTTTCCTCTGTGGTGCGAATATACTGTAAATGTTGTCTTACATTTTGCTGTAGATTATTGGGGAAATCAAACAAGTCTTACTGTAAGTTGCTGCTGTGGGTGAAAATTTCTGAACGGGTCTTGCCATGCTCTGACTGTGCTGTCCAAGGCTCAGTTGTTGTACAGCTGCTATAATATCACAGATATTAATTGACACCCCCCACAAAAAATTACTCAATCAAATCTTCATCAAAACACAGTAATTTGATGATGATTCACCACATTTGAGCAGCAATCACACTTTAATTGCACATGAACACATTTATATTGAAGCATAAATAAATATTTAGGTGCATTGTGAATAAAGTAATTTTCCATGTCTCAGTTCTTCATTTTATAACGAATAAATAATCATTGACTGCCCCCTTATGGTTGGTAGAGGAATTACAATAGTCTTATTCAAAACTCAAAATCCCAAGGTAAGTCTATATTTGTATCCCCAGCTGAACAGAGTTATAAAAGCATTGTGCAGCAATGGAGTTATGAACAGACCTGAACTCAGCTCAGAGATGATGTGGTTAGCAAAGTGTAACATTTATGTTATCTTTAGTTCCACTGTGTGAAGAACATGGATAAGCTGCAAACTGAAGGTGTGAATCAGTTCACATAATTTGAATTCACCAACAGCACACTGATTTGTAATGTCCCTCACACCCCCCTTAACTGCTTAGAAGACAATCTTTACAGTGACTTTTCTGTGTCAAGCACAGTTTTTAGATGCTGAAATAACCCCATACCACACAGAAAAACTCACTGTAAATCAGCTCTCCCCTTTTACACCAGATTAAGACTGCTTCGTGATTTCTCGAAATTCCCATGCTAATCTGAAAAATCTAAATTGATGTATGGGAAATCATTGTGGCACTATTCACTGAGTACTCACCAAATGGGTTTTTTGGTGGAATCCCCTACATCTGTCTATATAGAGAAGTTTTCTGTACCTCTACCATCAGTTTCAGCTTTGCTTTGGAAGAGAAAGCACCATCAACATGAAAGGTTGATGGTGCTTTTGTACAGTGTGGGGTGTTTTTGTACAGTGTTGAGCACCGCCAAGCATGCCATTTTGGGCAATACTTACAATTTGGTGCACGCTTTGTTCACATATCTCACAGCGTACAGTCAAAAGGAGTTGTGCTGCCTATATTGTAAAATTAGTGCTGCCAACCAGGCATGAGTCTTGTGCATGCTGAAACAGTCTGAAATCTCTTACTAAGGGCAACGGGGGATGCATTAACTTCTTGATGTTCCCTAGAAGACCTCTCCAAGACCATGTAAAGACAAATTTTTAATGTGATTGTGCGATTTTACTCCAGTGTAAAGGGGGCCATATAATAATGCTTATAATCCAGCTCTTTTGTGAATTTTGCAAGCGATTATTTTGAAAAAGAAAAAAACATTTAACAACTGTAGGATGTGGGAACCAAAATCCCTTCTACCTCTCTTCTTTGTACCTTGTGTTGTTTTCATTCCACTTCATGTTGAAGCAGTCATGCGTCTTATCAGTTTTCAAGTAGACATGAAACTGCGTGTAAACTGAAGTGTTGAAAAAATTAATCCCTTTCATCGTTTTCATGAACATCTGAATCTCTTGAGCTTACAAACATATCTGAATCAACAACATGTATGAGTTTATGTGAAATAACTTGTCTCTGTTTCATGCAGGTATGCTGTTAATGCAGAAATGGACCATTCATTCCACCAAGTTATATAATGTTTTGAAAGCAATACAAACCAGCTCTCTGTTGCCATAGGCTTTGCATGGGCTTTAAAAGACCCTACAGTGTCAGTGGTTACAAATGCTTTACAGCCAGACACACGCAGAGATGTATAAATGAATTTACAAAGAAACTATCTAATGGATCATTTGTTTGTACAATGATGGCGTTGATGGTATTACAGATAATGTGAATATTATTTATGTAAAAGAACATTAAGGAAATATGTCTTTGTCAATGAAGAGAGTTTTATCGATTGAGTAAATAAATTTTTTTCTGGTTAATCATCAAAGTGCTGAGAGACATTGACCTTTTTTTTGAAAGATGCATAACAAACACAATAATTAGGTAGAAATTAGGATCATATATAACAATGTGGGATTCTGAGGCTATTTGTTGGCAATGAGAAAAAGGCTCTAATCCCTTATAGGAGCACTGTCGTCCCTATTAGCTCCAAATCACAAAAGTGTGTTCATCTAAATGCTCTAATAAGGTGTCATTTTTACCCAATGGGACACTTGCTGTCAATTTGCATAATCAGTCAGTCTAAAATCAAATAACAAAATAGGAAAAAAAATATTAATAAAGGAAGATTTATTTCTTGGCCTTATGTTAGGTGTATAGCTATGATCAAACATGGGCATGGATATTATTAAATATTTGATAATTTATTTAAACCTGTTCTTACTCCATGTTTGAATGGTTATGCAACCTACTGCAACAGTTGCAATGACTTTTTTTAAAACAAGAATATGGTACACATTAGGTCAGAAGTATACTGCCTAATGGGTGCTGTAGGTTTTAGAATGTCTTAGCTTGAGAAAGCAAAGGCCCGTTAACTTCTCATTGGTGAGCACGATTGACTACAGATGGTAGGTTTTTCTGCAAATTCCTGTTACGCAGATAGATCACCTCCTTGCCAATGTCTGGAAATCAACCCAAATGTCCCCTCTCATCTGAAAGACAATTAGCTTGGATCTTCAGGAGAAACCCAGGAACCACCAAAACTAAAGCCCACTGAAGAACTAGAAAATACTGGAACACCAGTGTCTCCATCCAAAGTGTAGCTGTTTTTATATCAAGTTTGATTAAAATCTAGAGTTGCCCACGTAGAAATGACAAATATCCTCTAGAGGCAAGTTTCACTGCCAATGGTAACAGTACATTTTGTAAGGAGGATAGAATAACAAAGAAGGAACACTACCAAAGAAAAATCTTCAGCCTTCCCTTAATAACCACAGGGTTGGAACTTGGACCCAACTAGATGCTCCAAGAGGACAATGACAACATACGATGAAACTGTTTTTTTTTTTTTAATGAATAAAGGCATCGTGAAATTAAGTTTCAGGAATTGTCTTTCTAAAGCTCTGGCCTCCAGCCTATTGAACATTAACTTGTCAGGTCCTGCTTCTTTTGGACTCTTGCTTTTGTTATTTTTTTGTGTTGAATTCTTATTTACACTGATTATAGTTTATTTCTTGTTTGTCCAGTTCTTAGGCTGAGTATTTCAGTTTATTTTAGATTGTTTATTCTCCTAGAGTTTGATTAGATCAGTCTTGTTTCTGTTTTACTTAGTACACCCTTTAGTTATCCTCTGCTTCTGTTAGATTTTGCTTCTGTCATTTCTTTGTATTGATTTCCTATTTTCCCCAGTCTAGTTTATCCCTTTTGTTTGTCCAGTGCTTAGTTTGAGTATTTCAGTTACTTTTAGATTATGTTTGTTATTCCTTGTTGCTTTGTTTATTTTAGTCTTTTCTTAGTTATTCTGGTTATTTCCTTATGTCTAGTTATTCTCAGTTACATTTAGATTCTTTTCCTTGCTTCCCAGTTTCTCTCTCTCCTCAGCTCCCCTGTAGCAAATTTCCCACCCCTGCAAACATTTAGTTAATCAACCCCAGCCATTGTTTCAGCATTCACCTCCCTAGTATTTATGCTTCTCTCTTTTTCTCACTCCTCACTGGTTCCTCCTGTTTGTTACATATTATTCTGTCAGTTATCTCCCTGTTTCAATTTAAAAGAATTCCACCAACTCTGCCATTAAGAGTGGTTAAATATGTAGTCAGTGTTTTGCTAGAAGCTTGTTGAGTGCTACAAAAGGGTGCTCTTGCAATGAATCTTACAAAGGCACATTTAAGCTTGGGGAAGGTGTGTGTATATATGCTTTTTTAAAGAATTTTCTGGCTTTAGTGAGCTTTATTTGATAGTTAGTTAACAGGAAAGTGGGTTGTGAGAGAGGGAAAACATGTGAAGATTAATAGGCCGGGACTCGAACCTATGATGGCCACATCAAGGACCGAGGCCTCCATACATGGGTCGTGTGCTTTACCCCAGCACTGCCCCCCAGTGTGTGCATATGTTTGAGCCAGTATGTATAACTGTGACCCTGTGGGGTTTATAGAAAAATAAAATAAACTCAAACTTGTGCATCAAACTCTAAAAATATAGCATTGTATGTTGTACAATCATTCCACACTGGAAACTGTTTCTCAGAAAATGATTTACTCTAAATTTTTGGGATGGAAAAAAAAAAAATCTGCCTGGAAAAGACAGGACTAAAGCAAATAACTGCACATTTCAACTTGCTGGTAGGTAATAGGCAGCTTCCAGCGCCTCAGTGAGGAAGATGTGGAAAAAAAAAAAAAAAAAAAGGTTTCCCCCACATTTCCTTAAAGGATTTGAATTGATTCTTCTTTCATCTGTTACCAGTTGTAAAAATTTTAAAGCATATTCAATCAAAATTTTGTAGATCACCACTTTTAGATAATTAAATTATTTGGTTTTTTTTGTGGGCATTATGTTTATTAAACTAAAGATAACAGATCTATGAATCATTGATGAAAAATTAATTACATTAAATGCATATGAATGAACTCTTGTGTTACAAAAGACACTAATTCTGTTTAATAATTCTCTTTTTTTTAGTATCTTTACAAATGTATGAACTTTGTTTTATTAAATGAAAATTGCAATTTGAATTAAAAAAAAAAAAAAAAAAAAAAAAAAGATTCAAACTGAGTTCTTCCCTCAAAACAACAATAAAAGAAGCTCTCCAAACTCATGATGTCATTCAGTAAAATAATTTCTTATAACAACATTTTGTGGCAGACATCAGGATACAGACACCAATCTGACCGCTTGTATTTCACATCATTTCAAAATGTTAAAGAGGCAGATAAAGGTTCCCCTCCACAATATTTACTGCCAGTAAGCTCTCTCACCATCTAGGGTTTTATTTCACACTTTTGCATCATTTCAATTCAGAAGTCACACTGGTCTATCCTGACAACTTGCATTAAATGAGCCATGGGGATGTTAAAGAGGAATTTCCATCAATATTGTCTTAATATTTAAGTCTGTTGCCTGAATTGTTTTACTTAGAACAGAGCTCCACAAAGCTGCCAAATTAACTCGATTCAAAAAGGTTTCACACTTGAAAAGCAGGCTTATGTTCAGTGTGTTCATTTACCCTAAATCGAGACTTCCAGACTTGTATTTGTAGAACAAACAGCTAAATCCTCAGCGTTACAAGCATTGTAGATCCAGTCAGTTACTGTTAATTGGAATTTGAAGATTATTTTAAATAAACACATGAAGCAAAAGTGAAAATTCAAAGGCAGTTTGAAATGTGTAAATTACATGCAAATGTGTCAAATTCTGAAAAGCATGTAATCATTAGCAGATCCACTGGCAACATTAAGAGCTGGAAACTGTATTTATAAATGGACATTTTCAAATAATGCATTAAAGACAGGATGGAGCTATACACAGTATGTGATAACATGACAGACTTGTTTCAAGTCATTTTCACTTCCCTTCATCAGGAAAACCATAAATTCCTAAATGAATCAGTTTGTCAACTCTTGATGTTAGAGCTTCACCCCACAAAAGACCAATCATTTAAGCTTGGAGACTCCAGCAGGAAACGCTAAACTGACAAGGCATGCTGGGATGCCACTCAGGGCAATTTGTTCATCAGTTATATACATGCCTTGCATAAGGCTACTTGGTCCTTAATGTAGTCTCTGCAGGGACAGATGCGATTTAGTGACTGGTCAGATCTGACACAGCTGTAGAGCAGAGGATCCAGCTGAAACAGGCAATGTTCACTGGTGCTGTTGTAGGCTGGGAACACAAGGCGACTGTCTGAAATCTGACGTTTTACAAGCTATATTGTGGCTGCAAAAGAAAACAGAAAGTACGTCAAATAATTAGCAGTAAACTTTCCAATGAAATTGTAATATAGGACTAAGGTTGCACCATTATTCAGGTTTGCACAGTTGCTGGAGCACTTGTCTAAAATCAAAAAATGTCATTGGTTCAGATTAGTGGCTATGAAGCTGCACGTTCAGACTGCTATGATTTATTCTGATACTGTTCACACAGTCTGAACACTTGCACATGCAATATAGATTACAGGTATAAAATAGGTTGGTTACACACACACACACACACACACACACACACACACTAATGCTCTATTGTCAAACTTGTTTTTCAGTCAGGACATTAACCCTCTGGAGCATCCCTTCACAGGTGAACTCATAGGGAAGGTAGGGCTTTATCTGGAACATACATGTAAATTAAAGAAAAACATTTTTAGTGAATGTTTCCAGTGAATTTCCCCTGGTCTGCATTGTAAATTACAAGATTTCCACCTACAGTGTGATTGAGTATAGCAGTGATAGCTCTCGCCACATCTGTTTGATTATCCATATCTACCATCCACACATAGGGCTCCCTTATTTCTTCAGCATATGGGTGCTGGGATGTCACCTTCACAAATCACCAAACAGGAAATGAAAAAGAACAATAATTATTTCTTTAATATAATGTCTTCTGCAAAAACAGTGGAATATTTTCTCAGTTTATCTCATCAGACTGCTTTTATCCATTTATAGTTATTAATTAGATGTGTGTTAAACAGTAGATCTTTAAAGAAGAGACTAAAAGACAAGGAAAGTGATTCCTGACTTCTCTTCTGGTGGGCTTTCCTTTGAAGAACTCTGTGTTCAGGCTGCTGTGTGGAGGTTTTAATCTGGGGTTCAGGAAAGCACAGCCATTGGCTAAGGCTTCCAGAGGGGCAGGTCCTTCATATGGGAATGACAACCCAACAAAAACCTACAACAGATCATAAAAACAAACCAGATATCAAAGTTTTATGGGTTATATAAAGAAATGCATGAAAACATGATGTACTACTAAAGCATGCCCACATGGTGTCAGCAAACACCAGCACAACAAATACTGACACGAGGCGTATGTAAAATATTTTTCTGATGAAGTTTTGGGAACCAAAAACCTGCAATCTTCTCCAAGTGTTGAGACAATAGGTCAGACAGTCACTTAAGCTAGTGGTTCGATGCTATTTATTATTGCTGTCCAATAAAACATGGTGAGAAGGCAGTAGACGCCCTGGACAGGTCACGAGTCAATTATGATACCAACACCATACAAGACCAAAATTCAAGCAAATGCAAAGGAACACCTAATGACAATTTCTAATCTCTTCCATCGATTATAACGGACAAAGATCATATCCCCGACTCCAACACCTCTCTGCTCTGCTTTCTAACCGTACAGCCAGACCGAGCTTTAAAGAGCAGCAGCAAAAACAAAAGAGGTGGATTAGCTGGGACATATTACTGTGGAATATAATTTCATTTCTGCTGCCTGTATGCTGTTAGCATGTTGTGACAGTCATGTATGACAGTCATGAGACCGTTATGCAGCAACAGTGTCTTCAGTCAGAGACTTCTTCAGATTTGTTGCATTACTGACTGCCACCGGGGATCCATCCCGTCACCAGCGTCACAGCGTCACCATTCACAACAACTCTTTGAAGATATGTGGATAATATGATTTACAACATCTAATTTTCCTTTGGGATAAATAAAGTACTTTTGAATTGAAATTAATTGAATTTATTAATGGGTCAGCACCAATTGCTGAAATTTTCCATCTCAATATAATTTTTTTTCTGCCGTTTTCAAAAATCTCATTCGTTTTCACATACCCATCTGTTTTACCAACTGACTAAGACAGCAAAGCATTTCTGTCACAGTTTAACTGTGGGTGGAGGGTGCTGTTGGGTTTGATGCTTCTCTCCTTTCATCAGTTTATATTCTCATCATCATCTCCAATCAGCCTTTTTTGTATCATGCAGCTATATCAATATTGATCAAAAGTTATTTCTCTTTCAACCAGGTGAGCTTGGCAAAGGCCACACAAGCCTTTGTTGTGCATGTCTAAGAAAAAGGAATTCTCCTTTCATGGCTTCTATGGAAACTAAATGATCTCCTTTGTGCTTTAAAATTTTCAGAGCAACAATGAGCCTCATCAGAATAACAAAACTACTCTCTTAAGCTTAAACAATTTCTGTGGAAAAAAAGATTTTTTTTGCAAAAAGTAGCAGGCAGAAAACAGTCGAATAGGTTTAGCTGAAACTCTAGCATGAAAAAAAAAAACTGAATTAATAACATTCTTGAGTGGCTCTGGGTGTGCTTGATAAATCTGTTGAAAGAACTAGATGAGAGGAGTAAAACCCAATAGACTTGCATATGAGTGTGAGGCATCCAGTCCCAATGGAGAGATGCACATACCCTTTAGCAATCATAATTACCAACAGAAACTTACTTTGCTTTGTCTTAACAAGGTCTGAGCATCAGTCCCTTTGATAATACCATGGTTTGTCACGTAGTTTGGAATCAGAGTACTGTTGTCAACTGTTCCATGAATATCCAAATACTTGTTGATGACATCCAGATAAGACTCTTTACCCTAATAGCAAAGAAAGGATCAGTAGATTTCCCAGGAGCGTTCTAAACAGGAAAAACACAAACCTGATGTACCAATAGCAAAGTATTTTTAGGATTCATCTCAATCGTCTTGCACTTGAAACCTTTACATTTTCATTATTCAAGCAGATTCTGGTAATGCCTTCCAAAATGTGGCACTCTTCCCATAAATGAGAGCCTGTTTTTTTTCTCTGGGTGGACTTCAGCTTCTCATTCTCCTCCAGGCTCAGTTGATGTTGTACCACAAAGCCGAGGAATGTGTTGTCTGGTGTATGAGCTGCTCAGACAATGCAAGAAAACAGGTATTACAAGAAACAGGCTAAACCAGAAACTGAGAGACTGTAAACCAAAATATTTGATTTAAACTTTAAGGATTGCAAGCAGATACAGACGGAACATGGTGTAGAACTGCATGGGGGTCAGATCAAGTCCACCAAATGAACTTTGGAGATTGTGTTTCTTTGCCCAGTCTGCATGATTGAAGCCTGGTTCAGTGCCAAAAGAATCCAACACACGGATCATACACCTGTCAGACACACAAACAGAGAAATGGTCATAAAAAAATCCAATTTCATTTTATGTCTTATTTCCAGCAAAGAAGGCATTTAATTGGAAATGCTTCATTCAAGCAGGTAAATAGAACCCAAAACAACAACAAAAAAGAGAGAATAAAAGCTTTCAACACCAAACTACTAGGTGTGTGCACTCTGTTTATCTCCACTTATCCGTGAACATGACTAGATTTGGTACAAAGACAAAATTCTTTCCCAGTTATTGCTTTCCCCTTTCAGAACATCACAGTAATTCTGTACAGTTAAAAAGACAGTTCTCAAACTATTACCCATCTAAAAGTATTAACATTATTACAAAGAAATGTGACCTTTTGATATAAGAAATATTTTTCAGGTCGATGTCGAGATCCAATAATAATATTGCTGTTATGGCGGATATTTAGCAATATTTCAGACATATACATACAAATATTTCCCTACTCTTTCAAAACCGTTCTCGTTAAACACCCTACAATCTTGTGCTGTGCTATCGCTGTCACATGACCAAACAAATACCACATGGACCCCTCCCCCTCCTGAAGAACATACACAAACGGCAACAAGATGGAAATAAACATTGGCTATTAAAAACGACCAAGTGTTTATCGTTCTGATACTGATATAATTAACACTGAGAAATGCTGATTTTAATGATGATACATTGTGCATCTCTAATCCCTAAAGTTTCTAAATGGTACTCAGTGATGAGTTCCTTTAAAAGTTCATACAGGTAAATAGTTGATTTGAAAGTTATTTTTATATAAATAAAAGTAACTTAATTTTAATTGAAGATAAAAAAATAAATAAATAAATAAATAAATTAGAAAGGAATAGAACTGTACTCTTTGGTAATCAGAATTAGCTTACTTTCCAATAATTATACACTTGATAGACTATAGCCAGTTCCTGTTTCCTATCAAGTTTGGTGGGTCAGAATTGATACAAGGACTGGACAAAGTACACCTGAGTACACAGATACATTTAAGTTTCTAAACAGATTAAACTAATGTTTTAAGTTTGTTTCCAGAAGTGGAAATTATAAATCTTCCATTGTAATGAGAATATAACTAACTATAAGTATTAAGTTGTATTGACTTTGTATATACTCATAATCAAAGGTGCAAACCTACTGAAGTGCAAAGGTTAAGGTTTATTAGGATTAGTGTACCAGAACATTCCTGAGGCAGGCTTTACTTTTATTGGGAAATATTTTTCCATCCCTTCACTGAAGCAGATGAAGGATGAGTGGAACTTTAAAGCTGTCCTCCACCCACAAGTCCTATTTTTATGAAAGGTTTGCTGTGTGCACATACTGGAAAGGGGACATCTGTTTAGCCAGTAAAATGTTAGAATGCACCAAGGACATTTATATTGTGTATGCTTGATGCACAAGCTAAACTTTTTCATTTGTAATATTAGTGCTATATCTTATGTTTCCCCTGATGCTCTTCTCTCTTTTTGTCTTGCCTTTTCTCTGAAACTGGCATTTTTCTTCCTTTTAGACTTTTTTTCATCTCAGTTCCTTTTTGTTGCCAGATGTCTCATCATCTTTGACACCTGCTTTCATGTCTGAGATCCTTACCTGACTCAAACTGGTATGATATCAGACGTCAGGGTGCCATTATTCTCCTCTCAAGGGCAAAAAAAAAAAAAAAAAAAAAAAAAAAAAAAAAAAAAAAAAAAAAAAAAAAAAAAAAAAAAAAAAAAAAAAAAATTACATCTCACTTACTGTTTCCAAGAATTTTGCCATCTAACCCATCTAATAACCATTTTAAATAAAACTCTCTCGCAGAAAAACAATACCTTTAAAATTCCAGCATATTCATGCAGTGACTCAGATTTGACTCACCATTTCTTGTTACCTCAACTGAACAAATCTTTTTAATTTTACATATTTCTATTGAATGTGTAAATGGCCTGTGCTTGTATAGCACTTTATCAAGTCCAGAGGACCTCAAAGCACTTCACACGGTATTCAGTCATTCACTCCCTGATGATGACAACCTACTACATTGTAGTCACAGCTCCCCTGGGGCAGTCTGACAAAAGAAAAGCTTGCTGTGTACCGGTGCCACCGGACCCTCTGACCACCACCAGCAGGCAAAGCAGATGAAGTGTCTTCCCCAAAGACAATGATGGAGACAGCTGGAAGGGGGCTCAAACAGGCAACCCACTAATTACAGGATGAACTCTTACCACCATCTCCCTGACCATATTCTTTTTTGCTCTGGTTTGTTCGCTATGTAATAACTGCAGCCCATTAGTTGCATACAACCCATCAGAAATAGATTTAGGCAAAATGAGTAGCATGTTAACATTACATGCTGGGAAGAAAAACTCATTTGGCCATCTCTGCAGTCATAGAAAATTCTAAAAGCACCTTTTGATTAAGTGGTTTGTATTTTTTAAAAATAACATCAAATTCATATTTTCTGTTTGACTCCTTGTTGTTCATGAATTTCACCCAGTCTGTTTTCTAAAAGCTGCTTCAGTTTGAGGTTTGCACAAAGCTCTCTTAAGGTGCCAACATAGCATTTGAATTTTGAGGCTGAGATCTGCAATTAGACTGGGTTGTTGCATCACTTTAATTCTTGTCTTTTTCAGTGAGTGATTCAGCTTTGCTTGGGACCATTGTCCTGTTGACGACCCAGTTCGGGCCAAGCTTCAGCTGTACGACAGATGGTCTCAGATTTGACTCCCTAGAATACTTTGGAACACCATGGAGCTGTTGATCAACTCCGTGAATGCAAAGTATCTTTGTTCTGTGTCTACAAAACAAGCACGTCTTTAGTTTTTAAGAAGCCCTGCTGTTTTTTCTGTCAAAAGAACATTCAAGAAGTCTTGTGATACATTTAGATCTACACGTTTTAGGCATTTTCCTTCATGCTTTCAAATAAGCCATACGTGTTTAATCTTTTTCTAAATGTACTGTCATCATTAATTATGGATTTCAAGTTGTTGGAAATGGCCTTATAACCTTTCCTGACATGCAGCAGTAGTTGCTTCTCTAATGCTAATAGATGTCCTCCTGAAATGGATAAGCTTCTTTGCAGTCAGATGTCTGAGAAAACTATGTTTAGCTCCTTAAAAATCTTCAAAATGATTCAGAAATCGTGCAGGAAGAAAATCAAAGTAGAACAAACTTGGAAGCCAAAGCACAGTGAAAAAACAAGATGGCTGAGCTAAATTTGATAGATATGAGCAACTCTGTGCCACAAGAGGCCCAATACGTCAAATACATCTTGGATAAACACCAATAGTGTTGCTGCATATTGGTCCAGTTATAGAGGGGGGCAAACAGAGCCATAGCCATCACACCCACGGCAATTGTACCAAGTCTGCAATTTGTAGCATATTATGTTTCTTTACATCTCAGCCCATGTCCTCCACAACAACATTTCTCATGGTCTCTTGTCCGGATGTGGACCGAATGGCACGCCAATCCATACCCAGGCCACAGAATGGAAAATTCAGGCTCAATCAAGAAGTTTGACATATTGAAAGTGGAATATCATGCAGTTTTATAATTTGTGCAAGTGTCCCTTACACTGACATTACCTTTGAAAGAACAGCAACAGACAGCACGTCTTTGGTGCCATTTCTAAGCTTATCGCACACGCAGCCAAAGTTCAGCTCCCCCGAAGACCGACAGCACTCTGTTTATTAATAATTCTCTTTGCAAAGCAAAGTGCTTCATTCATGAAGCAGGATAACAGCTCTGTTGATAAGTTTTCTATGAACAGCAAAGAGAACATGTTCTTATCTGGATTATTAAGCAGGGCATTTCATCACAAAGAAGAAACAAGCAATCATGGCCTGCCATTTCTGTAAACTACTCCCTCCACAGAGCCAGATGCACAGTAATTGACTTTTTTAGCCATATGAGCAGAGTCAGGTAATCATTTAGAAATAAATTGTAAAGCTACGTTTGTTTTAGGTGATGTGCTGTTCTAACTTAATAGCAGCCTTGTATAACCAAGTTAACCCTGTGTTGGATCAAAGAGCACTGTCCAGAAACAGAAAGAAACAAAATGATGGTTGTGAAAGTTCGACAATCAGTGTTGCACAAGTTAGAGCACAGTCACAAAACTTCCGTGGGTCATGTTACACTGAAAATGTGAAACTTATATTTATTTATATTTATTTATGAAGACTTATTTTACGAGGCCCATTTCACTACAGAGTGGTGTTTTAGAAGCTTTACAAAATCACTAAATTCCCTTTTCAACCAGGGTTATTCCACATTCAGTTGTATTTACAAACACCAATCTGGTGGCAACTTGGATTAAGTGCCTTGCCTATTGACAGGAGGAAGCTGAAATCAAACCTGCAACCATCTGACTGTAGGATGATTACTCTACCCATATATGTAAATACTTTCTACTGTTAAAGAATGTGTTTGCTCCATGATGCACAGAATTATGAAAAAGGAAAATGGAAATTGGGATGAAAGGAATTACACGGAACATGATCAAAAATCCTAATAAGCTTACTGGGTCCCAGGTATAGGTCTCTCACTGAAGGCTGACAGGGCAAGTTTCCAATATAATTTATTTCTTGGGATCTGTAGGCCTTACCTCAGCTGTTTTAATGTTGGTATGTCTTGCTGCACTTTAATTTCAGTTGGTATGTTTTTTTAATTCTTGTGTGTAAAGTAGGGCACTTTTATTTGTTGAGGCATAAAAAGTAAAATAGGTCAAGATCAGGTACAGATTTCCAATGAAGCAAGTGTGCTCACTACATTTTACTGTAAGAAACGAGAGCAGCTTAGAGTAACAGCTTACTGAATGTAGTTACAAAGTGCCATTTGTTTTTGCTTGAAAGTTGTAAGCAAATTTAATAAGAAGAAGTTGCTCATCTCTAGTTGCTCAGCTTTGGATTTGCCTTATCCAGAAATCATATCTTTGAAAATAAAGTTTAAGAACTCCTGCTCTACAGCATCTCAGAAAATTTTAACTCTAAAATTCAATTTACATTGCAGAGAAGATAAATGATGTCGTGATTTAATAATTATGCTTTTGAGAGTTATATTACCAATACAGTGACAATAATTACTTGCTGAATTAGGTAATTAGTGACATTAATCATGACTAATCTCTTACTTCCACCATAGTGTCGCATTAACACACTTGTTTTGGTCCAAACCAGTGAACTGCAAGCTCCTGCATTTATAAAGGTGATCACACTTGCTAATGATTAATTAATTAAGCATATTTGTTTAGCAGCACCAGGCTGCTACTTTCGCTCTTAAATCCAATGGAAGCAGCAAAGGTGTGCTTAGTTTTTCTAATGTGTGTTTGTGCATCTAATGATGTGTAAAAATATTGCAATGCCCATGGATTCTAATCGTTATACTCACTTGTATTTGATCCACGATGCCTTAAGGACTGACTGGATTTGTCTAAGACCAATTATGTCTGTATAGATGACGCTTGCTTCCACTATCGAATGCCGAGGGGGACAGCCACCGGTCTGAGTCCCAAAAAATCTAAAGAGAGACAGTTGGAGACACAAAGAAGCAAGAGTGAACAAATGATAATTCTCCCATCAGACTTTGGCATTACTGAAAAGGACATGATTTGCATTTGATGTCATACAACACAACCGGGTTTAAACGGCCACATTTCTCTGCTTCTATTTGTTGTTTGTTGAAAGAGGCACAAAAGGCCTGCAGATGAATACTCACTTCCTGCGGCTCGGAAGGGAGGCCGACAGATGAAGATGGTGACCCAAAACGTGAAGTGCAGATATAAGGTCACTCCACTGAACCAGCTCCCCGAGGGGGCCACCGCTGAAAGCATTCTCAGATATTTTAAGACCTGCTTCTTTCGTAAGCACACCAGGATGCACAAGTATCTGAGGGAATTGGGGGAAGAGAAAGATAATGGATAAAAGACAACTTTGAATGCTTTGTAAACTGTCAATGTCTCCCTAGCTTGTGTTTTGGCTTTTCAGTCAGAATCAAAAAACTCCCAAGACATTTAGTGATAAAGTGATGACTCATTTCAGACAGTCACAACAGCTGTCCTTCTACTTTAATTCTACAGTGCGAGCTTTGTTGGAAGAAACTCTTAAGTCTGCAAATACATGAGCTTATTTCCCGTCTCCTGCATTAGTGGAATAAAAAGCTTTTCTAAATGAAAGATGAAAGCATGCTCAGAAAGCAAACTCAAAACACCTTCAAAATGCTAAATTAACAATAAATCCATTCTAACTAGGCTCTTTAAAAAATGAGAACTCACACTGGCACAAACAATAAAAAAAATAATTTGAGTAAGTGAAAAGAAAATGTAATTTCTGTAGCATCATGATAGATGGCTGCGAAGAAGGGGTGAAAGGTGTATATGTTTGCAATACAAGGCTTTAGTCTTTAAATTTGTGTTGCCAACTGAAAACCTCTGTAGCAAAATCTTGCTGAAAGAAACTGGTGTAGGAAGACAGCAGTTTACAACCCAGAGGAAACAATATGGAATTAACGCTGCTGGAAGTTGATTATACACAACTGTGAGATGCAAAGGCAAAACAAAACCCATCTAATGTAACAGAAAAATCAGACATTTTATATGATATGAGATGAAGACTTAACTTTGTCAACTGTTGTTTTAAAACAAATACCTGCTGAAGTCTATAGTAAGAAAAGTGGTAGCAGACTTTTATGAGTTGCTGCACCTGGTTTACCCTCAGTAAACACGACCCCAAGCTCAGAGCTGAGGGTTTCATTGATGTCAGATTTAGAAAAGGATGTAAGCAAGTGAATGAGACATCATAATACAATTGCATTTTTGTTTATCTTCAAGGTTAAAATGCTGGATATTTAAACATGTTTGATTTATTGGTAACTGTGTACATGTTCAATAAATTGATTATTACTTCATCTAACTAATGCACATGCAGTCAAAAGTGAAACTGAAACAATAGACACGAAAAGACTAAGTTTAATTTTACATTTTCAGTAAAAGCAGTGTCAATAAATGCAAAACATGAAACAATTGAATGAAAAGTGAGAGCTCTAGTTTCATACAGTCGGTAACTGCTGACCACAAGATTTTGGGCAAATGCCAACTATTGGCTTTGAAGACAAGGCCTCTAAGACAGGGGACTGCGACATTTACAGTCCAAAGAGCCATTTTTCTCTCAGTCCAGCTGAATAAAACTTGTTTAGAGCCGCAAATGTTACATGACCTTTTGAAAAAGAAAAAGACAATATTACATTTTTAACGAATACCTGCAATGGGAAAATGTGTTCTTTTTAAAGAGCCTTTATTTTATTTCTATATTTAGGTTTTAAAACAAAGCAAAATAAAACTGAAATAACTTAAGTTATTAAGAGCCACTGTGGAAGGTCCAAAGAGCCACAGGTTGCTGACCCCTGCTCTAAAAGAATGCTTTAGGTTTTAAGGCTAAAGACATCTGTTCATGGCTTATGGATTTACTGTGGAACAATAGTTCCTATGTGAAGTTTACATTTATACATAATTTCAATGGATGTCATATTAATATTAGCTATTGATGATTTTATTTAGTCTGTTCTCAATCTAAATCTATAAGGTACTCCACCAACTATCAAGCATGGTGCTGAAAGCATGATTCTGTGGGTCTTGGAATAATGAGAGGGAGGAGGACATCCAGAGGATTTAACTCCACCAAAAATCAAATGCTAAACAGTTAAAAAACTTGGACCTGATTATGAGCGGATAAAGATGGCTGACATTAAGGTTCTGGACAGACCTTCCCGAAGCCCTTACATCAGACCTTCAGAAAATGTGTGGATTCTGTTTAAAAGACCAGAAATCATCAAATTAAAATGAATAATAATGGTCAAATGTCCAAACAGCAGTTAAACAGAGTTATGCCAGAAGGTTGGTAATGGCTCTCTGTGTGGATGAGATACGGTTTGCTAGGAGACGTCACCCAAATATTAGTTGGGGTGTGCCCTAACCTGCGTGTTTCATATTGGCATCTGTGGTTATGATCTTCTATAAAGGAAATTAACAAATTAAAACGCATGCACGCAATTTTTTATTTTTACATTCATTCCAATTATTTTTTGGATGATCACTAAAGCACAACAAATAAATAACATGACATGAGTGTGTGTATAAACTGTACTGTGTAAAAAA
Source organism: Anableps anableps (assembly GCA_014839685.1). Lineage (NCBI taxonomy): Eukaryota > Metazoa > Chordata > Actinopteri > Cyprinodontiformes > Anablepidae > Anableps > Anableps anableps. The sequence continues at coordinate 31,558,318 of CM026075.1, read as the reverse complement.
TAAAGTTCAAGAATCTTATGCTAGTATAGATAGGTAGCAATTAAACACTTGTCAACCACCAATAACAATGAGTGACTTTTTACCTGTTTGGCTTTCCGCCCTTCGAGGTTGTATTTAGCTGAAAGGGAACGTCCTGCCTCCACCCAAATCTCCTCCATACTTTTAATTCTCTGTTGGATCCAAACTGATTTCAGTGTTGTTGTGCAAAGATTAGTGCACACCTTCAAAATGTGTGCGAACCTCTGCATGCTCTAATCCCGGTTAAGAAGAATCAGGAGAGCAGTTAAATAAGTCCAGCTCTTAGTCACATTCATTCATTCATTCTCCAACAATTATTCTTTACTCTGGAACTTTTTAGATCACACAGATTGTTTTTCTCAGTAGAAATCTTTGACTCTACCTGTTTGGTTTCAGCAATGACTGAAGGGACGACTCGGCCTGAAAGGACAGGACACCAGGACTCTATCTTAACACAACACAAAGAGAAACAGTTACACAAAAAGAAACACAATATTACTTTAACTGTTTTTGCCTAAAAAAGATGAATGTACTGAGTGCAAATGAAGATTTCCCCAAATAGAATGCATGTGCTGAAAGGGATTCGTGTTTTTTTCCAAACAAGGCAGACTTTCTACACCACTGACTTGTCCCCTTGCAGGGATATAAATTCAATGATATGTTATGTTTAAAAGCGCGCAAGTACCTCACTGAGGTAGATGAGAAAGGAGCACAGCGATCCATTCACACCATAACTGCTGTAGCAAGGATCTGTCTTCCACATGTCCTTCATCCACTGTCACCACAGAAATCCACAGACCACCACAACACAAGCAACAGTACATGGTTAGTGGACATTAGTCTCCAAAGTACCAGAATATTGAGGAAATTTCCTTTAATTTTGCTCTAAACTGAATTCATTTGACATTGACCACAAACAGCAGTATTGTTAAGGTTGTGTAACAGTTCTAGATATAAATACTTTGAATTAAAGTTAAAGTGCATCTATGTGGCAATTTGATGTCAAAGCTCAATGTGCAAGTGCAGAATATAACAGAAGATAAATAAATGGGATTTGTTCTGATTCTTTTTGCTTCATGTTTCACAGAATGAAATCATTTTGTAAACATATAATTACAGGACTTGCAAAATGGATTGCCATCATAGACTGCCATTATGAGGGTTGAATTTTGTGACCTTGATTTTTCCCTTATACTCAGGAAATCCATCCAGTGGTGGCAGCGGGCAATTTTTATCTTCTGGGATTTCATCCTCTGAGAAAAACAAACAGCTGATTTTTTATGTTTTACATTGTATAATTATTTTATTTACATGTAATTTGTTAGAAATTAATGGCAGAGAGGATAAGAAATAAACTCTAATTACCCTTTTATTTTTTCATAAGCTATTTTATCTACAGGTATATTCAAAAAATTAAAATATATTTGTCATTTGCACCTCACATCTTCTATCTATTTGTATGTCCAGGCATTTGTGAATGAGCTCCATCTACATTATGTACAATTTAAGAAAATATGTGTTTATGCTCAATTGCACACAGATAAACTCTTAACTATGGAGGTGTCTTCTGAAGACTTGTGATTTCATTCAGGGCTATCAGAGCAAAGTGTGTTGAATGCAAATGTAAACCCCACTATTCAGAGTTTTATTTGCAAATAAAATTGAAAACCATCTAATATTTACCTTCCACCGCCTTACAGTTATGCACACGTTTGTGTCTGTATGTCACATAAACTAAATAAAATGCATCAAAGTTTGTGGTTATGTGACAAAATATATATATAAAAAAACTTGCACTGTATCTTGGTCAAATAACTTAAAAACAGACCACTTTTTAAAGCCAAGTTTGAACTTGTTGGAATGTATCATTTAAGTTCCAAAAATTAAAATTTCAGTAAATTTTGATAACTTTTTTTTTTTTTTTCACTGCATGTATACAAAAACCTACTGCATGTAGATCTAAATCCAACAGGTGGCGTGCCCAAATTCAGGGGCTGCATCCTTCGAAGGACCTGGCCTACCTGGTCAATATCGCCGAGCAACCTTGATGGGGCTAAATACAAATCTGGTAAAACTGGAGCTGGAAATCTGATGTTTGAGGGTTTTTTTTAAAATAAATATGAATTATTAATTATTATTATTAATTATTATTATTATTATTATTATTATTATTATTATTATTATTATTATTATTATTATTATTATTATTATGCTTTTTTTTGGTAGTGTCTTTCAACACACCCAAGGACAGTTTGCAAGAAAAAAAAAAACGGATACAAGAATAGACTAAAATGAAATTAGATATAGAAGAAAAAAATAAACAAACAAGAGGTTACAAAGAAAATGCCAACATAAGCAGATATGTTTTGAGTTGAAAGTAAGAAGAGAGTCAGTATTACGGCTATCTGGAGGAAGAGAGTTCCAGAGTTGGGGAGCAGAGTGAGGAAGAAGAGGAAGAACAAAGAGAGCGTGAATGAGTGGTGATGTGCAGGAGATCAGACAGCTCTTACTTAATCCTTTGTAATTAATTAAATGATTTTATATATATATTTTATATATATATATATATATATATATATATATATATATATATATATATATATATATATATATATATCAGTGTAAATAACCCTACAAAAGCCTAACACAAAACTACTCTCCCTCTCTATATAATGTTTATATAATGTTTCGTACGCCCTTGTTACCAGAACTAAACTCTCTTATTCAGCTTGCAATGCATCTTGGGATAGGGTGGGCTGGGTTAGGGTTACACCAGACCCATGCTTCAAATCTGGGAAAAGAAAGTTGTGGGCTGCATCTGTAGGAGCCTTCGAATTTGGAAAGCCTTCATCGCATGACTATGTTTTCGGCCTTCAAATGTGGTCTTTGAAGAATGAAGCCCCTGAATTTGGACACACCCAGAGAGTCTGGCAGCCATTTGCAGAAGCTGGTCTTTCAATTAGAGTTTGAGCCATTTGCTAACAAGAATGGCCAAAGATTTCAGGCTCTAAATGTGCAGAGTTGTTGGATGCATACACGATGTGTTGGTCTATTTCATGAAATCCCAGTAAAATACATCACAGTAGAATACCTCAAAATAAATAAATTAATTCATAATTCGCAGTTGTAGTTTGACCAAATGAACAAAAAAAAGTGATATGAATACTTGCAAGTCACTGAATTGTCTACTGCTAAAAACCAAACAGTGCAAGAAGTTCACCAAATTGATAACATCCATCTTCCAGTGGTAATACTCAATTTCATGCTCATAAAAACAATATATTTTGTCACAATTTTTTTTTAAACCATATTTGTTACTCTCAGGTTATCAAAAAACTGCATCAAAAAGCTAAATGTGCAGTTCCTTTTAATCACACAAACATCCACTCTTAAATATTTTGTAGAGACATATTTCTGGTGATGCTGTGATGAATATCAAACAAGCAGTTTATTTCATCTCAGAGCTTTGCTAAACTCATTATTTCACTTATTGTTTGTTTAAATCACAGCCTGATGTTCAAATACAAATATTTTTACCATAATTTTCTGCACTGTTGTAGAAATCTGTGTAAAATTTTGTTTTGCTAACCCAACAGCCCAGTTTCCATTATAAGTTTTTGTTACCTGAAATTCAACAGTGAACAATCATCTCTAAGTTTTGCAGCTACAGAATGTTTAGAAATTGTTTCTTGCAAGATTTATTTTTTTTTAAATATCTTTCCTGTTTAGCTGTGTTGAATCAAAACTTAAAAATGTTTAGTTTACCAGATTCCACTTGCTCCTTTTTCTCTTTGCTCTTCAGCTGCAGCTTTAGAAGCTCCTCCGAGCGAAACACTTCTTGCTGCAGTTGGACTTTATCAGCACGCAGCTCCTTTATCATCTCATCCTTCATCTGACCTTTCTCTTTCTCTGCCTCCATTTTCTCCTGAAGAGATTTCATGTCTTCCTTGTAGCCTTTAAAATGTGGCGATGGTGAGACTGAAGGAGAGAGGGTCATTTTTCAGCTTTAAATGTGTTGAAAAGGGGTTGACATTTCTAAGTAGCTCTTCATGGAAAAGTCACACAGAGTTAAGGAAGGAAATATATATATATATATATATATATATATATATATATATATATATATATATATATATATATATATATATATATTAAATAGAAGGAAGTATTTCCAAGGATACGTGAAGACATGAAAAAAAAAATGCATGTAGACATCCATCCATCCATCTTCAGGTTATCTGGGGTCATCAGCCTAAGCAGAGAGACCCAGACTTCCCTCTCCCTAGCCACTTGGGCCAATTCCTCCAGGGAATCCCAAGGCGTTCCCAGTCAGCCCAGAAACATAGTCCCTCCAGCGTGTCCTGGGTCTTCCTCTGGGCCTCCTCCCGGTGGGACATGCCCAGATCATCTCACCAGGGGGGCATCAGAAAGTCATCCTAACCAGATGCCTGAGCCACCTCAGCCACCGAGCTTCTCACACCATCTCTAAGGTAGAGCCCAAACACCCTACGAAGGAAATTCATTTTGGCCACTTGCATTGGCAATCTTGTTTTTTTTTGGCCACAACCCAAAGCTTGTGACCATAGATGAGGATAGGAACATAGATCGACCGGTAAATTGAGAGCTTTGCCTTTTGACTCAGCACTTTCTTTCTTTCTTTATCATGACAAACTGGTACAGTGCCCACATCATGGCAGACGCAGCACCAATGCGCCTATCGTTCTCCCGCTCCATTTTTCCGTCATTCATGAACAAGACCCTGAGATACTTAAACTCCCCCACTTAGGAACCATTGACTGTTTCTCAATTCTGGTCCTCATGTGTCTCTGTTCCAGAACACCTGATTCAAATGAATGCATGACTTCCTCTGCATGTCATCAAGTGCTGTAAAAGCCTGTTAATCACCCACTTATTGAAGTCAGGTGTGTGGCAGGGCAGTGGACCCCAAGGACCAGAATTAAGAAACATTGCTTTAGCCTGTCACTTTAAGCTGAAGAATACTTGTGTTTTGCAGCAGGAAAATGATACAAAGTCCACCATTAAAAAAAAACAAAAAAAAAAAAAAACAACAAACAATATCAATAGTCTGATCTTAAACAGACTATTCATGCTCATAGACTTACTGATGTTGTTAAATTTTAACAATTTGCAAAGAAGAGTAGGCAAAATTTTCTCTATATCAACGTAAGATGTAGACAATGCAAGATGTATGTAAGACTAATATGTCATGCATGTTTGCTGTCATGGCAAACATTTGATGGTCATCGCTGCACCCAAGAGTGGCACAACCAGTATTTAGATTTTGGCTACAACTACTTTTTTGGATTAGGTTAGGCTTGTATAGCTTTTCTCACTTTGATAAATGGAATCAGTGTTTTAAAACTATCTTTAGTATCTTCTCGGGTTCTCTTTGTTCCTCTGATGTTTCATCTAAAACATTTACATGCAACAAAAAGCATTTGTAAGTGGGTAAACACTTTTACATCACCATTTTTCTGCATCAGATGACTGGTATCTAAAATTCTCATATCATGAAATGAGAAAAAGAATCTGACACAGGATCTATGAGATGAATCTTCCTTCAGGTGATCACCTATCATTATCTTGTTGATGTCAAAATAATGTGTCAGACTGTGGGATATTTAAAAAATCCATCTCAAAAAGATAATAGACTGTGCTTTGTGTTCTGGGCCAATTATCCTATTATTTCATGTGACAAATGGTTTGCTACTTGGACCCTTTTTATGCTTGAAAAGGAAATCTTAATTCAGTAGATGAACAGAGAAAATATCCTTCTAAAAATGGCAAGGCATGGAAAAAGACTCAACTGGAAATGGACACAAAAAGCAGCCAAAGTACGTTTCCACCGAACAGTACGCCGTGGGTCAGTTCGGTACGCTATTTTATGATATTTCCCCTGCCAGTTGGACTCTTACTGAACAGGCAACAGAAAACTTCAGAAAAATCCAGTTATTTTTCAAGTAAGACATTTTTAGAAAGTTTTCCTGATCAGCATGACTCAAGCCTTTTGAACAGTCCTGAGTTGACAGTCTCTTGCTGCTGATGATTTTCTCTCCTTAAAATATGTGGTCAACTGACGCCCATTTGATTGAGTAAAATATATTTTTAGAAATTAGCCAAAAGACATTGAAATGTATGGCATGGGTCTTCTGGCAATAGGATGCCAACATCACATGGATTTGATTTGTTTATGCAGGCTTTCAGACAGAAATCGATCATCATTAACTCAAAAAGACAGATGGCAAACCAATAATTGATGTCCACTGGATGCTTGTTGCATCCAGAGTCTATGGAGCCAGAATGTTTATCCCAAATTTAAGGCAACAATAGTTGCTTTGTGTAGATGGTGCCTTATGATTTGCATAAAAGATATTTTGTTCTGAAAGAGATCTCTGACCATTATCATCTGTTTCGATGACATTCAGCAGATCATCCACAAACTGGACAAAAATCTTCATCACATCTAAAATGAAACAAAAATTTAACAGACAGAAAAACATAAGTTAAAGAAAAACTACCAGTGAAGTTCAAATGAAAAAAAAAAAAACAAAAACTTCGCCTTTTATTATGCATCAGATAAAAACAAAAAGTTAAACTGAAAAGTTTAGATTGAGATAAATGATGCAATAGATTTTATATGTGATAGAAGCAATCTTTCAAATGCAAACAACTGTTGACAGAAATGAACCAGAATATCACTTTACAAAGCCAGGGTTATGGTTCAGTACATGAAAAAGATCAGTTTTTTACTCCCTTGTTCCTTCCTGTAATTCTGTTGCTTCCAAGGGCCAGTCTGTAGGTGAATGAGACACCCTTAATGCAAATTGATCCACTTTCACAATAAGCACTCAAATATGCTTAATCAGACTATTCATATGACCTCCTCTGGTGAATTGGGATAACTTCAAAGTAATGCAAGTAAGTGCTGAGTGCCTGCAAACTGCTCAGGGTTAATGCACTTCCCTCCTGCTCTCTGCTCAGCAGTTGCCAAGACAGAAAGTATTATTTGTTTCGATTATTTTCTTCCACGAGGAAGAGAATCTGGTGTTGACACCACTGGTTAACACCCTTATTTCTGCTTCTTTTTTTCCAGCCTGACCCTTCTCATTATCTCATTGCTCTTCTCTCACCTTGGGCTTTGCTTGTTTCCAGCCAAACTTTCTGGTTCTGTCTCAGTCTGCTGTCAGTCACACTGATGCTCCGCTGGTCAACTTTGCTCTGAAAAACCACACAAACAATTGGTTTTTAGTTCATAAAAACTGAAAGCAAAAAAATGGTGTTTTTTACATCTGCACACAAATATTTATGTATTATGTTCTATCAGTTTCTTTGTACACCCAGAATAAAATCTGGGTGTGACATTTCTGCCTATTCTTCTTTGCAAAATAGCTCAGCTTTAGTTAGAGTAAATAAAGTTGTGAACTTCAGCTTCAAAGTATTGTCACAGATTCATCTTGGACCTTGACTAGTCCATTCGAAACATGAAAATGTTTGTGTGTTTGTGTCTGACTGCCATTTAAGGGTCATTCTTCTACTGGAAGGTAGAAATCTGACCCAGTCTTTGCAGCTTCTCACATCTATCGATCTTACCTTGAACAGGTTATCTTCACCGTGAAACCTGGCACTGGGATCATTATCCCAGCACTGCCAGGTTTCGTGGTGAGGATGGTGAGTTCATAGTGATGCATATAGCCCTTTATATACAGCCCCAAAAGTTTAAGATCTGTTTTCAAAGTTACCATATGCCTCCTGAAAAATTCCCTCTCTGCCTGACCAGGGAATTACACATGGGTCCATGTGCCAACTGAACTCTGGTGGCAAGTGTTAATGTGATTTTATTTAGTGTATGCATTTACTTATTAGTTATTTAGTGTGGTGCTGCTCATCCCCGCCACGCGCGCACACACACACACACACACTCCCACTTGCTCTCTGCTGTAGTGCAGCTCGCAGAGACTGTTTTGAATGCTAATGCCAGTTAGCATGGCCACCGATGATGGCAGATAAACAATTTTCCTGGAACGATAAATTATTTAAGGAAAAGTATGTTTAATTCTTGCTGAAAGATTATTTTCAAAAGGTACTTTTAACCTAAGGGAGATTCATCATTTTCAGTTTTTTACTTGCACAAACATTTTTTGAAAACTTTTTTTTTTTTCTTCCAATCTTGGACCAGTTTTGTTGGTCTGTCAATACAGAATTACGACCAAAAATTAAAATTTGTGGTTCTAATGTGAAAATATGCAAAAGGCAAAGGGGTAGGAATACTTTTGCAAAGTACTATTTTTACAATGCATGGTTGCAGGGATAAAAATACTTTCTGTAGAAGAAAAGCTATGCTGCTGTGAATGTATTCACAGTTTAAACATCATTGACCCCACATTCACTTGTTCAACAATGCATTTTTAAGCCAAACCTGGGATTTTAATTGCTTCAGCTTAGCCCAGTTTTTCTCCTGGGTCTGGTTCAATTAACTGTGTGAAATTCAGTGGCGTTCCAAGAGCTCTTGACAGCCTTTAAAAATCACTAACTTCGACAATAACACCATCTCTTCAATACATTTAGTGCATTTACAAGTAGATCTGAAATGTGATGGATTTTAAGCTCCCCAAAGACGAAGCCAAGAGAAAATGGATAAAGATACATACCAGAATGAAATAAGGCACCCCTAGACACCACAGGAAACAAATGCTCAGCAGCGCAAACACAGGTCTTTTCAGGATTTGCTTTGGTTTTCTCATAATTAGAGCTGTAAGTCAGATTGGTTGTTAGTCAAAAAAAGCAGATTGAATGTCACATTTCCTATAAATACCGCTCTACAGCAGTGGTAAGACATAAGCAAGTGTAAAATAATAAAATCCACAGATAATAATTGAGATTTTACATTAAAACATGTGCCTCTTAAAAATAAAACCTCATGTCTCAATGAGAATCACCTGTATAAATAAGAGAGAATCAAAAAAAGTTCATTTCCTTTACATTATTTCTTCCAGAACCATGCTTACAATCAAATTAACACATTATTTTATTTTTAAATGTAGATGCATACTTTGAAGTTAAAAAAAAAAAAAAAAAAAAAAAAAAAATTATGGAGACCAAATAATTCAATTAGATATTTATTCAATTTCAGTAAAGGACATAAATCACATTTTCTAAAACTTTAGCCATAAAATTTATTTTAACAGTAATAATTTGATAATTTAATGAGCTCAAGTCTGACACTTGCAAAGAGTTCAGTATCGTGAGAAAAAAAAGTACAATCCTCCAAGCTTTTTTGATCACATCATGTGTCAAAAAGCACATTTTGTGGTGTCTGACAACTACTGAGTGATTGATAAGGAATTCGAAGTGAACGTGGTTAATGTGGAAAGGTTAATGCGTGACATGTGGTCCCGTCGAAGGGATCAGACTTTTTAGAGTAATTAAAGGAGCCTTTTACCAGGGCAGTGGTCCTCCAGCCCAGGCGCACCGTCTGGCATTTTTTAGTTGCATTGCTGCTCCTGCCCACCTGAGTCAATTGATTGCTATATCTTCTCAGCATACCGTCAAGTTCTTCAGAAGCTGGTTAATGATCCACTCATTTAAATATCATGTGTGGCAAGATGAAAATATCCAAAACACGCATGACAGCGGCTCCTGAGGACCAGGGTTTGGGCCCCACAGTACGATATGAAGTCCAGAAGCATTTATTCCATGTGTCAATTTATATAATTCCTGAATGATTTTTTTAAACTTATTTACAATAAATTTACATATCTATACTGTGCATCTAATGATTTCCAGTGACTTTATATAATCTACCCTTTACATACTGTAAGGAAATACTGACATACAACTTCTAAATTGTGAGCTCAATAAAGCTTATTTATTTTTTGATGAACAAACGACCAAGATTAGATTTGTGAACAAGCGACCTATAACAGCTTTTTATTTGCTGTTGTGGATGGCAGTTTTCAGACTGTAATAAAGTCCATTAATCACAATATCATTTATTATCAGGTTGGGACTTGAAAGTTTTGGTCCAACAAAACAGTGTTAGATTTACCAGAATGCAAAAAGAATTTTGAAAATTAATGAAATAGTCTTTTAGTTCATGTTTCACCTAAAATAAAGATGGTGATTTTACATGTGGGTACATGTCTAGTACCTGGGTACCTGTCACAATGTCCCCAGTCTATGAAACTGGAAAGGAACAAGATTTTGATTTAAAAATTATATTTCTCTTCAAAAGGAATGCAAGCTAAATGTCTAGTAGTTCAAAGCAGAGAATTTATTGGTGCTGTTTTTAATGGTTTAAGGCAGCATTTCTCAATCCTGGTCCTCAGGGCTCAGCATCCTGCATGTTTTTGGGGTTTCCCTGCAGTCAGACTTCAAACAAATGTGTGACTGACAGCACACTGAAAGGTAATGCAGTCATTTAAGTCAGCTGTACGTCAATCACCCAATATTTATTTCATTTATTTCAACCATCATAAAGGCAAACCACTGGGGATTTTTTTTAAAAAGAAATGGTAATATCGAACAATTTTAAATTTGTTTTTTCACAGCTTTCATTAAAAACTGAGGGGCTCAAATTCCAAAGCTTCACCTTTTAAAAGTCATTGTTTCAGTTTTTGGCCTACATACATGATCTTGGCATCATTTATTGGATGTTTTTTTTTTTTAAAATGAAATCACTTTGACATAGAATTCTTTTGAAAACGTTGCTAACATACAACGAATAACATATTTGTAAGAAAACCTACAAATGCTTCTCCTGTATTTCCTGACTTTTGATTAATTTTCTTAAATGGAAATGTAGCTTGAGAACATGATGAAGCCAAATCAAGGGATCAACCACATGAGAGCTAGCAGCCCAACCAGAAACCACTTTAAGATCTGTGTTAATCAGGTCCTCCACAGCTGTGTGCTGTCACACTGATCAGCTAATGTTTGGCAGTCAGGAAGAGGAGATAATGAATTAACTAACACAGCTTGATTAAAATGTTATTGGAATCAGTGATTTACCCAAGCTAAGGCAACATTCGCTGGCTTCTTCTTATTCTCAGTAAAATTCAAGTCATTTCCCCACCTTATTTATCAGTTAAATTCCTGATTGAGAGACTGTAATCCTGTGAGTGGGCCAACTCAAACAGCTATGTGGATAATCAAATATATGAACATTTGTTTATATATCTGTTGTAATCCTGAAAATTGTAAAATAATGTTTGAAATTGGGTTATCAGCCTAAATATTAGCATGGTGTGATAAAATAGCAGGTGAATGAGAAACCAAGCTACTTAATACAAGAAAGGTGATTTTATTCCGATTCCTGTCTTTCACAATGTGACAAGCAGTTTCCTTATTTTGAAAGAGTAGAATTACCACTTCTAGATAGATATACAGCCTCTTAACATACTGTGTTCTAATGCATTCTCTGCATCATATTCCTTCACAGAGACAAAGAAGTAACTCTTACCTTCAGAAGTTTGGTCAGTCCTTCAAGTTAAACAGAAATATTGCTTTGTCTCTGGATTGTTTTAAAGTTTATTTATGATCCAGTTTCCTTTAAGTCACAGAGCAGCGCTCAGGCAGGATCTCCCAGGTGCAATGCTTCAGCACAGGTAGGAAACCAAAGACAATACTGTCATGCTTTCGTTTTCTCACAGAACCAGTTTAGTTTACTTTCACGAAACCAGTTTGTTTTTATTACTAAAGGCAGGGCTAAAAATAAACCTGCTTCTTAAGCTTGTAGTATCTGATGGGATTCTTAAAATTTAGTTTTACAGTTTTCACACTCTCTTCACCTATAACTTTTCACAAAGAAATTTTACAAATTCTTTGACTTGTGCACGGACGCTGCTTTGTTGCAATTTTGAAATGCATTAAGAACTGAATTGCTGAAGAAATGCGTTGCTTGTACTTTGCCACTATTCAGTTTCTCCAAGACCAAAAGTTGCTGTTTGATGAATGCACTCATTAGTTCTCAATGTATTATCTCTTTCAGGTTTGGGGTTTTTTTTTTTTTTTTAAAGGTCACCAAGTTATCAGAAACCCTTACCACAGAAATTAAACCAACCACACATTGATTTAGTTTTAACTGTGGGAGGAAACAGAAGTACCTGGGCAAGTACCTAAGATTTGCATGGTAAAACCATGCAAATCTTAGGTTTTATAACCTAACTGTGAAGTTAAAACAAAAGAAACACTCATGGTTGTACTCTAACACTGCAGTCTGTTCGTTCATATTTTTAAGTGCCTTTAATTTAAGAAACAGCTGATTAAATGTGTTAACACACATTGTTTTAACCTCTACCATCTTTAGTGACCAGAATTTAAAAAATGCTTTCAGTGTATGATGCATGATCATTTCATTTGAAAGCTTAAGGTTCTTTTAAATTAAATTTAATATATGAAAAGCTCAGTGTATATGAAGAGTTCAGTGGATGATATAATGAGTGTGGCTGGGAGTGCCAAACACAAGTCATCTAGATTCTAGAACTTGTGCAAGTTTTAGATGCATCCATTCTCCAACAGATTAAAATCAAGTGACTGAACTCCCTCCCCAGCATTCAGCTGTCCAGAGGCCTGAGAATGAGCTATTTATTGGATTCATCTGTGTTGGAGCAGGGATGGATCTAAAAGTTGCAGGATGGTAACTTTCGAGGACTAGAGTTGGTTATCTCTGATGTCAACGGTCTTTTTCTGGTGCTTATTGGGTTTTTAGGAACCAACAGCAGAATAAAACCAGACAGTCTGTGAAATGAAAACCGAAAGCATGGTTAAAGGTTGGTGACAGATTTATTTACACTACAGTTTACTGCCAACTCTAACTTTTCTTCTCACCATGATTTCCACTGAACTATTGCCTGCCCTATGAAAATGCCTAACCACAGTTTGTCACCAGCAGTGCTCAGACTACTTCTGGTTTTGGAAAACAAAACTTTGTTTAAATAAAAATGTTGGTTCATTAATTACTTTAGTCTGAGTCTCTATTCATGTAGATAAAATGGTCAGGGTGATGCACCCTAAGGGGAAATAAAAATAAAAGAACACCCAACTTTCTTTTTATTAACTGTTTTGATCATTAAAATGCTTAATGAGGAGGAGCAAAGGTTTTTTTGGGTACCTTCATGGGAAAACCTCACTGAATAAAAGTTCAGATAATCAGGAACTTTTACAGAAGCAGAGAGGCAGATCAAATAAAAGTTTTTCTAATTTGGGATAGGGCCTCTGCTTATCATGACCTTTCTCTGTTTTATACTTTTTGGCTGTTTTATAACAGCAGCTCTACTCTGAGCCCCCGAACTGCTTCTATAAATGTTTAATGGGGTTGAAGTGCAAGCAGGACTTTCCATCCTCTCCACTCCCAATCTCTGTAGGTAGTCAGTCATAAACCCCATTCTGTGAGCATGAGCATCAACATCTTGGAAGATGGTTTGGTCCCCATCAGTGGGGATATGAAATTGCCACTGGTTGTCGAACAGTCTGTAAAAACAGGTTTTCTAGTGGTATAAGAATGATCACCAAGAAGCACAGTGATAACGAAGAACAAAATCAATGATAATCCAGCACAATTTTTCACCCACATCATACATGGTTGAAAAATTGTACATTTATGGGTATGAAACTGGAATAGGTTGTGCTGGTAATACATGGTGATGAAATGGAGATACAAAGTGATTTGGTGTGTGTGACTGTAGACCTCTACTAACAAAGCCATTTTCTGAGGCTGCCAAGTCAATCTTTACATATCTTGTCAACAAAGCTGTTCTCTTATTGTTTTTTTTCTTAGAGGCTGAAAAGCATTTATAAAAGCACAGTGGCATAGGTGCATAAACCTGCTGCTAGTGACATTATTTTACTTCACAGCTCGCTCATTTACCTCAAACATTCAGCTTCAGGAGATACATTCAGCCAGCTTAAGTGGCTGATAATGAAGCAAAAGCAACAAAGAAACAGACATCAAATGCCAAAAGCCAAAGAGTCAAATGCAAAGTGATGTTTATTGGCATCCCTGTTTATCTGAGTGCAGGAATATTTAAGCACAAAGAGTCTATCTTTAACCAGAAAATAAACGTTTAACTGAGTGTTTATTTGATCAGAACATTTTTGACAGACATCAGTGGTGACAAACTCTGAGGTGAGACTCGCTTTTGTATAACTGGGCCTTGAAATAGTACTTCATGCCATATGATTTTAAATAGAAGGTATCCGTAGCGCTTCCCTTTTCGAACATTTCGTTATGTTACAGCTTTATTCCAAACTGGATTAAAGTAATCTCTTTCCTCAAAATTCTACACACAAATACCCCATTATGACGATGTGGAAAACTTTTGAGTGTTTTGCAAATTTATTAAAATTAGAAAACCAAGAAATCACATCTATGTAAATATTCATAGCCTTTGCTTAATACTTTGTTGTTCCACATTTGGCATTAATCACAGCCTCTAGTCTTTTTGAATATGGCACCTCAAGTTTTGCTCAGCTATCTTCAGGCAGTTTGGCGCATTCTTCTCTGCAGTACCTCTCAAACTAAACCAGGTTGAATAGGAGACATCTGTGCAACCATTTTCAGATCTCTCCAGAGTTGTTCAATCAGAGTCCAGTCTGATCCAGGACATTCACATCTCTCTATCCTGACAAGTCTGACAGTTCCTGCTGATGCAAAACATCCCTGTAGCATGATGCTGCCACCACCATGCTTCGCTGTAGGGATGGTTTTAGCCTGGTGATGAGCTGTGCATGGTTTCCTTCAAACATGATGCCTGGCATTCACACCAGAGAGTTCAATCTTTGTCTCATCAGACCAGAGAATTTTGTTTCTCATGGTCTGAGAGTCCTTCAGGTGTCTTTTGGCAAACTCCAGACAGGTTGCCATGTGCCTTTTTTTTTTAAGGAGTACTTTCCTCTGATCACTCTACCATAAAGGCCTGATTGATTGATTGCTGCAGAGAGGGTTGTCCTTCTGGGAGGATCTCCTCTCACCACAGAGGAAGATTGGAGCTTTAATGGAGTGACCATCGGGTTCTTGGTCACCTCCCTGATTAAGGGTTGCTCAGTTTAGACGGCCAGCCAGCTCAAGTTAGCATCCTAGTGGGTCCCAGTGGAGCTCATTGGGACCTTCAAAGCAGCAGAAATTGTTTCTTGAAAGTTCTCCTTCAGTGCCTCAAGACAGTCTTGTCTTGGAGGTCCACAGACAATTCCTTTGATTTCATGCTTGGTGTTTGACCTCTGACCTGCACTGTCAAATGTGGGCCCCAATGTAGACGGTGTGTGCCTTTCCAAATAAAGTCCAAAGACTAATTTTTACTACAGGTGGACTCCATTTAGGTTGTAGAAACAACTCAATGAGGACAGCTCAATTTTGAGCTTCACAGCAAAGGCTGTGAATACTTACAAAATGTGATTTCTTAGGTTTCTATTTTAATAAATTTGCAAAACACTCATAAATTTCCACAGTGTCATAATAGGGTATTTGTAAGTAGAATTTTGAAGAAAGAAATTCATTTAATATTATTTGGAAAAAGGGTGTAACATAAAAATTAAAGACCTGTGAATACTTTCTGGATGCTCTGTACATGTTTAGTTATTATGCAGGTTTTTCTTGGCAACAAAACTTTAAATAGTTGAAAACTGAAGACGCAGCTCTTCTTCCTTTTGTTGTCCTCTTAAATTCAGACCTGCTGTGCAGTCAATGACAGTTAAAGTGATGCAATATGGCTTTCAATGCACTGATTAGTCTGAGCAACATTTGCAGTGGAGAAACAGCAGGGGGTGCTTTCAGAAGCTCCTTCTTTCCCCTTCTTTTCCTGGTCACAGCATCCAATGAAACCGCCACGAATGCATCAGGGTTCATCAAAAAAAAATTTGTGCCATTTTCCCTGTGGGTCTGATGACTAATTACAGGAACCAAATATGGATGTCATTCATTATAACAATGGGTGGAAAACAGTGGGCCAAATATATATTCTGGCCGTGGCTTTATTCCATACTTATGATCAAGCAGTTAATAGAGTTTCTTTCTTTTTTTCTTAAACATTTAAAATGAATAAGTTGTCTTCTTCTTGAAAAATCTAAATGAAACACAATGTATTTCCAAGGTTAATTAGGCTGATTATGCAATAACCATTTTAGTAGGTGCAATGTTATAAGGAAAAAGGCTAACAAAGTGTAATGACAACAGGAAAAATCATAAATTTCTGTCACCTGTCATGAGAAACACCATCACCCATGACTACTGCATTCATCCTGTGACTGATGATCACTGATTGTTGCTTTTGGACTTTAGGACACATTAAGCCATTTCCTTATGATGGGTAATGATCAGCCGTTTTAAAATAATATCTATAATAATTGGATTTTTAAATATCTGAGAAATTTAATAAATCGTATGTTGTAATGTGTCTTTTTTGACTTATCTTGACTCTTTTGACCATGTAAAGCTTTTACTTGTTTGTTTTTCAACTTTATATACAACATACTTATTGCCATGTACACAGTTAAAAACCTGTGCACAAACCCTGCAATATGCTTGCTAACTTTGAGCATAGCCCATGCACACATTGTTTGCTGTGCAGTTTAGCTTAGAGCAGTGATTCTCAGGATCCACTGTCTGTTTTAGATGTGCCTCACACACCTGATTTAAATGATTGCATTACCGCCTCTGGATGCCATCAAGTGCTGCAAAAGTATGTCAGTCAGATGTTAATAAGAGATGTGTGGCAGTTGGGAAAGACCTAAAACATGCAGGAAAGAAGGCCCTGAGGACCAGGATTTAGAATGTGTGGCTTAGGGGACAAAAGCAACAGAGCCTGTCTATAAGAGAGAGATTTGGAGGTTGATTCCACCTGGAAACAATCTGATTTTGCAGTCTTTTAGATTTGAGCTAGATACTTGAACCATATTTCTAGTTTGCAAATATTAAACCTCAAAGAAAGGTGGGCAGGTATGGTATCCCAAAAAATAGTGAGCAGGACCAGGAGCATATATAGCATTGATGCTACTTCAGGCTGATTAGGTCTTAGCAGGATGTGGGAACTTAGGAAACTCTACATCTTTTAGCACTTTCCACTTGATAAAAGTCACATCACACTAGTTACTGTTTTCTCTCTGATTTGTGGTCAGTCAGAGAGATGCTTATTGCCCCAATTAAACTCCATAGATGCACCATACAAAAATATCCAGTGCAAAAGTGGCTTAAAATATAAAAGTTATATGTTTTTTATTGTTAAAAAGAACAAAAGAAATTAAAGAACAAAATATTTTAAAGGCGGGGTTAAAAGAGAGTATTATTAAAACCGACTTTTTTGAGGTTTATGTTATAACATTATTTCCTCATCAAAAACAAACCTGGAGTGTTGCTTTGATTCTTTCATGCATGTTTGAGAAATCCTTTAATCTCCTGTGGCAGCAATTTGGGGGTGCCTAAATGCTTGCTTTCACAAAGAACTACCTATTTACCCTAAGCTCCTCCATGGAGCTGTAGTCCCCAGCTGAGCTTCTGCTTCACAGAGCATCCCTCCCCCACTCAGCTCCACCAGACTAGAAGCAGCAGCAATTAGCAAACACCTGTTGTAACTGGGCATCTGCTGAGCTTATTATATGAACTACTTCCCAGACCAATGCTGGTAAGAACGTTTGTAAACAGGATAATGGAGGATTATTGTTGTGATGACATGCTGAAGCTGGCGTGTCGGAAAGAGTAGGAGCTTCTTAACAGGACTGAGGCCAATTTCGAAGCATCAAATTGCAATGTCAAATTTATTTAAAGTTACATTTGATATATACAGCATTTTTATAACAACTGAAGGTAACATAGTAACTTGATTGTGCTGTAAAAGGGTACTGTGTGTCTGGTAAATACATAACACTGCCCCTATTAACATATTTTAAAAAGTCAGTATATTTGTGCGTCCAGACATTGTTACAGTCTTTAACAGTTCCTTGGGGTCTTCAGCATAGCTGCCCATTCAGCATGACTTTCCCCTGCGCTCCACTTCAGAGAGATTGTTTAATAGACAGTCCGAAGCACGAGGGAACAAATTGTTTTTGAGCCGGTCAGTACCTGCCCTATGTAACCCCCTTCTGGCTAATGGAAGGGTGGATGTTCTTCGCCCACTTGAGAGGGTGGGCTTAGTAGTTATCTTTGATCCTGGGCGAAGGGGATCAGATGATCTACTGTGACATTTCGGTAATCACTTTCTTCTCTCTGCTGTGCAGTTAGAGTGCCACTCTGTGCTGCAGTAAGTCAGTGTGGACTCTATTGTGCATCTGTACAATGTGGTCAGCAGCTCCTTGGGCAGTTCACACTGTGGGAGAGTTTTAAGTAAAAAGAGTCTTTGCTGGGCCTTCATCAGTTTTTTTTTTTTTTTTTCTTTTGTTTTTTTTGGTGTTGAGGCCCCGGGTGAGATTGTCCGAGATGTGGACCCCTAAAACTTTAAAGCTGCTGACCTTCTCCACTTCCTTGCCCTCATTCTCAGCCCTGGATGGATTGTTCTCCTCTTTCTGAAATGGAGGATTATCTCTTTCATCTTCTTGGTACTCAGGCTGAGGTTGTTCTCCCTGCACCAGGATGCCAGTATTCAAATCTCTACCCTCTTTGTTGCTGAAGATGAGGCCCACAATAGTTGTATCATCTGCGAATTTAAAAAGAGCATTGCTGTTTTCTTTGAAGTTGGTGGAATCTGGGAGAGGGGAGTATGTTTAACAGGCTAACCTGTTAAACATACTCCCCTAAACATACTACTGTGAAATTAATCACAGATGATTGTTTTTATTTACTGAGATTTCCAGGGGTGGAAGTAACAAATTACAAATACTCACATTACTCCAATTAATCAGATTTTTTGAGTACTTGTACTTTTATGAGTATTTCTTTCAAGTGTGTAATTTTACTCATACTTAAGTACAATTTAGACCATGTAATCTCCTTCGCTACTTTTAAAATCAGAACTCGCTACTGAGTATATTTACTTGAATTTGAAATCCACCTCATAAGTAAATTAAAAACAATTGAACTATGATGCTTTTTTCCATCATGATAGATCAGGTCTCCAAAGAAATTTGTTCTTACTCAGGCTAAAAACAAACACAGCTAACCTTTGACTTCTAAAGTAACAA
Source organism: Anableps anableps (assembly GCA_014839685.1). NCBI lineage: Eukaryota > Metazoa > Chordata > Actinopteri > Cyprinodontiformes > Anablepidae > Anableps > Anableps anableps. The sequence goes on along the minus strand of CM026075.1, from coordinate 31,539,178 downwards.
GTAAAACCTAACCTCAGCTACTGTGTGACATTGTAGTCTGACTGAAACTGCTCTGATGGTGTCCTCTTGTTCCTGTGTGTGCACAAAGGCAAAGCAATCATTGGTTTTTGAGTGACTAATGTAAACAGAGAAACCAGGAAAGGGTGTGCAAGAAATGCTAGTCAGGCCTATTTAAAGGGAGAATGTCACGAGGTAAAAGAGAGGAGAAGAGAGCTGCTCTGAAACCTCCACAAAGTTGAAGGAAGAAGTAGGGAGACAAAACTTTTGTATTTTTAAAGTGAAAATAGATGGGATGTGTTGGGCAGTTCTGCACATGCTGGTCCTGTTGACACTCTGCTGTCAGCCTTCTGTTGAGAATGATGTGGGGGTTACAGCTTCCTGTCCACAGGACCAGAGGGCATTTCGAGGTTCCTGCCTTGAGCTTGTGGGTCAGCAGCTCCCTTTTTACAGAGCTGAGGAGAGGTGTGAGGAGAGTGGAGGACACCTCGCATACATCCCAGATAAAGAAACTCAAAATTTCCTCGAGAGACACCTGGACCCTGAAAAGGACCTGTGGCTCGGACTGGCACCATCATGCTCCCCAAAACGGCAATTTTCTGTGTGTGATGAAGGTAAGCTGGCAGAGAAACAGAACTCTACCAGCGGCTGTGTGATCAATGATTTTTCTCAAGTAGAGAGTCAAAAATACTGAGATCCATTCACTATTCTCCTTAGGACAATAATTATACTCAGTTAGGTTTGATGGCCTTTAAGAACACCAACATAAATTTTATGTGTCAAAAATATTAGATGTTATGTCTGTAGCTAGATTAAAAGTGTCCAAAGATAAACTTGCGTATTGCAGATCAAACATTTCAAAACTTTAAGTACTTCTTCCTTTAACCACTCTCTAGTGGAGGAAATTGACATCTTTTTGTAACTGTTTGATACCTATGGCTCATTTGCAATAGATCTTCTACATTTCCCTGAATTAATTCACTTACAAGCCACCTTCAGTGTTGAGCAAGTTCACCCTGAACAGCAACAAGTTCAAAGCTTAGTTTACACAGACTGAAAGTGAATTAATTCATGTTCAAAGATAAATGTTCATTTACTATAGTAAATGTTTCAAAAATATATATGCATTATTGTAAAATGCGACAATGGGTGCATGGATTCTGTTTTGTTTTTTTTTGTTTTTTTTTGTTTTTTTTTTTTTTTTATATAGCATTTGCAGTTTGGGCTTTGCAGCTTATTTACATCTGTTTAGTTAATTCCTGTTTTCTTTGCTTACATAAACTGGATTTTAATTTTGCAGAATTCTTAATTCTGCAAAATTGCTTAATTCACATATTTTCCAGCTTTATTCGTCTGAAAATTAGAAAAAAAATCTGTGAAAGTCTGCATAGCTGTCTATGCACTATGTACATTTGAAAAAATGTGCAGTCTTTTTTTTTTTTTTTTTATTCAACTTATTATGAGGCAGATGTTCCTTTTTAATAAAATCTTGATTCTGTATAGCCAAACAAACTTCAATCTCATCATTTAAAGCCAACATTTGCACTGGTTATTTTGGCCATACTTACCCTCTATGCCAGGGTGTCAAACTCATTTTCATTTTGGGTCATATCAAGATTACTAATGTCCTTAAAGGGCTGGTAATGGCAGAATGTAGTGACAAAACTACTCATTAACAAACTTAAAAATATTAATAAATAGTCGTCTCTGCATTGGATGAGTACTTCTTGAAATTAAATATTGAACATCTTCTCAATTTGAAGTAATTTGGCAAAATAAGGATAAAAACTGCTCTGATTTGATCGATAAAATAATATTTAAGCACTGAACCGTAATCTTGAAAGTTCTACTTATGTGGCTTTCTAGAGTCCAAAGGGCCACAGAAAAACTTACGGTGGGCTGGATTTGGCCCCCGGGCCTTGAGTTTGACAGGTGTGCTCTATATGGTCTGAGGGAATAGTTAGAAGTGACATAATGCATTAAGGTGTGATATTTTTATTTTTTTTCTTTCTCTTCTGCGGTACTTGCAAACCAGCGCCTGCCAACAGCAGGCTCCAATATAGTAACAAAACGAACAGAGTGCAGACAGGACTTGAAAAAAATTCCCTTTAATGCTTATTGTATGAGCCTTCTGTTTATATTATTAAGATTAAAGCAAGAGGAGACATGCACATCATCAATATGTGCAAAGTCCCCACAATGACAGGCATTAGGTCATTAATACAAGGCTGGACAATAGATCTCTGACACATACAGAGGACCACAAACTCTTACCTCAAAGGGGAAATGTTGTAGCTGTTTTCTGGAAAATGAAGCTAAACTTTTTCCTTAAAGATTTTCAGGTTATGGCTACTTATGCATACAAAATAAAGTTGTATGAACTGATACCAGGTAGACCTGGACTCACTTTGAGAGTTTATGTGTTTGTAGAAGGCAGTATGTAGGAAAAGGCATTGTTATTTTCCCAAGTTTTCCCACAAACTTAACTTCACTCATAAATGGGGTAATTTTAACCCATCCATGCCAAACACTATATGTTGTCTCTGTTAAAATGCACCGAGTGAGACTAATATCTACACTATGGTTGTTATTGCTTGAATACAGTTTTTTTTCTTTTTCCAAACTTTTTTACTTTTCATACTAAAATAGAGAATTTCTAAAGAACTTATGAACTTTAAGTCTGCATTGAAAACGTTTTTGCATGTTCATCAACAGTTTGCTTAATTTTCAGGTCCTCCTCTCTCTTGGTTGGATGGTTCACCTCTTACCTTTTCAAAGTGGGTGAGCAGCCCACCGCCAGATGCAGCTTGTGGATACATACTGAGACGCTCAGGTTTTCACTGGGAAGCCACAAAAGACTGCAACAAAAACATGCATTTCATCTGTCAGTTTGGTATGCATTATGAGTCACACTTTGAGCAACACAGTATACTAAATTGCTCTGTGATCACCTCTTTAAGTTGTTTTTACGTTCTGCTTTCTCAGAGCCTGCAAGAAGAATTGTTTGTTTGGGTCACAACACCACTTTGCAATGTGGATCTGGTCAAGTGTTAATGATAGACAGGGCTCTCTACGGTCGCAACAACATTCATTACTGTCGGACCAGGTTCTCCACACCAACATTCACACAGCATGGGTGCAGCCAGGTGGATGTTGTAGCCTCCATTAAAGGTAAAACATGATCTGTCAGGTTCAAATAAGTTCATTATTAAATGGCTGTTAATCTTTGTCCCTGCATTTTACGTCCGACAGGCTTGAACTGATCTTATCTGTGTAACAATTATAGCTTCTCATTTTTTCAGCCGAGCTAAGCAATGGAAAAACAAACAGCAATTTAATGCCTCTTTAAAAGGTTCCGGATAAATGGAAACAGGAAATTCAATCCATCATTTAATGTAATGTTTGCTCTCCTTATCTCAAACAACACATTGTCTCACTGCGGACATGTTTGAAAAGAATAATGGACCGTTAGGACATTTCCAGAAGAAAATCTTTGTTGCATAAAAGCCTAATACTTGTAATACGTGAATGATACCCATCTACGTATTTCAAATATTGACTAATGCATACAACCGACGACAGAGGCAGAATATCCATGAATTCATCTTCTCGCTTTCCTCAGTTGTGAAGTATCTTCATATTTCATCCTTTGTCAGTGAAGATAAATACATTTCATTTATTGTTTGCACAAGAGAAAAACACTCATGACTTCTGTCAACAATACCAGGGTTGAGTCAAGAGCAAGCTTCTGTGTGACCAGCACAAAACGTTTCATTCAACTGAGTTACAGTTGTATAAAGACCAACAGAGTCCACATTCAGGACAGAGACGGATGGCAGGAACATTAGCCTTAATGTTGGACCATTATTATGTGAATATAATTCCTCTTTTATAGCTTATCCAGACTCAAACATATTGAGAATGACTGAAAAAGTTCACGTTTAGTTATGCTAAATTTGGCATATTTCTTCAATTTCTTTTACATACAACCACAAATCTGTTTTTGTGTATTTTATTGGAATTTTATGTTATAGATCATAACATTACTGTGACATGGATGAAAAATTATACTCAGTTTTCAATGCTTTCTTTTTTTACAAATTGAGTTCTAAAAAGTTTGGCATGCATTTATATTCAGCCTCCTTTAAACTGATACCCCCAAATAAAATCCACAATTGCAGCCAATTCCATTCAGAAATAGTTAATAATCAAACCCCACCTATGTGTAATTTAATCTAAGTAGAAATTCAGCCAGTCTGTGAATCCTTTAGAGGTTGATGAAAAATAATTCAAATCAAACCATATTTATTTCAAACTCATCCTTTTTAAATAATTATCTTTGCAACTCTTGTAAAATTGCAGATTTGAAAAAAACTGCATTACCTGAAGGTGTTTCTAAAGCTCAGTGATTTTATCATTCATTTATAACAGTTCCCTTTTTATTACAATCATTCAGTCCACTTTGTTGGGGAGCATAATTCCTACTTAGAAATTACAGGTTGGAGACTAAAATTAGTTTTAATGTTTCACGCACCTGCCTTCACATCAGCCTGTCAGGTTCATCCCTTTCACCAAGTTTTCTCGATTATTGTTTAACCTTCCTTTGTGGATGATGGTAAACAGCATCTGGAGATTATTGTGTTTCCCAGCTCACTGTCAAGAACATCAAATCTGCAGGATCAGTGAAGTTATGAGCTCATTTGATGACTTCTGTCCTGAGATGACGAGCTACCTGACCGTGGACTACCACTGCAAAGATGGTAGGTCACCATGATGTTCATCTTTGGCAAGGATCACAGTTTTAAACCCCTTTGTTGTTAAACTATTTTTTTTCTTTTTGAATATTTCCAAACCCTTTTAAATAGTAAACTTCATTGCTTAAAATTGCTGTCCTTAATTTTGATGTTTTCTCAGGTCTAGGACACAAACAATTGTTGAAATAGATAAAGCAGCATTTTTTTTTCTGTATCATTCAAAGTTCATTGTCAGTCCAACCTATTAGCAAACTTTGCAACTGCTTAGGGGTCTGCTTCTGGCCTGGGGTAGACTAAAATCAAATTCTGTTTGGGGCTTCACAAAACCTTGGGCTCACTCTGATTATTTGTTTAAAAAAATGCAACAAAATAAAATAAGTATGTAGTAACTTGGAGTGAAACTGTTTAAAATTAGAATCCTGTCACTGCTTTCAGATGATCAAATCTTTTGGTTTGCAGCGATTTCTTGACTTTTCAGTGGCGTTAGAATATGCAAGAGAGCCTTTTACTTACATGCTGCACAGCTTCAGTATTCACTTCAGACTGCTGGTGTTGCATCACATTATTCTTTTAAACAGAACACCTAAGTTACATTTAAAGCTTTTTGGAATATTTAATGTGTTTCCTCCTTTTTTCTTTGGTGATGCAAAAATACTGAAGTGTTGAAATACCTTTTACTGTTATACCAAAGAGGAGCATCTGCACAGCAAAGAGTCATAGTTTATGGTATTTCAAGCAGACATTCTTTACTTAATGTGAAGGATCTGAGGGCTATTTATGTACAATGGCAAATAGTAAAAGGCTAACTGTTTGTTTTTTTTAAATGACTGCAAAATGTTTAGTTCTGGCTTGAAAAATTAAACATATGAGGATGAATCAGGTCCCACAGATCTTTTAAATATTTGTGTGTTGTTTCTGCCTCTGAGCTCTTTGTATTAATTTGTATATTAACTTTAAATCTTCAGTGATCACACTGTCAGTGCCAATTGTGGCTGCTGCTTATGATGACATCACCATTAAAATCAACTGGCATGCACAAACATCATGGGGAAACTGTAAGTTGAAGACTGGAGATGGTCACACTTTTCATCTCCATGGTCTGAACAGGTAAGTGCCAGTGTTAATGGAATTATTTCACAATGCACAACGAATTATGTGGGATGTAAATAAATAAAACAAATTCAAATGAGCGCAGATGTTCAGTGTTAATGGGATTATGCTTCATGATTATTTGAGACTGTTTGATTGCTTTACTCAAAATCATCTGCACACAAAATCTCTTCAGTGTTCCAGTTTACTTCCAGTCACCAGTCTGTATCGTTAAAACACAGCTGGGACCAGTTTCCTCCATCAGTGCATGTTGAGTTTTTTCTTTTTTCTTTTTACTCTCTCTTAAAGTGCAGAAACAAGAGATTCACTACTCTGAAGACTTGCCAGAGATTTATGCAGAAATGTTTACCTATTGTTCTGTCCATGCGAGTGTAGCCCAAATCTAATCAAAATGGCTGGGCTCACAGAATTTTTAAAGAGATTCCAAGTAACATTTAAATTTTGGTGCCAAGGAGCCAAGCATTCGTGTTGTTTTTGTAAGTGGTCAAGGAATAGCACATTAGGCTCTTTATTGAGAGTTTCTTTCTGGGCTGCATATTTATTCTGTTTATTCAATATTTTGTTCTGTCTTTCTTGCTAACCATTGTCACAGGCCCAAATTAAAACATTAAAGCATGAAACCAACTTAGCAGTGTTGTGTTTAATTAACAGCCAGCTTGTCGTAAAACCTATTATAACATTTGAATGTAGTTTTAGCTGTCACAAACACCCAGTAAGTTTCTATACCTTTAATGTAATATATGTAAAATACCAAAATAACACAGTTTGATTTATTTATGTAACAAGAAGTAGATTTCCAAAGCTCTACTAGACCTAAACTTGACATATGCTGCAGTAGACAATTCAGTTATTAAAAATTGATCAAAAGCAATCAGGCAAAGCCTTACTGTGCTGCTTTTACATGCAACACCGTGAGTAAAAAAGGAGCATCGTGACTGGCAATATATTGCCAAAGATGTATAAAAACATATTAAACCTTTGCTGCTTTCATAGGACTTAAAGGGGGGGTATTATGTGGAAAAAAAAGACTTTTTGAGCTTCATATTATAACAATATTCCCTCATCAAAAACATACCTGTAGTGTTGCTTTTATTTTTTTTTATTTTATTTATTTTTTTTTTTTAATCCATGTTTGAAATATCCTTAAATCTCCTGTGGCAGCCATTCAGGGGTGCCTAAACGCTTGATCTCACAAAGCACTGCTTATTTCCACAAAGCTCCTCCTTGGAGCTGCGGTCCCTAGCCGAGCTTCTGTCTTACAGAGCACCCTCCCCCACACCTTCTCTACTTGGCTTCACCAGACTAGCGGCAGCAGTAATTAACAAACACCTAGTGGAACTGCGAGTCTGCAGAGCTTATTATATGAACTACTTCTCAGTCCAACGGTGCCAGTTAGGAAAGATTAAATAATTTCCCAAACCTGGGATCAATAAAGTGCATCTTCTCTCTCATCTAATCTCATAATTATCCACAAGTGGAAAACATTTAGGACAGTCACCATTTTTCCCATCAGGGAATTTCAGAGCAAATTTACCTCAATTTCAGACCATGCAATGCACTGAAAAATTGCAAAAAAAAAAAAAAAAAAAAAAAAAAAAAAAAAAAACTCTGCAGGCATCATTTAGTTTGTGCCTACCTCTAGCGGTCACTGGCCGAGAAGGAGGGTACACCTTTGACAGGTTGGGAGTCCATTATAGAGCATAACAGAGAAATACAGGTCAGAAAACCATGCACACAAACTCATACCTAAGGGCAATTTAGAGAGACCAAAGAACCTTACAGTTGTGTTTTTAGACTATAAGAGGAAGACTACCAGGAGAAAACCCACACATACATAGAACATGCAAACTCCAGTTAAAATTAGAGACTGATATTCTTTAAGACCGCATTAGTAAAGGTTTTGAAATCCAAGTCTTAACAGCAATGCATCAGAAACATCTGTCTTGTTCACTTCAACACAACCGATGATATCTGGATTAATAGATTGGAGAGTGGGGGGTATACTGTGGCAGAGTGCTAAACTGGCTAACATCTTATTTGGCAGATCAGAACAACCTCGTCGCATTTGGTAACACAAACCTGAGCCAAAATCATACGGGGTTCCTCATGGCTCTATTCTCTGGCCACTTTTATTTGAAATCTATTTGATCCCAGTAGCTCAGATTGTAGAGTACAACAACATATCAAAATTAGCCTACTTATTTGGATTATGATAATGGTGTCTCTGCTGGTATCTATAAACAATCAGTTTGGCAGATGCAGCTAATCCAAACTGCCTCAGTCTTAACCAAAACCCACTCTTTATTAACTGAACTGGCTCCCTATTTAAAAAAGGATAGAATTTAAAATCTTTAGATGCTTTATGAAGCACTGAATGGGTTTGGGGCCTAAATACATTTTAGAGTTGCTAGACAAGAATGAACCATGTGAAACTCTCTTGTCATTAGAGACCTGTTAACATGATGTTCCTTAGCTGTGAAACAAACTCCCTGAAAACTTGAGGTGTGCAGAAACTGTTGGCTCTTTTAAATCAGGACTGAAAATATTACTGTTTACTCCAGCTTCTGCATAAAGATCAAAGATTACTTTTTCGGTCCATGTCTATCATATCTTAGTTTTTCTTTGCTTAAATGTACATAAACACTTCTTTACTATTGTGAGCTACGTTAGTAATATTGTTTTTATCTATATTTAATTTTTAATTATTTTCTTTTCCTTTGTTTTCCTGTAAAGCACTTTGAATTACCCTGTGTATGATTGGTGTTCCACAAATAAATTTACCATCCTTTGGTTTCAATAATAATGAAGAGTATTATATTAGCTTAAGAGTATTATATTAGCTTAAATTCACTCATTTTATCTACGCAAAGGAGGAGATCAATAGGTTTTATTATGATATAAACAGAAATGCATCTTTAAAACTCCGATTTGCATCTTTACTGTTTTTGCCATACATTATTTGAATTCATTTTGTTCCCCAAAAAGCTAAAAGCCCACACCAAAGTCTATCCTTTCTTCTGTGAATATGTGAATTTTCTTAGGTTGAAGAGCAGTGTCGTGCATAAATACACTCGTCCAAGTGCATTTGTTGTGGCGCTTGAATGCACTGACAGTGAAAGAAACATTACAGCCCAGGAGATAATTACCATTGAAGAGCCTGTTGCAGAGATTGGTGCCATCAGATGCTTTGCGGGAAATGTGTCTTTTTATGAAACCAACTGCAGAGCCCTGCATGGGGGAGCATTTCAAATTCAAATAGAAGTAAAAGCAGGTAAGAAAAAGATGAAAATAATATAACTTATGTCATCTGGCCTAATTTAACATTGTCGCTTGAAAAATAGGGGTTCTGATGTTTTTATTTGAGCCATTGTGTTTTTTCCAATGTATGTTTTATTTTAAACTGCTGTTCACCTTGAATGTATTTTTCCCATTTTCAGGAACAAATGTGGCCTACAGAATACAAATCAATGATAGACTACTAGCTGGCTTGCATGGTATACAGGGAAATGTTTCCCAGAACATCACATTGAGCCCAGAAACAGTGAAGCAGCTCGGCCCTGGCTGCCACAAGCTGACTCTCCATGCATCAAACTCGGTGACTTTTCCAGAGGCTTCTTCAGACCTTCAGGTACATCAGTGATAAATGAGTGCCCATGCTTTTATTGTCCTTTAGGAAAAAAAAATGTTTTCTTCATATTTTTTGCAATCAGCATTCAGATTTTTAAAATTGCAGTCCTAATTGAGGCAGTATGATTTTAATTTAACCTTTCATTAACATAAGAAGTTCTTTATTGATCCCAATTGGGGGGATAAAAACAAGTAAATTATGGATAAGGTAACGAAATAGCATAAACTTGGTGCTGAAAAGAGCATAAATTGGCTGCTTTGATTACTGAATTATCTCTTCCTGTTGATAGCAAATCTGCAAACTCACCATGTGTCCATAACCACATGAGAGTCCCATCAGTGTTATAATTTTTTTTAATAATCCCTCAGAATTTAAATTTATGTGCTTAAATCCTGTGGTGTTCACTAGCTCAAGAGTAACCCTTTAACTTTTCTGGCACAAATTTCAGATATATATATATATATATATATATATATATATATATATATATATATATATATATATATATATATAAATAAATAAATAAATATAATAGTATGGTGGAGGATCATTCTGTGGGCCTGCTACCTTTCCAAAGGCTAAGACAATTGTTAGAGAGCATGGAATCATGAACACTTTGATATGCCAGGACATCTCAAATAAAAATCTTGTGGCCTTTACCAGAAAATGGGTCATCATTGTGCTTATCAGCAGGATAGTGATCCAAAAACATATCAACAGAGAACCAATAACATGAATGGATCAACAGACACAGGATCAGCCCTCTTCCATGGCGATCCCAGTCCTACAGGAAACAATTTTGGCTCCAGGAGTTTAGTTAAAATCTCTGTTGTTGTTTTCATAAAACATTTTTATTCCATTGAATAATCAGGTCGAATACAAATTTGAATAATATTTATGACACTTATTTAGGTCCTCTACATCATATTAATTGCAGTACTTTTAAAATTGATTATTAACATATGCTTTTTTTATTAGGCAACTTCTAAATATATATGGATATACAACCTTCCCGCTTCTTCAGTACACTCCACTTTTGTTCGGTCTTTTTATGCTCATTAGGTTTTACCTGCAAGCTGCAGTGAAATGATTTCTTTTTAAAATTATCTTAAATAAAAAACTTTATCTTTTGTGTCTGCTAATGTCAGCTCTTCGATGGCTGTTTTAAAAATTGTATGTATAAATTTATTAGCTGAATAAACAAGTATAAAAATAGAATGATCCTTACTAACACTAAACATAGTGCAGTAAGATATACGTCTGTATGTTGGAAACATTGATATGACTGCCTCTTAAAAAGTTGGGAGTCTTTTTATGTACTTTTCTTCTTTTTTTATTATAATTGACTCTTATGTTTTTGGACTATGAGTCTGTAATTTATCTATCTATCTATCTATCCATCCATCCAAATCTATCTTTATCGTTACAGTTCAATGCTTTGCTGGCAAACTGTGTACATTGATTTCCTTGGCAGTTAACTGAAATCCATGTAACTGAATGACTGAAATGTGTTTTACTGGTGAGAAATTGTGAACATAAAAAAAAAATGTGATTCGTAATTGTATGTATGCTTCAGGTTTGCGTTTTGGAAGAGCTCGCCGGGCTTCAGGCCAGCCTGCTGAAAGAGACAGATGATTGTTTTGGCTCTGCATGCATTACTCTTGAAGTTTCACTAGACCGCGGACAACCTGTCCTGCTCCTGATCTCACTGACTGGAGACAATGGGACGTTTTCTGATACCAGAGAAATGAACACAAGCAGGGACATTTTTCAGATCAGTCACCAAATTCAAGGTAGGTAATAAGGGCTCACAGACTGAAAAGCTGAAACAAATATGAATTTACTGGTAATTATTTTTTGGGGATGTTTTATAGGATCTGTCCAGGTGAAGATTAAAGCATGGAATGCATTTTCATGTCTGGAGGTGGAAGTGTTTGGCTCCTGTGATGAGAACCCAGTCATGAAACTAAACAGCACTGATGAGCATTTGTTAAGCCTCAACAAGAAAGTGGTAATTTACTTTACAACAGACTGTTTTGTTGTATTTAGGTATATACTGGGTAATCAATAAATATACATTTTGTGTTTACTTTCAGAGAAAGAAACATACAAGAGTTGCAAGAGCCGCATGGGAAATCAAGGCAACTCCTTCGAATTCAGTAAATCAGAAAAATGCAACAATTACACTTACGATGAGTAATGATAATATGATGACCACAATGACAACTTTTGAGTGGAAATGCAGTAAGATTTTTGTTTTATGGTTTTACATTTCTTTTGAGAGAAATGTTAAGAATCAAAACAAATATATAAATTTGTTTGTACAAATAGATAAATTATATGAAAGTCAAAGAAAATCGGGTTTTACTTTGTGTTAGCTACCAGGTATTGTTATTAGGATCCCTTTTAATAGTCATGTATTTTCAACCCAGACTAAATTTAGGTTCAATTTGGCAGAAAAGAAGGGATAAACTTTAGGGTAGGGTTACCTTTCGACTGGCTGGTCACCTTGTATTTTTATTCATATATTCTCCTAATTTATAACAAAAATCCAAAACAGCCTCGTCCCATATGGAAAGGTAACCTAATAACTGGTTGTACCACCCTTTGTGGGGACAACTGTCATCAAGTGCTTTTTATAACTGGCAATGAGTCTTTTACATCACTGTGGAAGAATTTTAGTCCTCTCCTCCCTGCAAAATTGTTTTAAAGGGGTCATGACAACAAATTTCATTTTTCTGTGGTTTTGGGGGGTATAATATGATCTGTTGTGCACTATTGAGGCCTTGTGACTGTCAAGAGTTGGTATCAAAAGCCCTGCTCATAGACGGTCAGCTTTGTTTCTTTGGTCAGAAACCGATAAATCAGAGAAGAGTTTATCTTTCTACGTAATTCATATTCTCCAATTAGAGCACAGCATCAAGCAAACGCTCCTCCCCCCAGATGATACACTGGCTAATTAAGGGCTAAGTCACGCTAGCGTGTTTGGCTACTCCACTTGAGAAGAGGATGGCTTCTAAAAAGTGGAGCTGTTGTGTCCAAGGTTCAAAAATGGCTGGAAGTTTCCATTTACTCCCGAAGGATGAGAGAACCAGAGAAGAATGGCTGAAGTTCATTTATGGGAAAAACCATGCAATTATAGCCCCAATTTGAGGCTACATTCAGCACATTTTACTGAAGAGTTTCCCAAATATGGTTGTAGCCAGTCAGAGTGAAGTCAACAAGGAAGAGCCACTTATCATTACTGTACCCGACCATTTTACTAAGGAGGGAAATCTGGCCTGCCAAAACAACCCTGTACAAAAAGGTGATGTTTTTTTTTTAAATGAAATTTTTTGGAGAATTGACATATGTAGCAATATCAACTACATTAAATAGTTTATACAGTGATGCCACCACCCCTTTAATTTCTACACCTTGGGGTGTTTTCCAGGCTGACCAACCTGTTTAAGATCATACTACAGTATCCCATTTGGATTAAAGTCCCGAGTTTGACTAGGCCTCTTTAAAATCTCCTTCTTTTGGTGAGTTGCTCAAAGGTGAACTTCCCGGTATGCTTTAAATCGTCCTTCTGCATAACTCAAGTGTTTGAGCTTAAGGTCACCAAATAATAACTGCACAATGATTTTGATGTTTTTGATGATTTTGCTGGATACTTGATTGATGATTTTATTATGTGAAGCACTTTGAACTGCCTTGCTGCTGAAATGTGCTATACAAATAAATTTAACTTAATAGCCAAACATTCTGCTGCAGCATCCTTTGCTTCAAACCAGACTTCATGGTAACCCCAGACCATCACACTACCAGCACAATGTTTGTCTCTAGGTATGGTGGTGTTTTTCTGAAATGTGGTGTATTGTAGTGTAAACGTAGTATTTTTCATATGTCAAAAAAGTTTCCTTTTTGACATTTCAGTTTACAAAATATTTTCCCCAAAATCTTAGAAATCATGTATATGTTTATTGATAAATACAAAATGGGGCTGTGTGCTCTTTTTGGCCTGTCAAACTATCACATGAATAAAATTGTTGAGCCATCTTATTTGTTGCTGAATCATGAATACTGGACTTATCTGAGACACATAAAGCCTACAGTGGTCCAGATGTTGTTATGGACCCTCTGTTGCCCTCCTGGACATGTCATTGATGAGTAGTAATCAGACCTTGGTGTGGCTTGTGAGATTAAACACAACTTTGCAAAAATTGTAGTTATTCACAACTGTTTCATGATTTAACAACAAAATAATTCATTTTTCCATATGGGACCAGTTTGTATTGGATAGCTTTTACTTCCTCCTAATAAATGAAGTAATTTAAACTTCTCATTGTATTTATTCAGTCAGTTAGAATTTTACATAAAAACCCTATTTGTGAAAACTCATTGTATACCCTGTGTTTCTACTTTATGTTACATTGCTGGTCTGTTGCTGTTTTTAAGATCTGGAGCAATGTTTTTCTTACAAGCAAAAACCCTCAAAGATGTGTAGGTTGTCCACATCCATAGATGGCGTTATCTAGTAGATTCTAATTCTAGTAGATTCCTCTTTCTTGAAATTTAGTTTTGATGGTTTACATTTAAGCCCAAAATTATCCTGCCCCTGGAAGATTTCAGTTCAATGTAATCTTATTAGAATCAGTGGAGGCGGCCATGAAGTTTAGTGTTATAGCAGGAATGTCTTTCAACCTCAAAGACTCAGAAAATTATGAGAAAGGTTTAGTTGCTGTAATGCCCATAAATATTGTTTCACTGATTTTTATTTAGAAGGATAGAAATAATTTTAGACTTGCTACTTTGAATAAAATTTCTTGTTTGAATGATAATAGCTTAAATCTGCCAGGCGTATGAATAATTTCTGGCTTAAGTCTATGTGTGTGCTAATGATTCAAGTTTCTTTACAGGTGGGGACTGTAAATGTAACGCATATTCCACAGGATCAACACAAACCATTTCAGGAAATTGTCTGCCAGATCCTTTACACTTTTATAGATATGCATTGATGATGAAGGTGACAAATAAGGATGTGGAGGAGAAATCAACGTGTATCACCCTTACCCCAACCTTAGATGAATCGGATCAAGTGAGGTACTGGAACCTAGAAAAAAAAATCTCTAAAGTGTTAACTTTAGTTAGTTTCAAAGTCTAACTTTGAAACTAAGCCAATGACCAAAAACAACAACCTTGTTAAAAGATCTGAAGGTAAAAAGCAGATAAATAAAAATGTTTCAATTTAAGCAAGATGAATTTGAATTTGAAATTTTAATATAAATCACTTACACAAGTCAAAAAGGTTTGGGACAATGCAAACAGGAATAATACTTTTTAAAAACGCTGATGACTTTCTAAAATTTCTGCTCTTTTTATTAAATATTTCTTTATCTGAAAGCTATCTTTATGTCAATAATTTTTTGTTACCTTAATCATAATAGGCAATATTAGTACACTGAGACATCAGGGGTTTAGGCCAGACAAGAAATAATTTAATTTGACACAACAGGGTCCTCGTTTGTAAGTCATTCATCATTAAGATACTATGATATTTGTACAAGTTGTCTGCCTTGGCTGGGCTTTTAATTGATGCAGATCATTGTGAAATAAACAAAAAAAGTGTAAAACCCTTTTAGTGTATCATCATCTCCACAAATTATTGGTATCTTCTTAAATCTTGTGGTGTTATGAAAGTGTTACGTCAGCCTCCTTGTTATTCATTTCCTAAAGTAAATAGAAAGTAGATAATTAGTTCTCTTACATTTTGGTCAAATAATTAGAGCCTAAAGAACAAATTACTCATTTATTTTATTTATGCCGAGACATCACCACACATTTTAAGACATCTTTGAAAAAAGATTTACACAATTGTGTTCTTCCTTTACCATTTTATGTTGTTAGGCTTTCTTTTTTGATCGCCTGCTCCCAAGAAGAACTTTACACCATTTGTTTTCATAAATTATAACAAAAGCAGTTTAATTCTCCTTATTGGGAGGAACTGGAAGAGATACCTCCAGCCTGATTCTACGGAGAAAACAACCCAGCTGTGCTGTTTTTGAAGCAGCAAGAGAAATTTCTCCTCCACCAGACTCAACAGTACTACTATGACTTTGGGAAAAACATTTATCATCTGTGTGATCACAAATATTACACAGAACAACAAATCGCAAATTGTTTCTCTTTGTTTTCCCTTTTTTTACTTTTGACTCATCTGGTTATATTAAGTGGGGAGTGATTGTATAGCGTACAGTAGAAAAAAATCCGTTTGTTTTTAGGTAAACATTGTAATGGCTTTTTAGAAGTTTAATTATCTTTTTAAAAAACATGTATTTTTAAATGTCTTCCTACATAACATACAAAGCTATTCAAAAAAAAAATATCTAGGAGCCTAGGGCTAAGGATGCTCATGTTAATTATGATGATTTTTCATATCACAGATTGAATTGCAGTGAAAATTGTGACCCAGTGAAACAATCCCAGAACACAAAAGTTAAAATAGAGTGCAGTTCTTGTTCAGATTATATGTGGTTCATTGAGGAGACAAAAGACTACAATGACTGGCCAGTAAGTCTCATAAGTGATGCATGAATTGTTTCCAAATTTGCGAGCAGTTTAAAAAAAAATTATCAACTGACTAAACAAATTACGATATTAATTTCTTCGCAGCAAGCTACAAGGGATTGCTACAATGACGCAAATCAAATTCCTCTCCTTGCAAAACAGGAGAGTGCAGCAGAATATGTTATTAACAAAACATATATTAAGGATGCTTCACAGAGGAACAAGAATGTCACTGTTGTGTTCATTTATTCAGGTGTGTACTTTTTACTCTTTTTAAGTGTTGTCATAGAAACAGTTTCTGGTTATGCTTAATCATCAAAAGTGTTTGCTAGACCTTTGAGAGTGAATACATTTTTAAAAGATATTGTACAGTGGTCAGCAGAAGGCAGAGTTTGGCATTTAAACCCAAGAAAATATTCCCACTGTTAGGTATGGTGGTGGTGCCATCATGTTCTGTATATGTCTTGCTGACAGTTGTAATGACGTGTTGCATAAAGCAGATTGAATAATGATATAGAAGGGCTACCTCCAAATTCCTTAATTTCGCTTTAGACTGCCAGCTACAAGTAGATGGTTGAAAACTTGGACACAGAAGATCACCTGAAATTTGTTTGTTTACATCATTTAGCTAAAAGCGTAGTTTGCAAAGAGGATCAAAATTATGTCATTGTTCATAGTATCAGTCAGGAGAAGGGCACAAACAAAATTATAATAAGGAACTAAATTTTAATTATGAAATTTCTTTCTTCTTTCCAAAGTGAATGATAAACTATTGTACAAAAAGTATATCATGAGGATAGCGCCATCGACAGATGACCCTGAACCAAGCAGCGACCCAGAAACACAAGCGAACACTACGGAAGCCCAAACCTCTGTTGGCGCAATCAGCACAAGCAGGAACACATCTGCTGCCACACATACCACTACGGTTGCTCTTGCAACCACCAGGATTTCTGAAAGCCTGTCATGCGTTATATCACCATCAACTGGAACCATACTTGATGCTTTCAGCATAACTTGCACTAGTGCCCAGCCTTGTTCTAATTGTCAGTACTGTTTTAAGACAGAAGGTAGGTAATTTCAATTTTTTTTACTGATATTGTATTATCTACATATAACGTATTTGCAAATTTTTTTTCTCTTTTTAAATAAATATTCTTAATTTATATTAATCATCCTCAGTTTCTACTGTTTTCTAATTTTATCAGAAAAGCATCTGTTGTGCAGCAGAAACAGAGAAGTGAGGATTTTGTACCTTCCACTCGGAGACACCAGCTCTGAGAACAACCTCCTTATAACAGCGACTGCAAAAAACGGCAGCTTTGAAGTTAGCACTACTCTAACTGCACAGGTTTGTCAAAGACATAATACAGGTGCTAAAAAGAAAGCCTAATAATATCATTTTAACCTCTCTTTTTACCTCTTGAGCTAATTCTTTATTTATAGGTTCTGGATGCTACAGCAGACTCAAGCTCAGTGGGAGATCTCGACACAGCAGTAGAGAATGCTGTGGCTAAGCTGAAGAGTGAAGGTCTACTATCAGGGGACACTATTGGAGAAATTTTTAACTCTGTGGCTGGAAAGCTAAATACCAAAACTGATGAATCAGAAAAAGAAGATCGACAAGAGGTAAACTCACTGTAAAAGATATGAGTCAGTCAGATTTCTCTCTGAAATCCTCATCTTCATTAAACTTGCTAGCAGAGGAAAGCATGAAGTATTCAAAAATGTCCCGGTACATGGCTGGGAAGTTTTGACCATCAGTTGGACAACTATCCAGTCAGCAGTCTTCCCTATGATGATGTAGGCCACAACATGACCATAAAGAAAGTGTTCTTGTCTCATGTAATGTTCTAATTTTCTGTGAAGCTAATATTTGGGGGGTTTCTTTTGCTCTAAGCCATGATCATGATAATTATTTGTGATCATATTCCAGTCTAATGAGAAACATTTAAATTTGATATAAGACTGAGATTCTATGTGCGCCTACAACTTGCGAGCTAGACATGTACCATTCATTAGATGTTTTCCATACAGGCACCCTTAAAAGCTTTAGTTACTTAATTACTTTAGGATATGATAACTGAAGTGCTTTAATTTCCTAAACCTAATCATAGCACTCGTATGGAAGGTTTGGATTTGACAGAAAAGGAATCTGCATGTTATTTTACATGATTAGCAATGAATTACATCTTAAGTCAATTTATAGCTGTTCTCATTGAACAGCTATAGTTGGAGGAGAATTTTCCTTTCCACTATCACCAAATGCTTGTAAGGCATGAGTGATTGCTGCGAAGTCAGTGACTTCACCCAATTGGCTGTTTCCTTAAAGCTTTAGTATGTAACATTTATAATTATTTATTTTTTTACATATTTATTAAAACCGTCACCATGTCGTGACAGTATGATATAAGACAGATAATCTATGAAAAATCTGATCTCCTCCCTGAGCTACGATTGCCATATGAAGAAATGTACCGCTCCTGACCAAAAACAACCAATCAGAGCCAGGAGGAGGGTCTTAGCGCTGTCAATCAACCTCATATTCACACCGCTAAATATGCTAATAGTGGAGAAAACAACTTACAGTTCCAAGAAAACTGTTTATACACCACCATCGGTGGTCATGCTAGCTAGCCTGAGAATTTGCTACAGTCTCTGCAATGTAGCAGAGAGCAGGATGAGGTGCATTACACGGACAATGATTGACAGCGCTAAGACCCTCCTCCTGGCTCTGATTGGTTGCTTGTAGATAACACTGGGAGCACGAGGAGAAGGCAGAAGAGCTTGAATTTTTTTTTTTTTTTTCACAGATTTTCTGTCTCATACCATTCTGCCACGACACAGTGAGTTTCAGCAAATATGTAAAAAAAAAAAAAAAATCTATTTTTTATAAAAGCTACATACTGCAGCTTTAAATAGAAAGCTTTATACCAATTAGCATTATAAACTGAATTTGACTGAATTTGAATGTAACTAAAGCTTGATTTTTTATTTTATTTTTTTTTTTTTTTGTAAAGTGCGTTGACGCTGATTTGCTGTGACTTCTCACTATAAATGAACTGAATGAATGACTCAGTAAACAAGTCATTTTCCTGTAGGCCTCTTGCGTTTTTGGCAAGTTGCTTTACTGGCACATCTTCCCAAACATGTGTACATTAATATGGTGGTAGCTGTAACTGTACCTGCTGTGTTTTTCTTTTATGTAATACCATTCTTTCTGTATATACAGAAGAGAAAGCAAAATACACAACTTTGTTTTTCAAAGCTCAGAGAGAAGATGCTGGACTTGATGACTGACACAGTGAACGAGTCTCCTACAAAAACTCCAGAAGAAACTCAAGTGGTAGCCAGAGGGCTTACTTCTCTTATCCAGAAAGGCGAGGAACTCAGCTTGTCAGCACAGGTATCATTAAGCATTTTACTGTTTTGGAAAAATTGTTTGAACCAGAATTGTAACAACCACTGAAATGCCTCTAATGTTTACACTCGAGTTTTTTTTTCTGTTCAGTCTTTAGTTTTGGAGGACGGAGGGATCAGAAAGACATCCCATTTCTAGCAGCTGCTAGCTTTAACTTGTGTGTGTAAACTTGACCACAGATAAAATTTGTCATAAGACAAATCATGAAAAGTGAAATTCTCTTTAGAGAGGATGTTACAGTGGAGGAGGAAGATTATAGCCATTCAGGACAGGCTGAGGGACACAAAATATGTAAGTTATTCTTTACATGTTGGCAGAGTGATTTGAGGTTAAGGGCGAGGTTACTGTAGATCCAGAGCTTGTTCAGTTTATCTGTAGTTGAGTGTGAGTGGTTTGTTTGATTGTGGCTGTTTTCAAAGAATAACTAATAATCTCTAGGGTATTTGAAGTTGGAGGTTGGATTGAAAGGTATGTGGAAGTAAAGCTGTTTGCACCACTGTTTCATATCTTGCCATGTATGTTGGTCTGAAGACACTAAACCAAGGATCTCCAAGTTCAGTCCCTGAGAGCTACTGTCCTGCAGCTTTCAAATGAATCCCTGTTCCATCACACTATTGTGTTATTCGCTATTGTTGCTATTAATTTTCACTTGTTCTGAATAGCTTCTGCATTAGGATGAAAGGTATACAACTTATAGTCTTCAACTGCATCAAGACAGGTTACATTACTTTTCTTTTGAGGTCAGTTTTTTTTGTTTGTTTGTTTTTTACCTGATAATTGTATCATCCAACTATTTGGGACTTAATGTTCTATGAGAGCCTCCAAGTGATCAAATAATTCAAAGCTAAATAGCTCAGAAAATAGGCCAAGATCACCTCAAGAGTTCAGCATGTGGAGGTATGTTAATCCTCATCAGTACAGAGCGTGCATTTGCGCACACTCTGTACTGATGACATGAGATTCCAATAACACGACACAGTTATTTTCATGTGTGTGTAAATGAAAATACTGATGTATTTGTTTAAGAACATCTACTTCAGGTCATGATAACCGAGGGATCCATCATACCAATATGTCTGAACTTTTCTTTTTCCCTTGTAGAGTCTGATAACACATTAGAGCTTGAGGCCTTTGTCTGGAGCATATTTGTGAGGCAAAGCCAAATGCTGAGATTGACTGAAAAGGCAAGAAATGAATCCCTGACTGTGCTTATAGTTGGAGCTGTATGCTTAGAAGTAACAAAGCCAACAATGGGAAACTGTATGTGTGCTGCCTGGATGCCTATAAAGAGGTTCTGTGTTCATAGTTTTTCATGAATTTTTCTTGATTTAGCACCTCCAGATTGCTATACAGATCTGTACCTTTTGAAATGGGCCTGGTTGAAATAAAATCCTCCTCTGTCTGACTAAATCCATGTCAACTGAACGTTTTCCCTGGAGCTTTCGCACATGCCAGTGGTGTGAAAAATGTTTGCCCGTTCTTGATTTCCCTTTTTTTTTTTTCTTTTTTTTTTTTTGCATGTCTTTCACACTTCAGTGTTTCAGAACATCAAACCAATGTAACTCTTAGTCAAAGACAACACAAGTAAACTCAAAATGCAGTTTTTAAATTAGGCTAATTGTTATAAAGGGGGTAAAAAATCCAAACCTACATGGCCCTGTGTAAAAAAGTTACCCCCTCCCACCATAAAATATAACTGAACTGTTATTTATCACAGAGTTCACTGTCTCTAGCCACACCCAGGCCAGATTACTGCCACACCTTTTTTCAATCAAAACATCCCTTAAATAGGTCCTGCCGGACAAAGTGAAGTATACAACAAGATCCTTAAAAGCTAGACATCATTCTTAGATCCAAAGAAATTTACAAACAAATGAGAAAGAACGTAATTGAGATCTATCAGCCTGAAAAGGGTCACAAACCCATTTCTAAAGCTTTGAGACTCCAGAGGAAACATGGAACAGTGGTGAAGCTTCCCAGGAGTGGCCAGCCACTGAAAATTACCCCAAGAGCACAAAACCGCTTTATCTCAGAGGTCACAAAATTCCCCACACCACCACCCAAAGAACTGCAGGCCTCATGTGCTTCTGCTAAGGTCAGAGGTCATGCCTCCACCATAAGAAACAGGGCAAAAATGGCCTCCATGGCAGAGTTCCAAGATGAAAACCACTGCTGAGCAAAAGAACATTAAGGCTCATCCCAATTTTTCCAGAACTCATCTTGATAATCCCTAAGACTTTTGGGAAAACGTTCTGTAACAAGACTAAAGTTGAACTCTTTGGAAGGTGCGTGTCCGATTGCATCTGGAGATTGCATCTGGAGTAAAAGTAACAGCGCATTTCAAAAAATGAACATCATACCAACAGCAAAACATGGTGGTGGTCATGTGATGATCTGGGGCTGTTTTGCTGCTTCAGGACCTGGAAGACCTGTGATAAATGGATCCATGAATTCTGCTGTCAACCAAAAAAAAAAAAAAAAACTGAAGGAGAATGTTTGGCCATCTGTTGGTGACCTCAGCCTGAAACGAATTGGGTTCTGCAGCAGGACAATGATCCAAAACACACCAGCAAGTCCACCTCTGAATGACTGAAGAAAAACAAAATGAAGACGTTAGAGTGGCCTAGTCAAAGTCTTGACCTGAATCCTGTTGAGATGATGTGGCATGGCCTTAAAAAGGCCGTTCATGCTGGAAAACCCTCCATTGTGGCTGAATTAGAACAATTCTGCAAAGATGAGGGGCTGAAAATTCCTCCACAGCTGGAAAAGACTCACTGCAAGTTATCGCAAACGCTTGATTGCAGTTGTTGCTGCGAAGGGCGTCCCAACCAATTATTAGATTTGGGAGAGCAGTCACTTTTTCATACAGGGACATGTAGGTTTTGATTGTTTTTTTTTTTTTTTCCCTTAATAATAAACACCTTCATTTAAAAACTGCATTTTGTGTTTACGTGTGTTGTCTTTGACTAATATTTATGTTGGTTTGATGTTCTGAAATAGTTAGGTATGACAAACATGCAGAAAAATGGAATATCAGTATGGGGACAAACACTTTTCCACATAACTATAGGCATTCTAGAGGTCTCCAAACCCCATTCACAACTCTATTGTTCTTCCATCTGCTGATTGACAAGATCCTGACATCAAACATAGACTGTGACTGTGGACTGTCATTTGTTTAGTTTTTCATTAATTCATATTCAAAGGTAAGGTTGACATAGACCTTACTGTTCAAATGTTCTTTAAAACCAATAAATTAATACATTTTGTTTAAGTAAATGATGAGAAACACATCAACCTTTTAAAAAGCCCTTCTTATCAATAAATTCTACAAAAAACATAAACATAAGAAATGTTTAGTGTTTATTACTGTAGGTTCTTTGTTTAACCACCATGTTCTTTAGTGTAGATAGTTTGTGCTTTAATTGTAAACAGCTCAGAGAGTAATATAATGACAAGCAGTCCCAGAAAGACTCACTTTTCCTACTTTACATTCTTGGAGGTATGGAAAACAACAGAAATAGATTTACCAATCTGTCAAAGACATTACTGCAAATATTTTAATAATTAAGTAATGCCATTTTCAAAGCTAAACTCACAGAGTTTGGTATATTTCGTCATCTACCATGCCAGCTACCACAATGAGTTTCTTCAGTGTCAACCAACCACTTTCATTATGTTACTGCAAATAGAGGTGCCGTAACACAGTGATAAAAATGTTGCTCTGCTGTTTTTATTTGTGTAGTAGTAATAGCTTTAGAATAGCCATATATTTTTCATCAAAGAAATTAGACAATTTTCCATTGTTTTTAAGATTTGTGCAAAAATTACTTAATAGATTGGACTAGATTACTTTTAATACCATTGTACAAAAATATGCCATGAAATTACAAGTGCTGGTCCATGTGAGCTGCTTTAGAAACACTAAGGCTTGCACACCTACATACACTAGTGCATGATGAATAAAAATGCTGATAAAATTGGCTTAAGTTTCAATTGATTGTGCTGTTAATTTTTAATTAGTGGCAGTTTTATAAGAATATGGTTTGGACCCCTGCTCTTGTCTACAGATTGATGCTGCTACGTTGTTTGCCAGCCTCAGTTTATCTATCCTGGATATGAATATGAGCACAACTGAAGACAAGGAAGAAGTAATCACTGCTGCAAGCATTATTGTGGAGGGAGTGGGTGAGCTCTTGGAGTATTCTTCCAGTGTGAGTCATCAACTTCAAAGCCCATGCAGTGGGGATTTCATAGACACTTCTGTGGATGGATTTTAATCTACAGGGTGCAAAAAGCACCCATTATTTTAGTATTAACTATTACCAAATTTTGGTGCACCTTATAAAGTAACGTTTTGTTTAATCTTTTACAGAAAAACATCTCTGATGCTTTGCTTGATGCTCTGAGCACCACACAAGACGCTTTGTTGAAAACAATGACGGTTAATGAAGGTCCAACTATTATACAACAACCTCATATCAGTTTGTTCGTCAATAGGTATGTTTGACTTCTAAAACTCAGACATAATTTCTTAGAGCACAGGAGCCACAGGAACAGTTTAAAGGATTGTCTTGTTTATTGACATGCATAAAATGTTTTATATACTGTATATCTTTGAAAGGCAAGGTCCAAGTGTTAAGAATATACTTATGGAATAAATTTGCTCTGTGACAAAAACATAAAGTTATGATTAAAAAAAAATTGCATCATCCCTTAATTAACAGGTTCTTAAAATGTATAACTCTCACAGAAAGTTTTTAAAATACAACAAATTTCCCAAAATTATTTACTGAACAAAAATGAATTTGGTGTGAAAAACCAAGGACACCTTTGCTGTTTCTATGTGATTTTAGCTAGAAAATTAGAGTTGACAGATGCTGACCACCTCTATAAAATCAGGATATTTAGCAGATTGCTGGTTTGGAGCATATAGGTGAAGGAAAGTCATCGCCAATGAACTTGGAGAAGCAATTGTTGCTGTCTACCAATTGAAGAAGGGTTATACGGGTGTTTCTGAACAATCTGAAATCCACTATAATGTAGTGAACAGACTTAATTTTGTTTAATACATAATGTTAGTGTGGAATTTGTGTTTTTGTACACTTGAGGCAATGTTTAGATACATTTTGCAGCCTGGTAAAATCCAGACCACTTATAGTTATGAACTAATATGTAAAGTCTTGAAATTGAAAGAGGCCATTTTGTTTTACCTTGATTCTAGATTTAATGTGTCTGCTCATTTTATCCTACAGAGTGACACCAGAGAGTTTGCACAAGGAGTCCATAAGTGTTAACTTAAGTTCTCAGGCCACATTTTATTTGCCACAACTGCCCTCTGACATGTTTTCTTCAGAGGAACTAGTGAATGTCCGGGTAAGCCAAAATAAGTGTTTCATGTGAAAACAGAGTATAGCCAATGGCAGGTGTCTTCCAGATGATGTGCGTGTTTGTTCAAAGAGCTCCTCAATTTCCTAAAGTGTCTTTCTTGAAATGAGATTTAACCCCGATTTGCTCTTTCAATACACTAACAGATGCTGAGTTTAGATAAAAATCCCTTTTCTTGGAACAAGAAAGGAAACATCAGTGGACTAATAGGTGGTCTGTCCCTCACAAGACAAGATGGATCCATCATCCCTGTGGAGAACTTAAGTGAAGATATTGAGGTCAGTGTAGCAGCAGTGCATCACCTGGGATTTGTTGTAAACCGTGATTACCTTTTAAAATACAAAGCTCACTGAGAGGACTTTTGAGACAAGTATCCTCTCCGGAAATTGGATTTAATTTTAAACAAAACAAATCCTAATCCTAACTTCCTTGCTCCTAATTTGACTCCTTACATACTTCCATACTGTTCCTGTTAATTGTGTGTGGACAAAACTTTTGTTTGTTGCTCCCCTGCTTCATAAACTTAGCGCCTGGCTTTGAACAGCATCATTTCAATGACTAGTGCGGTACTCTCTCATGTCTGTCCCGCATCATGTTGTGCAGTTCGGAGAAGGAGACCAACAGCTTAGTGCAGACAAATGGAAAGGGAGCTGCAAGTAGCCCCTCGGACATGTACATAAAAATGTAAAATGAAGCAAACAGACGATGAAGATGAAAACACAGATTTAACAAATTAGGTTGTGATTTTTAATATTTCATATTCCAAAACATGTAGCTGCGAGCTAGTTAGCACTATTTTCTCTACTAAATTGGTCAAAACTTTAAAAACAAGTAAGACAGTGGTGACAATGTATAAGAGATAGAACTGAAACATCCTAGTATTTGGTGGAAACTCTCAACCCTAACACATCAGAGTAAGTTTTAAAAATCATGTTAAGCATCCAAAATAAGGATGCGAAAATTACGCTTTTTTGGCTTCTGAGAATGAAGTACTGCCAGAAAGGATAGGTGATCTACTGCCAAAAAATGCTGTGAAGGGGGCAGCGCATGGCATAAAGGAAGAGCAGGTGCCCCATATATGAGGGCTACTAGTCTTCAACGCAGCAGTCCCAGGTTTGATTTCTGACCCAGGGACCTTTGCTGCATATCATCTCCCCTTCTCTCCCTAACCATTTCCCACCTAATGTCCTGCTAATAAAGGTGGTAGTGCCAGAAAAACCTTTTAAAAAGTGCTGTGAGGAATTTAAAAATACTTATCCATCCGAATACACACAAAATGTCTGGATAAAACTTTAAAGTCAGTATTGCTCACTCCTCTAATTGCCAGTGGATTTGGCCAGTGATTTTTATAGAACTGTACAATGTGAGTGCAGTCTGTTGCTCAGAACAAGGTTCTGGCTATAGAGGAGTTTCCATCCAAAGATAAAAATGTAACAAAGCCAAAATGAGTAAATTCCCTTCAAAGCAAAACCAAACCATTTTCCCACCCTGTAGGTGGTAAGGGTATGAGTTTTTTTCTAATTTCTGAGTCATCCAGGTCTTTTTATTCTCAGTAAAACATGAACTCATGTATTATAGCCCAGCAAAGGTAACAGAAAATTGTATGTGCCAGAATGAAATGAACTTTGTGTTTAAATTGGACAAGAGGCGGTTTTGAGTTCCAACTTTTTCTTTCCTCGTCAATAACATACCAACCTGTAAGGCACAAAAATCGATTTATACTTGTCCTGCTTTGCATCCCTGGGTCTGCTGAGACCCTTGATCTTGAAACTGTGTTGCATGTGCTGCTTAATCCTGTTCAAGGATTTACTTTTTCAAGGGTCATGGGAGGACGAATTATTTATGCAAAAATTGTCAAAAGAAACTAAACATATAGTTTCTTCCCTTTTAGTTTTCTCCAATCATTTGCATACAATTAAAACAGATGAGTAATTACTCATTGCTCCACTTGATAGTGTAAAAAGTCATGGGAATATCTAAAACAAACTAATATGGTTATTTATGATAGTTAGAATTACAGGAGCACACATAATATGCGCCATTGAAACTGTGCATAAACAGTCATTTTAAATTAATCAAGTAGCCACAAGATAACCTCTAATTAATGTGCTGAATGAAATCTACATATAGTTATATATGAATATGCTGACCTTAGTAAGAACAGTTTGCTATTTGGCAGTGAAATATTTATATTTTTCACGTCTGTTCTTCGCTTTTGGCTGGTACCCCAGATTCTGTTGCCGAGGCCCTCTGGAGAACAAGTGAACTCCTCCATTTTGGATCTTGGAAACTTCAGCACAACAGCCATAGAAGTTCCTTCAGCTGACTCTACTCTGCTTTTAAAGGTGCAGTTAAATGTGTATGTACTTTTCTTCAACAATTGAATGTGCAATGAATATTTCAATGTGAAACCATGTTTGGGGTAAAAGATCACCTCTGCAAATAGCCATGCACATACTTTTACAAGCCTGACCATGGCAAAGATAATGGTAATGATGCATGGTTTGAATTTTAAGTAATGTGAGCCATCTTGTGAGTTATGCCTTCTGTTCTTATTGTTCCCTACCATGGGTATTGTTTATAAACTGCTTAAAAACTGTCAAACATAATAAAATGGAGAGAGATGAAGATTGGACCAGAAAAAAGACATTTTAAATGGGAAAAATAGTGATGTTTAGCTACTGTATATTACTCACAAAAAAATCCAGAAAATATAGAAGTTTATTATCTTCCTATCAGCTCTGATTAGCCTCCCTGTCTTTGCTTTAAAAAAATAACCATCCCCAAAGCATGTTTCTGCCACTGATATGTTTATAGTGATGTACAGAGTTAGTTTTCTCCCATCCATAATGTTTTACAAATTTAGAGAAGTTACATTTTGGTTATCCAGGATCGACTCACGTGCCTCTTCTGTTGGTGTACCATATAAAAGTCCCATATACCAACATCTGTGGTTAGGTGGATTTCTGACAAAATGTGAAAAAGTTCAAGGGATTTTAATAGTTTCATTTAGATCTTAGACAATTCACTGGGTTGTATTTTAATACGACCACACTGACCTTATGTTTTAAAGATGGTGCCTTCAGTGGATCCTTTACCTTTTAAACTGTTTCTTGGTTACATGGATTACCCCACTGACACAAATTATGTAGCGATGACAGAGATGCCTCTTCCTGGAACTACTCAAGGTAATAAAATTTTTCCTCTAAGTTTCAAATTAGAAGTTTGTGTGATTTAACTGGCTGTATTTTTGTGTCTAACACAGAAGAAAGATATACATGGCTTATTAGCCCCACAAATTTAAAGGGGAATACTGGGTTGCATTATCTTGTAGTGAGGCCTATTGTTGGTCCAGGTGTAAAATCTGTCAATGCCTCATTATCTATTACCCCCATCACATCCTCATGCAAATTTTGGAATGAAACTCTATTGAACTGGAATGTTTCTGGATGCAGAGTAAGCACAATTATTTCCTATTAAGAGGCAATTATTTTGAATAACATGTTGCATAAGTTCTTTTAGGATAATAAGGTTTGCTTGTTCTTCAAGGTTGGTGTCAAGACCACGCATTTAGTCACCCAGTGCCTCTGCAACCACCTCACATTTTTTGGCAGCTCTTTCTTTGTAACTCCAAATCTGGTCGACCCCTCACGCACTGCTGAGCTTTTTTCCACCTTTGCTGAGAATCCAGTGGTTGTGTGCTTTGTTGGGGCTCTTTTTGTGACCTACCTCCTTGTGGTTGTGTGGGCACGGAGAAAAGACATCAAAGACACAGTCAAGGTAAAGTGTCTCTCCAACAACTCCATTTTATTTAAAATCTAGTTTTTGTGACAGTGAACATCTTAAAATGTATAATTTTCTCCTCCTCAAATATGTAGATAACCTTAAATCTCAATTTCAGTACGTTTGTTCTTATGCTAATAGATAAAAGCCGATGGATGGATGGATAAGACAGTAATCAGCTTAGCTTTTTTACTTGCGCAGGTAAAGGGGACAGTGCTGGAGGACAACGACCCCATGGATAATTACCGCTATCTCTTGTGTGTTTGCACTGGACATCGGATAGGAGCCTCCACTTCGTCTCAGGTAGTGGGAATATAAAAAGAAAACAATTATGGCTCCCTACTAGATTTTTAAAAAACTTCTCAAAAATAAAGTCAAAAATGATCTGAATAACTGCTGGGAATGTCTATTAGGGAGTTTGTGTCTCAGTAATATGCTAAAAAAATGAAAAAAAAAAAAAAAAAAAAAAAAAAAAAAAAAATCAATGATGCTAAAATCTGGTGAGCTGCAGAGGGTGAGTGCTGTCAGTGAATCCGTCAAGAATTATTCATGAGTGGAGATGTGTACAATAGGAATTTTATTGATGCAGCGTCAGTAAACATGCTGCTCAGAAAGCATTTAAGTTTTTGATTTCTCGTCTGGAAAATTTAATTTGCAAGTGATTTGAATAATAGAAAAAAAAAAATCTTATAGAATGTTAAAGACATGCCTCATCTTTTAAGTCTGTGCCTTTAGGAACTTAGTTCATTTTCTATCAACTAAACTAGTCATAGATACAGAGTGTTTAACCCAAACTCCAACACGCTAATTATTTAATCTACAACTCACTTTGTGCCCTACAAGTACTTATTTATATATAATTATCCTCAAAATCAGATGTTTACATACATTTCCTCAGTATTTGGTAGCATTGCCTTTGAAATGTATGACTTGGGTCAAAAATTTTGAGTTTCCTTCCACAAGCTTCTCACAGTAGTTTGCTGGAATTCTGCTCTATTCCTGCTGACACAACTGGTGCAAGTGAGTCAGGTTTATCGGCTGCCTCACTCACGCACCCTTTCCGATCTGCCCTCAAATTCTCTGCAGAATGAGTCCTCAAATCCAAGTCTTGAGGGCAACTTTTTTAGACGTGGCCCTCCTCCAACAAACCTTAAAGACCCCCTCCTGGGGTTGATGCGACACCCTACCTTCGTGCGTTCATTCTCCCAGAAGGGTCAGACTGACATCGCATGCACTTTTATGAGTTTTTTTTTTTTTTTTTTTTTTTTTTTTTTTAATTTTTTCGTAGTTTCTGGAACTGACAGGCTGACGGGACACCCCCATTGCGTCCCTGTCATCCTACCATGACATCTGCCTCTCTCTCCCCGAGCATCAAGCTGGCACTGCAGGAGGATTAAGACACTCTTAGGCTCACTAAATGTCCTCCTCACTACGCCTCACATTTTGTTACGTTAGGAGCTCTTGTAAGGCCTAAGATACTTTGAGTAATGTTTGGCTTACTGAGGCAAAATTCAGAGAAAAATCTTAGAATTCCAGAAATTCTAAGAATTTTCCTAAAATGACATCACAGTGAGCTACTTTTAGCCTTCGCCTTTGTGAATACGGGCCCAGACTTTTTGGGTTTCTTTTGGAGTAATGGCTTCTTCCTCGCTGAGTAGCCTTTCAGCTCATGTCAGTATAGGACACGTTTTCACTGTGGCTAATGACACTGTCTTCACTTCAGCCAGCATCTTCACATGGTCTTTTGTTCAGTGCACAATTTGCTCATTGTGGACCAAAACACGTTCATTTCTGGGACACAGAACACATTTCTTTCCTGGAAAATCATCATACCTGGCGGTAAGATGATTTGACATTCCCGCCATGTCTATGCTTGCGTATAATTATTTGAACAGATGACTGCACCTTCAAGCATCTGGGAATTGTCCCCAAGGATAAACCAGACTTGTGCAGCGCCATAATTCTCTGTCTTTTTATGACTTGTGGCCATAAAACATGCACAGGTGTCCCTCCAATTAACTCATATGTGTCAGTTAACCTGACAGAAGTTTCCAATGCAATGACATCATCATCTAGGCTTTCCTTCATTGTTTAAAAAGAAAGTAATCATTCTGTTTGGGAACTTCTGATTTTGAAGAACTTAATAAATAACTCTCTGACATAGTCTTTTCTCTCATTTTGTGGCAGTTAGCTAATAGAAATAATTATGGTAATCCTAACTGACCTAAAATAAAGGATGTTTTCCCTGATTAACTTCAGACAATAAGAAAAAATGTGAATGTGTTTTTTTTTTTGTTTGTTTTGTTTTTTTTTTTGTTTGTTTGTTTTTTTATTCAGTGGATGTAAACCTTCGACTTTACATTTTAAGGCTACTTAAATAAGGTCCCAAACATATGCAAATAAAGGTTATTTTTTTACAGATAAGGAAACGCATGATGCTTGTGATGCAATATTTTGTTTCAGGTTGTAGTCACTCTTATGGGTGCAGACAGAAACAGTAAGCCTCATCACCTGACTGATCCAAAGAAACCTGTGTTTGAGAGGGGAGCGGTGGATTTGTTCCTGCTGACTACGTTTTCCTCACTGGGAGAGCTGCAGGGTATCAGACTGTGGCACAACAATTCTGGGAGTCATCCTGCTTGGTGAGAAATCACAAAAATATTGAAGACGCACAAAAATGCTGAACTAACTGACCTGCAGTAGAATACATATATACATGGAGTACAGAGATAATGGTCTTAGATAAAATACATATTTTTGTCTGGAAAATTAAGTTTCAACAAAAAGCAGGTTCATTCCGTTTAAATTTCAGGTATCAGGACAGGATAGGATATAAGTGATCTTTTTAAAGGAACCTTACTCTAACCAGAATATACAGCACAATAGCCTGTATTGCATGCTTTAATATTAAACAAAGCCATAAAGCAGTATCAGCATGTAAAAAACACAAAGAAGCTGTTTAGCAGCAAGGTGCTCTGATAAGTATTCAGAAAATTTTACCTCGTTTGTGAAATAAGGTGTTTTGGCAGGATGTATGCACTGTTAAAAAAAAAAAAAAAAAAAAAAAAAAAAAAAAAAAAAAAAGTGTATAATCACGGTAAAATACTGGCATCTGTGGTTGCCAGAATTTTACCATACTAAATACGGAGGTAGTGTTCAAGACTTTACAAGACAGTATAATATTTTGACAACTGCCACTTTAACAGTTCAGAACTGTAAACTGTTTACAGAAAATTGCTATAAAAACCACAGATATATTTGTCTACATCAATGAAAAATATGGCAGAACTGTATCATACAGTACAGCATTTTATTGTAAAGATAATCAACTTTACAATAAATTACCAGCAGCTGTGGTTGCCAGAATTTTACTGTAAAAAATACCTTACAACACAGAAGGGATTGTAGTTTGTCAGCATTTCAATATGGAAAATTATAAAAGTAGTAAGTACAAAGTAAACAAAAATACAGACTGTGATTGATCCATTTAAAGAAACTATTTCTGTTTAAACAGTCAGTGAAGAACAGAACTGATTCATTTTCCTGTCCAGCATCCTTACAAAGTATTGCTGAGATCTGACAAAAACCCCAGCATGTGTCCATATGAAGGCGAATCCATGGTGGAAAAAATACATTTGACAAAATGACTCACCGAGTCCAGACTTTGCTGAGGATGGTGTGCAATATGGACATGGTCTTCCAAGTCACTCGTTGTGCTGGAGACCCATATGTTGTCAATCAGCTATTCACTGCACAGCCAAGATCCTCTCTGTTGGAGAAAACAAAAACAAAAGCAAAAGTTTGAACAATGCACTACCTGATCATGATATAAACTCAGCATTCTTTTAAGTGTTTGTTTCACCCTTGTTGACTTGCACACACATATCCTCTCCAACAATCAGTCATCACAGTTGCTGTAACACTGACAGGGTTCGACAGTATTGACAAAGCCTGAAAATCTGTAAGTGTCTAAAAAATTTTAAATTACAAGTTTAACATCAGAACAGAATAAATATCATCTTGTGTTCACCATTTGTTATGATTAGGTATAAAGCTTAATTCTAACAAGACTATATTGCATATTACACTGTTGGTTTGTTTGTTTTTACAAAAAAAGAAGAAAACAAGCCTCAGAGCAGTATCAGTGTGTGAAAAAACCTATTACACCCTCATTACTTCCACAAGAATTGAGTACCTGATTACTAGCATGGTGCTGCTTATAAAATGTGCTTGATTAATTGATTATTAGTCATTTTTATCCCCTCTGCGAAAGCAGAAGTTGGCAGTATGCCTGGCTTAACCAATAATTAGTGTGTGAGTACACTGCCTAGGAAAAAAGTCCAACTCATGACAAACTGAACAAATTTGTCTATCAGAGGTCTGAGAACTAAAGCTTAGGTAAAACTGGTCCAATCAACAAAAGCACTGAACCAAAGCTACATGAGATTAGCTGAAAAGAAAAGATATGTGCTGAAATCGCTTAAAGTAAGGACTTAATGAGGAACTGTTATTTGACCATGCAGGTGAATGATACTGAGAAATATGTTATGATTTCTATAGCAAAATCCTGTTTGTGACTTTATAACAATAAGAAAAACAGAGTATTTAGGACAAACAACCTTGCAGAGTATATGCACTGACTCCAGTTTTTCTTTTCTTTCCTTTTTTTTTGCCAATATCCAGTCATTGATTTTGTAAAGCTCTTGTTTTTAGCCAATTCTTCTTTCACTTTATGACCCACAATATATTTAACAGCTTTCAAAATATTTATTTTCTGCATTTCTGCAGTGAGCAGTCATTCAAGTAAGAGTTCAGAATTAATGGAATGCGATTATGTTGAAAGGTTAGGATCTGGTAATCTTACCTGCAGTAAACAACTCTCTGGGCATCTTCATATAGTATAAATCCACAGTATTTGTTCTGGAGACTGAAACTAACAATTGGTCCAAATGAGTCCATGTCCAAAGTGGAATTCTACATCTCAAAACAACGCTAATCTCAAAAACATTATAGTGGTTTATCTGAATGGGCCAATTTAAACCATTGTCAAGTTTCAACTGGGTGGTTATTTACACAGAAGTGTGTTTAAAACACATACTGACAATGGAACATTTGAAGCATTTTTGTTATGAATAACTCTATGGTATAAAAGTAAAGCTGTGTAAAAAGCAAAAATATTAAAGTGGGACAATCATAGGTGACACATTTCCATAAATGGGTCAAAAATGACCTCTTTGAATGTTTTTATACCAGTATTGTCATATTGGTTAAAATCTATTTGTTCATAGTATATTTTGTCACACAGAATAAGGATGTCATGTTTAAACTGTATTTTTATTTTTTACTTTTTAAAACTTTTTTAACATTTTTAAATATTTTAATAATTCAATCAATCCATTAAACCACATTACAGGACAAATGAATCAAAATTAATTCATTCATAATTAGAAATATCTAATTAAATATTTCCAATTCATTTCAATCAAATTTAAATGCACTTACATATATTCCAATTCTATCTTCGTTTTAGTGCAAGGAAAAAGAGAGTACATGTTGTTCATCTCTGCAGTAGGTCTTTTGTTGGGTTTGTTGAGGAAATTTGAACTTGCCAAAAACCTGCCAACATTTTCTAATCGTGATTGATTGCTAAAATGAAACACAGAGGTTGAAAACGTTTAATGACAAAAGAAGCACCTTTGCTGTAAAACCTTAAGTCAGGGGTCTGCAATTCCAGTCCATAAGTCCCTGCTCCAACACACCCGAATCAAATGAATGGTTAATGACCAGGCCTTTGCAAAACTTGCTGACATGCCAAGGAGGTAATTCAGGCTTCTGATTCAGGTGTTTTTGAGCAGGAATGCATCCAAAAGTTGCAGTACAGCAGCACACAAGGACTAGGGTTTCAGACCCCTTTCTACCTTAAGTCTTTCCAATTTTTTTATTGAAGTCTCACTCAGTGTTTGAAAGAAGCAAACTGAATGAACAGCAACACACCTTAATACTATTTCCTTTGAAAATTCTTACACCTTTTGTGCTTCCTCTGCCTTCATTTTTAAACACATCATTGATACTGAAAACAGCAGACTGCGAGTGTTTTTCCTTCTATTAACAAGCTAGGCCTGATGCTGTTAACCCAACCTACTAGCACTTGGCTATAGTCCATTCATTGATAGGAAAAGACATTGGCTTTTTGAGTTTCTGACCACCAGGTCACTAGTCACATCCCGTCAGGCTAAAACATTGGCCACAAGTCAATTTGTTGATGAACCTCCAATAATAATAATAGCTTAAAACATTTGGCTTCATAAAATCTACATGTTCTATCACTGACAACCTAATACTGTGGCATTGCCCACAACACCGTGGCCTGACATGCAAAACTTTCAAATATGCAAATATTGAGTCTTTATGAGAGAAAATATTTGTTGTTTCCTTCAGGTTTGTGGGCAACATCCTGGTGCAGGATTTACAGACAGAACAAAAATGGTATTTTCTATGCAATTCCTGGCTTGCAATAGACATGGGTGATTGCTGTCTCGATAAGCACTTTCCTGTTTCGACACAGATGGATCTGAAGAAATTCAGGTAAGGCTGAAGCGCAGTGGCAAACTGGGGTGCACAATCACACACACAAGCACACTTTTATAGTCTACAGAGTAAATGTGAATCCGAGGATACTATTTTTCATTTGAATTTGAATAAAAAGATTTCAAATCAAATGTAAATCAGATGCAATAGCAGGCTTGGATTTCAGTTTGAAGAAACGTCAAATTTGTTGGAAGAGAATCAAAAATTTTTTAAATTTGACTTTTAAAAACAGCAAGTTTTAATTGAAGCCACCCTCTTGTCTAATGAGGGAATTTGCATTTTGAAAAAAAATTGTCTGTTACAGAAGAATTAATTAGCAAATGGTGAGAAGTGAAATAATGTTTAGGTATAATTAAAGATTTCCATACAATCTGGTCATAACTTATTTTAATTTAATTAGTCAGTTTAATTGTTTGTTGCACTTTGAGCTAATTGCAGTTCATAGCTAAGGCTGTTTGTGTTTTTACAGTAGAAATAACTTATTTCTTTTCTTCACTCAAAAGTTGTACCTAAACACTGAGCTGATGATTCAAAGAGGATTTATGGCTTTTTCTTTATTCTTAAATGTCAGAGAGCTGCAAATCTCACCCAAAATTGTGTCTCAACACAAAGAGATCAAAACATGATTTTAATCCTTCACTAATTGGGAGTTTATCTAGGTTTTAAAATATTTAATTTTACACAGCTGCTTTTGTATTCCAGTAATTTGTTCTTCATGAAGACAGCAAGGGATTTTAGTGATGGACACCTTTGGTATTCTGTGATCAGTCGACCACCGAGCAGCACCTTCACTTGTGTACAGAGGGTGTCCTGCTGTTTCTCCCTGCTGCTCTGCACCATGCTGACCAGCATCATGTTCTATGGGATCCCAACAGACCCCTCTGAGCAGGTCATGGATTTGGGTACATCTAATTTCATTTACATTTCACAGTACCTCAAAAAAAAAAAAAAAAAACAAAAAAAAAAAAAAAAAAAAAAAAAAAAAAAACTCATTTAATAAGAACTATGTTTTCAGGTCACTTTGAGTTCACCTGGCAGCAGTTCATGGTTGGGGTTCAGAGTTCCCTCATCATGTTTCCAATAAATATCCTCATAGTCAGCATCTTCAGAAACACTCGTCCTCGGGAGACGTCTTGTTGTCAAAGCAAAACAAAGAAAACAAGTCGCCTCCAGCGAAATAGCAGTGTACAAACACCTTTGCAAGCGACAGCCACCATCAGGAACACTGGGAGCTCCACTTTAGACATAATCATAAAAGTAAGTGTTTTCTACCTTTGTGCACAACAAACTTAAAGTGACTTTAAAAAAAAAAAAAAAAAATCCTTCACACACCCTGAACGATGATTTTTTTTTTTTTTTTAACCATTTTGTGTTCTTTCAAATCACAAGCCTCTATGTTCATCATGATTTTATGATAGACCAACACAAATTAAGGCATATAAAGTGGAAAAGAAATGATGCGTGGTTTTTAACATTTTTTTACATGTAGAAATCTGTGTATATGCAGTAGTTTTCAAACCCTCTACAATATTACTTTGTAGAATAACCTTTTTGTGTAAATCTAATTCAGTTTAATTCAAAATACTTTATTTATCCCACAGGGAAATTGAATGTTTTTGTAACTCATATCATCCAAATATCTTTCAAGAATCATTGTGTATGGTGATTCTGTAGGAGGGAAGGATCTCAGGTAGCAGTCACATCACACCAGCGTTTGGGTATAAAACCATCTCACTCAGACACACAGCCCTGCCCGTGGCAAGTCAGGAGTTGGAATAGCGAGCGGAGCGTGACCATGGGGGAATTGTCCAAAGATGCAATGCCTCAACCAAAAATTAAAAATAGGATGAACAAAAGTCTACAAAAAGAACAAATCAGAACTAACATCAGACTGCTCCAACATGTTGCCACCATGAGCTGCTAGACCTGCAAGTCTGTTTAAAAAAAAAAAAAAAAAAAAAAAAAAAAAAAAAGCATTTTGATTGGCTCCTTTTAACACAAGAATATGCTTTGATCTAAAACATACCGTTGTTGTCCTGGCTGTATGTCTCCAGTCTGTTGCAGCCAGTAAAACAATTTCCTCTGGGATTCTCCTATATTTGGCTCCATCTAGTTTCCCAACAACACCGATCAATTTCTGTGGTAAACAAAACACCTCCACAGCATGATTACTCTAGGGATGGTAATTTCAGGGTGATGTGCAATGTTTTGTTTTTTGCCAGTAATAATATTTTGCATGTAGGCCAGAAAGTTTAACTTTGGTCTCATCTGACCAGAGCACCTTCTTCCATGTGTTTGCTGTGTCCCATAAATGGCTTGTAGCAAACATGACTTCTCAGGGTTTGTTTTTTTTCTTCTCAACATTAGCCTTCATTTTCTGTCTCTTCCATAAAGACTAGATTTTGATATATACTAGATTTCGATAGTATATAGCATTTATTAGTTTTATTAGTTTCCTGTCAAAAGATTATGCAGATTTATGTTGTTTCCCCAGAGTTACAATATGCTTCTTGGTTGTGTCTCTGAGCAATGCTTCTACCTGCTTTTCCATTCTGTTTAAATCAATGACCCCATCTTGGTGGATTTGCAGTTGTCAGACTTTATCTATTTTCAGATGATGGATTGAAATATGCTCTATGAGATGTTCAAAGCTTGTGATATAGGCTTATAAACTCACTTTGCTGTAAGCTTCACAACTTCATCACTGATAAATACATTGGATATGTTCCTTCCTTGGGTCTTAGAATGCTTTGTTCATTAATGTTTTCTAAGAAACCTCTGAGGCCTTCATAGAACTGCAGAATTTTTTTTCAGAGAATATATTACAAACAAGGCAACACCAAGTATTTATTTATATAACTTCTGCCGGCAACATTTGCACTGCGTTTTATTCAGGCATATTACAGTAAAAAGGGTTGAATACTGGGATGTCGTGTAGCGCAGTGGTTAGAGTGGGTGCCCCGTATACAAAGGCTATAGATGATGACGTGGCTGTCCTGAGTTCAAGTCCTATCCTCGGTTCCTTTGCCGCCTGTCTTTGCCCCCTTCCTGTCAGGCTACGGTCAAATAAAGGTCACTAGTGCCTAACAAATACTTTAATAAAAGGGTTGAATACAATCAGTACTTTTTTGATTTTTACTTATACAAAAATATTCAAACCATGTATCCTCTCCATTTCACTTCACAAGTACATGCTCTCTATCACTCAAAATCCGAATAAATACATTAAATTTTACAGTTTTAACATGGTAAAATATGGAGAAGTTCAATCAAAATACTGAATTTTTATAAATGTATTGTGTGTTTTTAATATTATTTATATATATTGAACAATATCTTGTATTTGAACAATTAGGATATTGCAAGAATTCTTCAGTCACTTTCTGAGACAACCAAATGCAACATCCCATCCAGCAAGTCTGAGTTTGGGCTTGGAAAGGAAACTGACATTAATGCTGTCCTCACCGAAGTGGAAGAATGTCTCAAACAGAATACCAAATGCAGCAACGACACCCAGACAAAAACACTGTCTCCACTCTCAGGTGGGTCCTGCTCCTGTGACAGTGTTGTTGTTATTCAGGTCAAAAGCAATAGAGATGTTAGCTTTTCCTAACATTACGTGGATTCATCCCTAAATTACTCAGAATTAAGCAAAATCAGCTTTTTTTAAAGTTTTCACCTTAGTGCAAAATCACAAATCTTGTTTTATGGTTCTAAGCTCTTAACAGTGTGTCCTAAAAGTGTCAAGAAGTTTTCCAAGAGTTAATTTTGTGCATTTTAAGATTGAAATACATGTTTGTGTCCTGTGCTAACAGCTGAGGGGATTCAGAAGAACAGCAACAAAACCCAGCATCTGTACAGACAAATATGTCACCTTGAAAAGGAGCTTAGTCTGATAGCCTACTGCAGCTTCCCGAGCCCACACAGTTTCGATAAGGCCCAGCAACAGGTCCAAGGGATGAAGACCTTCCTTGAAGATCAGCTCTTCACATCCAGTCTTGTGGACCAACATGAACATATAAATGAGAAGTACATATTAAAAATGATCCAAACTTTTTGGTTTGATTTTGAGTTTCAGCTGTTTTTCCTGACAAAATGAATGTTGGGCTTTGGTGGCCGAGCTTAGAGCATTGGCTTGGCTTAACGAAC
Organism: Anableps anableps; assembly: GCA_014839685.1. NCBI lineage: Eukaryota > Metazoa > Chordata > Actinopteri > Cyprinodontiformes > Anablepidae > Anableps > Anableps anableps. The sequence goes on along the minus strand of CM026075.1, from coordinate 31,499,811 downwards.
AAATGATCTTGCCAAAATGTGCCCTTGCTCGTGGAACTTCACTTCCATTTGAATACCATTCTAAGTCATGAGTGTCAATATTTCTTTTTCCAGGAAGGTCATCCTATTAAAATTCAGCCCCAATGTGCAATTCCATGATTCTTGCCTTCTTCATATGCACTTCAGAAATATTGTTGACAAGAGTCATAAGGTTGCACTTTGCTTACTAACTTTTTGTACTTGTACTAGTTGTGTTTTAGCAAATGGAGAAATGAAATGAAAGCCAATTTTTAATTTTCCAATTCCAGGTTTGTTCCTGAGTATGGCACTTCAAGCGATGGTGTTCAGAAAAAAAAGCCACGCCGTCAGGGTGTGCTGCCCTGGTGGTTTATCTTTGTGGGCTGGTTGCTGGTGATTGGAACCAGTGTTGTATCTGGATATTTCACAATGCTCTATGGACTGAAATTTGGGAAAGAGCGCTCCATCAGCTGGTTGGTATCAATGATCGTCTCCTTCTTTCAGAGTCTTCTCTTTATTCAGCCACTGAAGGTAAGAATTTGAATATTTTTCTCTGAATATTTTTTGTTGGCCTAAAGCATGACTATTAGATTTAGTATAGTGATCCAGTTTCAAAATCTTCTGTTCATAAATAATGTGCGCAAATCCATGGATTGCATATTACCTTGAAATTTTTACTTATGTATCCAATATACTGCAGGTGATATGTCTTGCAGTCTTCTTTGCACTGGTAATAAAGAGAGTTGACGAAGAAGATTTTCAAAATGTGGCTTTTGAAAGAAATGAAAAAAATTCTGGTAATGTCACAATCCTCCTAATATACACTTTTGACTTCCAGTAAATGACAAACATTCAAACAATACCCATTTTACGCAGGTGATCAAAGTAATCAACAACCAAGCCAATGGGGTTACCATCTTTATGAGCCACCTCCTCCTTCAGACATCGAGAGAATGAAAAGGAACAAGATTATGGAACAGAAGGCTTTTGCTTTGCTCAATGAGATTTTAAGTGAGTATGCCTGTATGCTTAGTGGGAAATAGCATGAACAGGCAAAGGGTGCTTTTTTGTGCGGTGTATAAAATCTGTTAAAAAGAGTAAAGGGGCGCCACTTATTTAAAAGGTAGAGTAAGTTTTCCAAATAAGGAAACTAATTTACTTAACACAGTTGTACCTGGTTCAGTTTTCAATTTCTGGCCAATTCCTGTTCCTCCTCTCTACACTCTTCTTCCTGACCTAATATTGATGTATAAAGACCACTAGTGCCACAAAAACCTAAATTTGTTTGTTCTGGACTTACTCTGAGTCATAATCACTATTTATAAATTTTGTGTTGCAGTTTACATGGGGTTCATGTGGATGTTACTGCTGGTGGCCTACGGCCAGAGAGATCCCAATGCTTTTTTCCTGAAACAACACATTAGAGATAGCTTTGCTGGAGATGTCCCAGACAGCATGACTCTTCAGGATGTGTTTACATGGGCTAACACCACTCTACTTCAAAACCTTTTTGGAGAATACCCAGGTGGGAATCCTCCCAAAACATTAAAATGTACCCACACACTGGTACCTTCTATTGAAAACAGCTGAAGGTGAACTCACATCTAAAAGCTGGATTTAGATTTATTAAGAACTCAAAAATCCACCTTTTTCAGTTGAGTGCTGAGGTCATTTTTTCTAGCTTTGTATCACAACAAGGTTGATATTGCTCTATGCCAAAACCCAGCAGTTATTAAGGCTGTTTGCACCTTTTAATGCTGCCTAGTAAAACAGATGTCTGCCTCTAATTTAAAAATAAATACAATCCCAAGAGAGCAAACAGATTGTGTTTATTAAATTTTACCTTATTGTTTTTTTGTTTTTTTTTTTATAACATGCAAATTGGATTTGGAATCAGATCTTCATTTACAGGATATTTTGTGACACAAGCCGTAGTCACTTTCAAGTGTTTTGAATTGTTTACCTGCTCAAGGTGCTGTTTTTGTTAAAGTTGTGAAGGATATTTTACTTTTTTATTCCCAATCTGGATCTGAATGGCTTTAATTTATATTCATTGTGAAGATGTAAGTGTTACCAAGAAGAAAAAAATAGACTATGTAGGAATAAAAGGACAAGATTTTGCAGTTATTAGAAATGTAAAGCAATCTACAATGTTTCCAGTACCAGTATAACTCTAAAATTTTTACCTCCAGGATTTATCACAGATGGTAACTCCAAGCTGGTGGGGAATGCTCGTGTTCGTCAATTAAGAGTTCAGCAGAACTCGTGTCAGATTGCAAGTCTTATTATTACATTAGTGCCAGACTGTTGTTCCCCCTATTCATGGGAGATAGAGGACAGGGGGTCCTACGAACCTGGCTGGAATCACTCTGTCAAGGATAATATTTCTACAAGCACCTCCTCTCCATGGACGTACCAGACTGAGGCTGAGCTCAGAACTCTGCCAGTCTGGGGAAGACTGGTGCTCTACAGGGGAGGGGGCTTTGTAGCTGATCTTGGCCCAGATTTTCAAAATGCCAGCAGGTATGTACATTTAAAAAATATTTTCTACTGTCATATTTAAAATACACGCTTTCAGGGTAAAACTTTGCTTTTAAACATAATTATAATGGTTAAAATAAAAGGCAATAAGGTATTTAAACAGACAGCACTTAGAATATTATGTTCTTTGTCTACAGCACACTAGAATATCTCTTCCACAATAAATGGCTTGACAAGTACACAAGGGCAATCTTTGTTGAATTCACTGTTTACAACGCAAATGTGAACCTCTTTTGTATCGTCACATTCTTGATGGAGACCTCAGCAGTAGGTAAGGAGTTCTCTTCTAAAGACTGCTTTCAGAATTGACTTGCAGCTTTGTTAAACATAATCTTCTGAAAAATGCAGACTTATTTCTCTTTCTCTATAAAATCATCCTGTCTTCTATGTTAATTAAATCATGTCTCTAACTTTGCAGGAGCATTTCAGTTCTACAGTGATCTGCAGGCCATTCGTCTTTATCCATCAACAGGGGGACTGTACTTCTTTGTTATGACTGCTGAGATCATTTATTTGCTTTTCATTCTCTACTACATGTTCAAGCAGGTACACACTTTATTTATTCACTTGAAGTGCTTGTCTGTTTCTTGTTTTGTGGCCATTTTCATATAAATAACATTTAAGGTTGAGATTTCAGAGGATTTCTGGTTTTAAAAAAATCAAGTCAATGGGCCGGAGTTATCATCATGCAATTTATGTAGGAGAAATTATTCCCCCGTAATCTTAAGAATTTAATTTAGCCAGTTTATTTTAAAAATAAATACATAGTGTATGTATAAATTGAAATCAGCAACTATATTTTTTTGAATTCTTATGTCTTCCTAAATCTGCAACGTTTTCAGCTCATCAACATATTCCGAAAACATTACATTTCTGCAGTCGGTTTTGATTGTATGAGTAATTAGAGCTTGAATTGTGTTTTACCCAAAGTGTTCTTGTTTTTAGCATTAAGGTAGAGAAATCCATAAAGTTAAAAAAGGTCATGCACTCTTATAGTCTTATAGTTTGCTGGACCTGCTTTAGCTTTGTTTACAGCATGCCCTCGTTGTGGCATTATTTCAGTGAGCTTCTGCAATGTCACAAGATTTATTTCCATCCAGTGTTGCATTATTTTTCATAAAGATTTTGTATGGAAGTGTCCGACCACGGCTCAAAGCCTTCTACAGCACATCCCAAAGATTCCAAAAGTAGCTCAGAAATGTTTTAATAAATGCCAAACTCTTTAAACGAAGCATCTTTAGTGGGTGTGGGTCTCCATTGTAAATCACTGAACGAAGCAGGAAAATACATCGGTTTACTTTTGTAGAGGCAATTAACTCACCAGAACATTGAGTAAAATTATGAACTTCTTGAAAAAAAGCAAGCCAAAACAAAGAAGCAAACTGAGAGTTGATTGAAAAATTTATCACTAGTTCAATGGTACTGGTGTCAAGCAATTATCTGGGTTCTTCAGATAATTGTTTTAAGCACCCCATCATCATAAAACTGTAAGAAGAAACCAACTGACCATCCTTCTGGCCATGTGTGGTGGCAAGATACTATGTGTTCCCATCCAGCCCTGTTTGTCACAGTTCCAGCTGTTCAAAGCTTTTAAAGTGCTGCTCTGTCTGTAGATATGGGCAAACTTAGGTGAGTCATGGAGGCCCATTTCTCTTCACTGCTGTTTATAGACTATGATGACTCACATTTACATGTGCGTCTTTGTATATTAGAACATCATGGAAAAGTTTTTTGGGGGTTTTTTTGTTTTTGTTTTTTTAATTTTCAAAAAGTGAAAATCATTTTTTATAGATTCATTTCACACAAATTGACACATTTCAAGTGTTATTTCTATTGTTTTGGTTAATTTGGTGATTATGGCTTACAGGCTAATGAAAACCAAAAATTAAATGACTATGACAATTTGAATATTACATAAGACCAACAAAAAGGGTTGTAAATATGAAATATTACAGAAAAATATGTACTCATTTACTGTATATGCACCCAGTACTTTTTCTGGGCTCCTTTTACTTGAATTACTGCGATGTGGCATGAAGGTGATCATTGATTGTTCTACCAAAACATTTCTGCCCACTGAGCTTTTAATAATTTTGCATGAATAAGGCAGTATGTGAACAGCCAAGATGTTTAGCAAACCTTTTGTAGCTTATCTTCAATGGGGAGATTGTCATTGACTGTCTCATGGACAGCTTTACTCTTATGTGATATTGTAATTTAAATATGTTGATTTAGTTTGGGGTTTTTTTCATTACCTGCAGGCTAAAAAAAATTTAAATGTTTGAATTAAATCACATTTCATACAATGATTATATTTATACATCAGTTTCCCTTTTTGGATATGAGTTACCAAAATGAATTAACTTCACAATGAGATTCCAGTTTAATGATATGCGCCTGCATACCCCAGGGGGACAGGAAGTCCTGGATTACTTATCAAAAGCCCCTTCAAACTCTGATAAAGTGAAACAATTATGCATTTTAAAAAGTGCTTCAGCTACATTCATCTCATAAAAATTGTGGTTTTATAAAAGCAGAAGTCAGTTATTCACTTATTTTTGTCCTCACTGAGTAAATGTACTCGGATCTTTTCCAAGTACATTTTGTCTGAGTTGGCAAAGACAAAATGTGGCGGGGTTGCAAGAGGCACCAACATGTTTTCCCCTTGTTTTAATACTCTTTGATCCATCAACCTAATTTTCCAACAGACAGCTGCAAAACTTCCCATTAATTACCAGAAAGACACTTTTTGCCACCGGGACTTAATTTTTGTCTGTTTTGCTAATAGTACTACTAGTGCAGAACACACAACTTGTTAGACTGATTTTACTAAATCAGTCTAACAATATATTCTTAGTTCTAAGACTCCAACTTGAATTTGAATTTTTTTTCAGCAGCTGTTGTTACATAAAAAAAAAAAAAAAAAAAAAGTAATGTACTAATGACAGTTCTTTTTTCTGGTTTTAATAGCAACAACCTTCTATCATTTGTAATTATGTTATATATATTTTATGCTGCATCATTTCATAACTTAATGATGTTCTTTCACCTCCAAAGGCCATTTTTACTTTCATGGTTGTCCACCATTAACTGTAATTTAACTGCTGTTAGAGATACTGTTTTGTGTCTTTCACAGTACCTTAAGACCTTTATGTTGTCTTGAGTTGAAAACATACAAAAAAATCTGAGAAAAAGATTTTTGGATAAAGAAAATGTCTGAAAGTGGAAACTGATCTGCTCACACATATAACATTTTGCAAAGGCATTGATAGCAAAAGGAACTTTTCACATTTTGTGACAATCATGAGCTTTTGTGCATTTTATTGGGTAGTTATCTCATAGATCAATATAAAGTGCATGGAATAAAATAATATATTAGAAAAAGGACTGTTTCTTTCTAAAGAGAAATTTAGATTGTAGTTTGCATTTGTAGTATTGCCCATTCTTCTATGAAAAAAGTTTAGGCACAGTTAAATTTTCAAGTGTTACTGTTGATTTTCAATTGGATTTATGTCTGGAGTCTGAGTGGGCCATTCTAACGATTGTGCCAAGATTTAAACCCTTCCACTGTGGTTTTGACTGGATATTTAGGGTTGTTGTCCTCCTGTTAGGTGAATATCTGCTCCAGTCTGAAGTAATTTGTTGTCTGCCCTGTATTTAGTTCCAAGAAAATTCAGTTAGATTAACTTTATTGAAACAGCACCAATTCATAACAAATGTCATCTTAAGGCACTTTACAAGACCAACAAATGAAATATATAATCCAATTGTATAGACCGGGGGGGCAAACTTATTTTTATTTTGGGCCACAAAATATCCTCAAAGGGCCAGTTGTGGTAGAACGTATTGATAAATCTACGTGTTAACAAACTGTTAAAATATTATAGCTTTCTCTGCATTTGATGAGGACTGAAGTAGTAAAAATAAATACAATTTAACATCTTTTAACATTGATGTAATCTGGCACTATTGAAATAAAAAACAGATTTGACTGATCAAATAATGTTTAAGCAAACGACTGTAAATAGTTATGGTGGGCTGGATTTGCCCACGAACCTTGAGTTTGATATGTGGTATAGACTGATTCAATTTCTGCTATATATATTGAGTTTTATCCTAGTTTAATACAATACTGTCAAATTTGGTTTATAATACCAATTGGTAAGGAAATCCAGCAGATGTGTTAAGTCACAGCAATCACTCACACTAAGCCTGAATGTAGTGACAGTGGAAAGACTCCCTTTTAACAGGCAGAAACCTCTGGCAGAACCCAGCTCAGTATGGGCAGCTAAACAGATAAGTGTCTGCAGTAAAATCTAAGAGTCAGTAGTAAAATCTATTGGATGAAAAACAATATAGTGTGTATATATAGTTAAAGGGAGCTATAGCTCCTTCTGTTGCTTTGTCTTGGAGATGGATGAGGTTTTACACAAAAAAATAAGGGTCAAGTTTATTATCAGTGGAGAGGGATGACAAAGTTTTTGGCAGTAACAGCTTAGGGTCTCTTCCACAAAGGTGATACCGTGAACAAACTGTGTCATGAAGACGAAGGAACGAAAAGATCCTCTCAAGATGATACTGCCACCAACATATTTCACTGCAGAGACAGTGAGTTCTGGGTGACGTGCGATGTTAGGTTCCCACACCATGGAGCATAATATGTTGTTTTATAACCTAAACCTGCTTAAAGTTTCTCAGCAGACTTTCTCTTGACCCATCTGCTGTGTTCCTTGGTCTTCATGATGCTGTTTGTTCACGAATGTTTAAACCTCTAAGACCTTCGCAGAATAACTGGATTTATATACTGGGATAAAATTACATACATATGGACTCTGTTTACCTTTCAGGTTACTTTTAAAGGCAATTGTATGCAAAGGATTTTATTTTGTGGCATCAGAGTAAACAGGAATAAATACAAATTAAATGGTTGATTTAAATTTTTACTTATAAAAAAAAAATCTTGTACCCCCCCTTATGTTGGTATATTACATATAATCCCAATAAAACACATCGAGGCTTGTGGTTGCAACATGACATAATACAAAATGGTTTAAGGTGTCTTGTTAGTTGGAAAGCACTGTTAAAAACCTTTAGTTTGCCCCCATTTTAGTAACAAACACTAAATTAGCACTAATCAGTTTCTTATCTTTATCTTTACTGTGATCAAAGTTTTGAATGATTTTATTTAGAAAATTTAAGCATTTAAAATATTCTCTTAGCCTTTCATTGCCCTCTAATAATGATTTTGGGCATTTCACCTAAATCATTTGTTTCAGTTAGGGAAATTTTAATGCTTTCAAGGAAAAATTTGCATTACAGGCCAAATTATTGAGGCAGCACCGTTGGCTTTACTTCAAGAACAAGTGGAACCTTCTGGAGCTGAGTATCATCCTGCTGAGCTGGAGTGCTGTGGCAGTTTTTATCCAAAGGACCCTTCTTGGAAACCGAGATATGACCTACTACCAAAATCACAAAGACCAGTGAGCGCAGCATCCAAAACTCTTCCTTGATGTTATCTAAACTTACTAGGGCTTGAGAGCCAGTGTTTATAATCATCTCTAATCATAAGTTTTTTGTTTTGTTTTTAGTGCTTTAGTGCTGCTTTTAATAATGACTTTGACTAATAATGATTTTTTTTTCTATTCTTGTAGATTTCCCAGTTTTTATGAGACTGCTGCAGCTGATTCAGTTCTTCAGTATTTGGTAGCTTTTTTGGTCCTTCTCTCCACTGTTAAAATGTGGCACCTTTTCAGACTGAACCCCAAGATGAACCTGATCACAGCTGCGCTGCATCGAGCATGGAATGACATATCAAGTTTTCTATTGATCATTGTGATCACATTAGTGGCATACTCAGTTGCAGTGAGTGTCTTGCTGCTTTACCAGGACTTTCATCTTCGTAAACATCACTCCTGGCTAATTAGATACACTGGCAGGAGTTTCTTTTTAAGATCATTAAAAATGTAATTATAGAGCTGTAAGTAAAAAAAAAAAAAAAAAAAAAATCAGCATGTTTTCCAAAACTTTCTTCATCCAAATAAAAATTACAGATAAAAAGATTGACATTAAAGTTATTTAATTTATGTATGTTTATTTTAGAAAGTTTTAAAATGCAATTTGTACATTGCAAGAGCTAGTTGTAATGGAGCAAATGTGCTTATTTCACACTTCCTTTTCACGCCTGCCTAAGTCTGCTCCATTAAATAAAAAATATCTGTCAAAATGGGTATGAATTCTGGAGGGTTTTCAAAAGGTCTTCTGGATTGTATCAAGATTTTAGTGTGCACCGCATTACTAGTGATAATATAGGAAAGCTGCCTAAATGTTCCAAGCTTGCACAAACCTGGGGGTCTTGGTGACTCAAAATTCTGGTGAAGCAGACAAGAATCCTGGGTAAATAAAAAAGTAAACATAACAATGCCATGCTCTGGCCCCTTGAACATACAGATTGGAATACGTTTTGCACCATGTGGAATATGATAGTTACAGCTCAAAGTTGTGCATACCCGAGAGCAAAGTAACAAGAGCAGCAGGAAAACATGCAGGCATAGGTTTATAATTTTTCTCAAAACTGACGACTTAACTCATTAAAAACAACTTCAGGCTTCAGAGCTGTAGTTGGATCAATGTAGAGTTTTCACAGAACAGCTGCATTCTCTTCTTGATAAGTTGATGAAAATATTGATGATGTTTCCTCTTTGACAACAAGGCTCAAGCTGATAGTTGTTGTTTTGGCTCAACTCAATCAGGCTACATAAACCATAATTTCATCAGATGTTGACGCTATGTAGGTCTGTAATAAACAGGATCTAGAAGTTGCAAACTAGAATGGGCCATGCATCTCAAAAAAAAAAAAAAAAAAAAAAAAAGGGGAGACAGTTCTCCCCTCCATGCTGACGGTTTTGATTTTGCCGAGTTTCGTGCCTCTAATAAGGCACAGACCCACCAGTGGATGGCAAAGTTTGCTTTGTCAGAACTTATTTTGCAAATGTGTTTCCATCTCACCTTTAGCATATTAACTCTTTTTCAGAAAAGCTAAAAACCACCTCGAGCGAGCGTAAAAACTTTTTTTGCAAAATTGAGGAAGTTATTTTGAATTTTGCCATTTCCATCAACACGTGATTCTTCAAAAAGCACACAAACAATGTTGATGACTGACATTCAAACAATCTTGGACAAAACATGAGAAAAAAATGCAACTGAAAAGTCAAAACTTCACAGAGATTATTGAAAATCTCCTTTAACTCTCTAGTTTCAAAGTCTGGAAACAAGAGTTTGGATATTTGCAACTCTTGAACTTGCATTTGGCAGTTATTGTTTATTTGTACTTGTTTGATGTGATTCAAGATAAAAGTTGTGTAGTTTTATTAATTACTTTTAATTACTTATACATTTTTGACTTGGATATGTCATTAACAGAAATAACTTCAGTGGTTCATGTGTAAATTTTATGGTTGTCATCTTTACAGAGCAACGTGATTTATGGCTGGAAGATTTACTCTTACAAAACTTTTCTGGATTCTCTTCTGACAATCATCAGTCTGCAGATGGGCATATTTAACTATGATGAGGTAAATACTGTGATTTCATATTTTTTTTTATTTTCCAACTCATTTCGATGTGTCAGATGAATCATTCTTCTGGTTAGACTTAATTCATAGTAGCTACATCAACTGGAATGCAAAGGTCTGTGATGTAAATGTGTTCTTCTGGACCAGCCTGCAAGGGGCCAGCATGACGCTTTGCAGTGAAATGTGCACACACTGTGAACCAATGAGATAAAGAGCAACATAAGTCCTTGTTTTACTGAAAGATTCTCCACAATCTGGCTTAACCACACTTTTGCAGCAATTTAGCACAAACTGCATTTTTCTGAAATAAAAACTATGCATTTCCTCTCAAACGCATCATTTCTCAGGTTTTGGACAATCACCCTGTGCTTGGCGGATTGCTGTTTGGTTCCTGTATTGTCTTCATGACGTTTGTGGTTCTAAATCTCTTCATTTCTGTGATTCTTGTATCGCTAAACATGGAGCAAATGCATCACAAGGTAACACTGATTTTAAAAATTCTTTACTTTCTTAACTATTTGATCTCGTTTTGAAATGGCTGTGTTTGACTTTAAACATTGTACAAGTAAATCATACTGTCACTAAACATCAATTTTCAAAGGCAAAACTCAAAAGCTCTGTTTAACAAGTGATAAGCAATGTAGTCTTAAATGTCTGTATTATTGTGGTACTATCTAATTGAATAATAACTATAAGTGCAACCTGTTAGAAGCTATGCGTGGTGAATTCACTAATTGGAAAAGAAAAAATTAATTTTTGAGTTTCTGACCAGCCAATCACTGATCAGGGTCAAGTTGAAAATTCAGCCTATTTCCATCACCATCTGATTTCTGGATGCTTCTCTGATTATAACTGCATACTGGTAAAGTAGCTCTGATTGATCATGTTAACACTTCCAATTCAAACATGTTTGGAAGACCGGTCACACTCTTTACATGGCCCTCACAATAGAAGCTGTCAAACAACAGACCGGCGTGAAAGTGCATTAAAATCTGAAAAACTGTGCAGGGAGGAACTCAAAGAACAGAGCTGAACTGGGCACTAAACCTGACAGATAAAAATATGGTGTCACCTTTGAAAAGCAAGCTATAGAGAACCTGTTTTCACGGTTCAGGCATTAGACAACCCTTGACATGTCCAAAACGTTCTTTCAAACTCATTCGAGCTGTTTTGTGGGTAAAAGGCGGGGCATGCTGGCAGTTGGTCACTGTGTTATAACTCACCAGTCTCTCCCTGAAACAGCAACTAGAATCTTAATCATGAATCTGGGAATAGATAGGACTCTACTTAAATTTTGAATGAATTTTAAGAATGCATGTTCATGGTTCATAAATCAACTCCTGGTTAACATTTGACCACCCCATTTTGCTCTTTAAAGGACTGCTTCAGTTGGCCAATGCAAAAACCTGAAATTTCTTTTTTTTCACCCACCAGTTTGTTCTGTTTCACAGAACAATCGATCTGTGAAGAAATGACTCTTTGATTTTCTGTTTTACATTAACTTTTGCTTGTCTTTTTCTAATCAAAACGGTCTGGTTTTTCTGTTGGAAATCTTAAAGCTTAAAGAACTGTAATGAGTCTTTCTTTTCATAACCAGTTGTAAATAGTAATTTTGCATTATGATTGCCACCATTGTTCTGTAAATATAAGACTCTTAATAAATGTTAGAAAAGTTTTAGATGATGAAAAAAAAAAAAAATCAAAAAAGACCTAACATGTTAAGGCCACTGATTATTGATTCAAAAATGTTTTTTTCTGTTAAATCTTTAGAAATTATTTTCAACATTAGACTGGTTTATGGAGAAGGCTCACCATAAGACAATCTTATGTTCGATGTTTCCCCTTAAAATTAATTTTTTCTCAGACAGTTTTACTTCCTAGAGCGATAAAGATTTTCTGAACAACTGTATATGATTAAATTAAGATTTTCAAGTGTTTTTATTATCTATATTTATTATACCATTCAAGAAAACACAAGAGTGTAGGAAAAATAATTGTTTTTCGCTCTCAGTAAAGAAAAAAAAAAACTAATTTTCTAAAAATATGCTGTTATGTGGAATAGTAGAAGAAATAACAATTGTTCCTGAGTGTTTTTTAGTGAGTACAAGTCAGTAACAAAATAAATATAGCCAATTTATTTTTTCAGGCCACATTCAAGACTGGACAAAGTAATAATAAAACCTGCAGAATGATCACTACAAATAATTATTGTGGTCCCTACAGCACTCTCAATGCATTTATCTTTTATAACAAGTATTGGGTTTCATTAGTAATATGCACAAGAGAACAGCAAAGCCAATAAACACCACTTTGGAGCAACAGCAAGTTCAAAACCTGATTCCTGTCAAACCTAACAGTGAAATCAGTAATAAGTACACTGGTTCAGAATCTGACCTGCATTATCGGTGCACTACTGGCTGTGAGGTTGAAAGAGAACAGGAGAAATGATTATGTCCTAAAATGGAAACTGTGGATTTTAACATTAGAAGCAGCTTGAATTGAACCAAAAATTAATCTTCAAGGTAAAATAGTGGATTACAAAATTCTACTCACTTTTTGTGGTGTAAATGGGATCATTGTGGTTTAAAAAAATTAATTGACTATGGAAAATAACTTCCAAACTTCTTTCACCTTTTAATGAGATATGTCATTAACAAAAAATATAAAAAATGAACAATCTTCTATAACCCACTCAGATAATTGTGCATACCATCAGACTAGCACTATTTATCCACCTTTTGATTCAGTGTGTTCAAACTTCTTGATTAATACTTGCCATCATTTCAAGTTAATGTGGTTATTCTGAGCAAGTTTAGCTAGTAGGATCATCCTGGCATTTACTCATCTGCATCATTCAACTAAAGCAGGGGTGCTCACACTTTTTCAGCATGCGAGCTACTTATAAAACAACCAAGTCAAAATGATCTACCTACCCACTACAAAAATGAAAGCGCCGTGTCACTGTATGTCTTGACAGCTGCAGAGCTTTGATTGAAGATAATATCTCTGCCTTATTTTTAAAGTCTCGGAACAATGATTCAACTGCTTCAACGAATGCTTCTTTTACCATCTCTCCGTCTTGGAAGGACTTATAGTTTTTAACGACGACGTGACTCACCTGGAACGACGCTTCGGTGGCGGCTTTTGCTTTTCAAGTTTGTTGAGTGAAAAATGACTGCTGTCCGGACAACTGGGATTTTAGTTCCTCCACCTTTCTCTTTCTCAGCTGGCTTTTCGGTGGGAAGTCGATGTCGTATTTTCCATGAACAGTCCGAAAATGCCGCTCCAAATTTCCCTTCTTTGTTATTGCGACGGTAGACTGGCAGATGAGGCAAACGCACTTCGAAAATGACATCGTGAAAAAAAAGTCCACCTCCCATTCCGTGTGAAAGTGATATGTTTTTGCCTTCTTACTTGGTCCAGCTTTCTCACTCATTTTGATCACCATATGTTCTAGCAAGAGCTTAAAATCTGAGCTAATTCGCTAACTAGCTTGTAAGTTTTGCTGCGCTAGCGCCGTCGTTTACGCATGAGCGGTGACCTAAAGGTCAAAATTCAGTTGTCATCTGATTGGTTGCCCTGTATGTCAATTAAGTAACGGGATGTTTGATAGGCTGACAAATATTTTTTAACGTCACGCTGCGATCGACCAGTAGATCGCGATCGACGTAATGAGCACCCCTGAACTAAAGGCTTAGGTTGCATCGACATCACAAAGGACTAAAAAGGTCTCTCCTTATATTAAAATATCAGTCAGCAAGTTGAGTTACTGAAATAAATAAACTCCTCAGTATTTTTATTTTACTGAATATGACTGTAAATAATGTGGCTATTTATTTGTACCGTCCTGTTACAGTGAGTGAAACACATTACATACATGAATTACATACAGACTAATGTTTAAGATTAGAATATTATATAACACCAAAAATAATTAATCCAAGAAATATGGGTTTTGGTAAGTATGTTTAATACATGCTTCATTTGCTATGTGTTATTTTCAAAAGGAACTTTTAATCTTTCAAACAGGCTTATTGGAATCCAGATTCTAATTTATTGAATATGGCTGTATATACCATGACACACCGAAGAGTGTCATATAATATATAATAGTTTAAACATTTATGAGTTAACCAAGAAATTACAAACATTGGATGTTTTATCCAGAACTGATGAAAACGCCACAAACTGGTCAGGAAGGTTGCTACTAGCTTTTAAGTTAGTTAAACAGTGGTCCGATGACAACACAATCAGCTTCAGCCGTCAATATCTTGGCAAAATGTTGCTGTAATTTATATTGAAGTCCCATTTTTATCTTTTATAACATTTATAGAACACATGCCGAATCACTTTCAATTTTTGATTTGGTTAATTTCAGGAAAAAGATGTCAGACCCCAAAATTACATATTTGTAACCTAAAGTGGAGTCCTGACCCTAACTCTGGAAACCCCTGCTCTAAATTAGTTACTCTAATTAGGCATTAATGTGTGTGTTTGTCATCTCTTTGTTGCCCGTGTGATGGACTGGCGACTTGTGCATGGAAAACCTCAATTTTTTACTGGGCATAGCTGGTGAATATAGAAAAGTCAAGATGTGGGACGCTGACTTTTACAAAAAAATATGGTTTTTGAATATTTGTTAAAACTGCCACCATGTTGTGACAGTATGGTATGAGACCGATAATCTGTGAAAAGAAGGAGCTCCTCCACCTCCTCCCTAAGGAGGTTATTGCAGTCTAAAGAAATGCAACGTTTCCGACTAATAAGAACCAATCAGAGCCAGGAGGAGGGTCTTAACGCTGTCCATCACCCTCGTGTACACGCTGCTAAATGTGCTAATAGTGGAGAAACAACTTACCATTCCAGGAAAACTGTTTATCCGCTGTCATCGGTGGCCATGCTACCTAGCCTTCGCATTAGTGGCAGGCTATAGTTGTGGTGAAGTAGTTGTAGCGTAGCAGAGAGCAATGGGGTGTGTGTGAGCGACGCGTACATGAGGGTGATTGACAGCGCTAAAACCCTCCTCCTGGCTCTGATTGGTTGTTTCTGACTGAGTGGTGTATTTCTGTAATTAGTACTGGGAGCACTGGAAGAAGGCAGAGCAGCATGAGTTTTTCACAGATTATCTGTCTTATATCACACTGTCAGAACATAATAATAATTTCAACAAATATGTAAAAAAAAAAAACAAAAAAAAACAAAACATATTTTTCATAAAAGTCACATACTGCAGCTTTAAGTTGCTGCTTGTGATGCAGCACTACATCAAAGTTGATGTTCTGTAACATATTTCTCAAACATAATTGCAGCTGTCTAGACAGTCCTTGCTGTCTGAAAACAACCTAATCCTGAAGCCAGACATCACGAGAAAATTAGCATAACTATTAACAAATGCCACAAATATTATGCTGAAACGAAGCAGAGGCAAAAGCTCTGAAATGTGTAAAGTTATATAAGCTTAGTGGGTTAATGTGGTGAAATATGAATCAGGGTTTATATGTTGCACAACTGTTTCCCTTTTTGCTTCTATTTAATATAATTTTAGCATATATCTCATTATTATAGGTATAGATCAAACTTTGAGGACACAAGGTTCTCTAGATTATTTCATAACACGCTCTAATGTTTTTAATATATTTATCAAATGCTATTTTTGTTGATACTTGGCAAAAAGAAGAATCAAAAACTATATTAAAAACATTTGCACAAAGTTCATACTCAGGAATGTGTCCCAATCTTAACCTGAAATGATAAGCTTAGCTTAGAGGCTCATCCACATTGTGTGTAATATGTACAACAAAAGAGTGTCTTCTTGAACAGGAATTTAACAACCCTTTTATTGAGAGCGTGGTTGTTTCAATTAAAAAAAATCACAGAAATATCCCCCCACTTACTACAAAATGTAAACAGCAGTGTTTCCACAGTGTCTAAAAATCAAAGAGTTAAAATCAGTTATTGGTCTAAAGTGCTCTTGTAATGGTTCATCTTTGCAAGTCTTTTGTGTCAAAAGTATCTTTCCAGTGTTTTTTTTTTATGGCTGTTGTTCTTCTGAGAGTGATTTTGACTTTCTCTCTTCTGGTCCAGCCCTCTGAAGAAGAAGAGATCGTTGACCTCCTGGTGAACAAACTCTGCAACCTATTTGGCATCAGATATAAAAGTGAAAAAGACCCAGTGGAGCCTGATGAAGAGGGCAGCAGCAACTTGGCCCTTAATAACAGCAAGCATATTCTTGCTGACTGCTCAGAGGATGCCAGCATCTATCAAAAGTCTGACAGCTAAATGAACAGCAGATGTATGTGTTACACTGTTTCTAATATTATGATTTTATGCAGTTATGTCCTCTTTTAGTTGAACTTGTTACTTTAAAGAATGCTTAGAAAACTATGTAGATTAGACACAAAATCCATCCTGTATATGAATTTGTCTTGAACAGGTCTGGCAGCTGCCTGTTCTCCTTCCTTTATGGTTGTGCATAGTTTAATATGATCCGTTGGCCTTTTAGTACAAAGTAAAAGTAATTGAATATATTCTATTGAATAAGTTGCTTAATAAAGTTTGGATGAGTTATTCATAATACTGCTGGCACTTTTTCCCAACACTGAAGTCTGAATATATTTTACATGACATCTCACTCCTTAGACATTCTGTGATGAACAGTGCAGCAGCTGCTTTGTGCAAAGTTTGAATGACCTTATCTTTGTTAGTTTTCCATCTCAGAATAATTCCCAGCAGATTTATTGAATAGCTTTCTTTTTTTTTTTTTTTTTTTTTTTTTTTTTTTTCAAAACAATGACAAAAACTCAGGAGGTCATGTATGTTGTAACTTTCTCACATTTTTTCCATACATCTAAACAATTGTCTAAATGGTTGGGAGTTATTTATGATCTACATACAGCTCCCCCTACATTTTATCACTGAAAATGGCACTTCTTGCAGTAGTTCTCTAATAGTGAGCTTTAGACCACTTTTTCCCTTTTCTCTTTACCTCCTTGGCCATACTGCTCACTGTGTGGTTGCAAGACAACCTTGGGTCGCCCTTTGGGCTTGTTTGTCATGCTTCCTTTCATTCTAAATAACATCAGACATCTACCACACTTGAATGGAATATGTTCTCGTCTGTCCCAGTTTAAAGTGGGGCTAAGTGAAATGAGCTTGTGTGTCACATCTTATTAAAGGAGACAGAAAGACATGGATTACTAACGAGACGTTCAAAGAAACTGTGTATTGCTTCATGTGCTTTATTTGAATTCTTAGTGGTACCAGTAGTCTTTTCACAGTGAATTTAGTTAAAGATAAATGGGATTTAATTTATCATTTAAATTTACAATTAAAAATTATACCGATATTTAAATAAAAATAAAATCTAAATTTATTGTCAACGGTGAATGCAGAAAAAAAAAACACCTGAATACTAACACTGCTTTGTGAAACACACATGCTGTATGTTCCTCACAGCTGCAGAATATTATCAGGATGTGAAATGCCAAAAGCTGACATATAGCGGGGTGAAAAAGTGTTGCCCCTTCCTTATTAATTTTCTTGCATGTTTTTCACATTTAAGTGTTTCAGAACATCAAACCAACTGAAATGAAATGTTAGTCAAAGACAACACAAGTAAATGCAAAATGCAGTTTTTAACTGAAGGTGTTTAATATTAAGGGAAACAAACATTGAAACTTAAAGAAAGCATGAGCTACTAAGGAGAAATTTGTCTATGCCATATTTAAAAATGCTGACTGATATAAAAAAAAAAAAAAACCTTTGAACTTTAAGATCTTAAAGTGCTTAGACTGAGTTCTTAGATAAAAACAAAATATAGATCGTTTTGAACACTTAACATAGTTGCGCTCTGTTTTTGTTTCTTACAACCTCTGCTTCTTTGACACAGATTTAAAATCAAATACATACTGTGAGGGAAAGTAATGGTTTCCTGGAAAATATCTTTGTGTAGGTCTAGTTCTGTTGAGTGACACTGAAAGAGGGGCAATAATCACTTGACAATAGAAAGTGATTCCATTCCAAAATCACAGGTATTAATTTGCTGCTTTTATAACTTGGCTGAGAGCCTTTGTTTCTGCCTGTCACAAAAGCATTAGTGAGGTGGGGTCAGTCACAAAGGGCCCGGTTTATGTATTCACATCACCAGTGTTGGACAAGGTTCAGATTGGGGCTTTGTGCAGTCCAGTCATGTCCCTCTGAAGCAAAAAGCGGAAACCATTTCCGTATGGACCTTTTCTTCTTATTGCACATGGAATTGCTGTATTAAAACACAACAAGGTAGTCTCAAACAATTAAGTACATGTTAAAAATGAAATTAACATTAATCAGTGTTTGCAAAAACACATCTGACATTACTGATGTAAAATAATACCCTATTGTTCGATGAAAAACCTAAAATCATCGAACATGTCGATGTGCTTCTACTCTAACCTTGCAAATAAATTGCCATGAAATAAAATTCTTGAAACCGCAGGGCTGTACAGTGTGATAAATGTCGCATCTCGATAAAAAAGCACTCTCCGTGCACGTGTGACTTATTATGCTGATGTCGCATGTGTTCCAGAACTTTGTGACCAAAGCCTGCAATAATCATGTCGGTCTTGGACCAGAGACTTTAGATGACAGATGGGAGTTGAAACATTTAGGATTTATATATATATGTGTGTGTATGTGCATGTGCTTATATGTGTAATCTGTATTACCAAGATGCATATTAACAGCAAACTGTGAAGTAGTTGTGTAAAACACAATGGCAGTGAGTCAGATCAGCTGGAAATCTTACTTTTTCACTTAGTAAAAGGAAACGTCTCCATGAAAGCTGAACTTCTCTGCTGTGATGCAACTGTTGAAATGTTATTACAAACCCACCATCTGTCATTCCACTCAAACTCCATCTTCAGGTAGTTCCCTATCAACAAGTAATTTGAGCCTAAGAAGTCACTTCAAGCTTCTACATATGGAGAGGTTGGAAGGGAAGGTAAAATACTGATATTCAATCTGCCAATCATGTCGCTCATAGATTGAGAAAAACTTTGGTACTACTGTTTCTTATTTTTATAGGTAGACATGCATTAGGAATGTTTGGAGATAGTGGTCAATGCAGACCTGAATCTGACAAGGGAAACACGAAAAAGTAAAGAAACATGGTAAAACAGCAAATTTTCTTAACCAAATTAACTTTGAGCTCTCTGCACATAGTGGCCTTTATGGTTACTGACTCTGCTGAGCTGTTTACTGTTGCTGTGGCATGAATAGTGAAGTGTCCTAACACTCAGCCTTTGGTTGACGCTTCCAGTTCTTTCATAGGTCTGGGGAAAAGGTGTTTGAAATGAAGAAACTGATTTTGGTGAGTGAAAGTAAATCCACCCTTTTTTCAACCATTTACTTCCAGAAATCTTACCTACTTTTTCAGTGAACCATGATCTTTTAGGAATAAAAGAGACTATCTTTTTTCCTCTATTGCCAATAAGTAACAAAAACCCATTCAACCTATTCATGTTAGGAAATCGTGCTTTGTCATGTAGTTTATCTGCAGTTTCATACGTCATAATCAACATATGGTAGAGAAGTGTAGCACCAAAGGCGCTATTTGTCATAAAAGTGACCCTTCGCATCACTGATATGCCTTAAAAAAAAAAAAATTACATTTATTTTTCATACATATGTTTTCTGCTATTTGTGCTATTGCATTTGCCTTTTAATTTCAGGATACATTGTACTTTTAAAACCCCACAATTTTAATGCCTTTCAAGAAAAATTATAAACCAGTTGCTTGGTGCAGCTACTCATTAATGTTTAATGGTCATTTTTTTTAGGAGAGACATGGAGAATTTAGCAGAACTCCCCTAAATAAAACTGTACATATCAGAGTATAACAAATTACCGCCAGTCCCCCCCTTATAATTATAGGACTTTTTAGTGTTTCACTATAATTTTGTTATTTTGCTGGGGAATAAGCACAATTCAAAGGCCATGTCCATCACTAATTAAGACAGAAGCAGGGAGTAATTAGAAAATTTTTTTCTTGTTTGTCATTGTGACAGAAACAAGATGGCCAAGAAGAAGATGGCAAATCCTTGAGTCTGTCTCGACACTTAATACCTAATTAAACAGCATGCTCTTTCTGAGGAACACCAGGAAGCTCTGGCTGCCAGAATGTAACAGGTTAGCCAAGAGAGTTAGGGGGGTTATTTTGTCTCTGTGTGGGTGTATATTGTCATAGATTTCATAGTGTCATTATTACCAAAATGCATATTGAAGTAATAGATTTAATTTATTGTAATAGTTCTTGCACAAATATTTGCATTTGACAATTCAGCTTGTGATATATTTTAATGCTGTTATCAATTCCTGGTGGTTTTTTTTTTTTTTTTTTTTAAATGTATCACTTTTAATACATTTGATGTTTTAAGTGTTTCAGGTCAGTTTACAGCCCCTCCAGCCCTATCTAAGCAAAACATGCAGAGATGGTCACACAACACAGACCAACTGAAGGTGCGGCAGTCTGCCTTTTATTTACAACGTTAAGGATAATCCACACTCCTTAGATCAATAATATAATGTCCACATCTCCTAATACTGGTGTAAAAACTGTGCAAAAATAAATAGGGATTTTATTTTTTTTTTAATTAGCAATACAAAACAAAGCTGCATGTCTCATTGGGAACAAAAATCTAAACAACCAAAAGTACATAAACAGTGAGTATGATGAGATGAGTTTCATTACAGAACTGATAACAATTTTTATAAGTCTTGATCTGGACTCTGATGCTTGATGCACTTGGGATAAAGATACGCTAGCTCTAGCTGGTTTTGACAATATTAATAACCCAGGAGACAGACATATTAGTTTAATGTGAAAATCCAGTGTTCATACACCCCTCACCCACAGGACTGATGTCTTAACATTAAATGGTAAATTAACACAAATGTTTAACTGCAAACATTCAACAGAACGATTAGTTGTGACAATCTCAGCCATGATGGCGCAGCACTGGCCACACCCATCAACTCCCTTAAAGTACAGACCAGAAAAATACTGATCACATGAAAATTAGCTGAAAACAATTTTAAAACATTAACTTGACAAAAACAGTCCCATGACTAATATTCATTTCTTCTTTGGCCATGACAATATTTTGCTGCTGAATCAGATTTTTTTTTTATAAATCTTAGATTAAAGCAAATAGTAGAGTTTTCCCCACACTCACAAAAATGGGTTAAAAAGTAGATTCCTTGAATATGTTAATATTGTATTTCGTACATTAAACCTGAACATAGAAAGCCGTCTTTTATAACGGCTGTATCTAAGCTTGTCACAAGTCAAACAAATATATATTTTTTTAAAATATTAGCTAATAGATTTCCCAAAATACTCTGAGGTTCCTCCTACATGTTCCGCTTGATCAGAAGAGAAAAAGTTGAATTCATACCAGTAATTGTGACTTTTAACTCTTTTTTTAAAAAAAATTTTTGTGAGAATTTATTGGATATGCACAACAGGATAATTTCATACCCTGGAGCTTGCCATGGCAATGAGATATTATGTGACACTGAACAAAGAAATAAAGCCCTGGTAATGAATAGTTCCTGTAGACAGACAGAAATGGAGGTGGGGTGAGTCACCCTGTAAAGAATTATAAAAATAAAGTGGGTAATACTAGTCATCATTTCAGTCATGCAGCAAAGATCACAGTTGCAGACAGAGTATTGTTTATGGTAATTTATACCTTTCTTTCAGAGTGATACATTCTGGACAATCAATCCTTCCGTGCAGTTCAGACAGCTTAACATGCATACAAAAACACATTAAAAACCAAGCAAACATTGTGAAAATTTTAAAAGCTGACTGAAAATTACTGTATATGTGACAAATGAGAGATTCGGTTGATCTGATAAAATGAGTAAAGCTTTTCCAAACCATACCACAAAAGCTTTGGATTTAAAATGAAAACAATAAAATATAAAAGGCTTTGTACTTCATTGTATTACACATATTAAAATGGGGTTCATCAGCCTAATAATAAACATGAATTCCTGGTTATATTGACATTAAATTATGTTTTATTTGACTTTGTTTTTAATTTCCTTGATTGTAGTTGGAGTGTTGACTGACTAACAAATAATATTATTATGTGTGTCTGTGTGTTTAAGATTGAAGAAACTATAAAACTATAAGTTAATTTTTGGAGGTGAGGTAAAAAAAAAAAAAAAAAAAAAAAAAAAAAGCAATAATATGTGGAAAAAGTCAGTATACTGTCTCCTTTTTTACATCACAAAACCTGTTGTTTAAATAGACATGTGTACACATTTTAGTGTAGAGAATCACTCTCTCTCTTTGTAATAAGAGGTGAGAAAATGTATGAATCTGTTCAGAATGCCCTTCCTGAAACCTTTTAGGGTTTTTGGACAGTGTCTAACTGGGACAAGGCCAAGTAATAACCTTGAGGTATGGTGAGAAAAAAAATGTCTGTTCACAGTTTTAAGTGTCTCTCCCATTATCAGTTCTGGGAAAAAATATTCTGGATGAGAAAGGAGGGGAGAGTGAAGTCTGAAGACCTCAGCTCAGACTATTACCTCTGTTACGCAGTCATAGCTCAATGTAAAGCTGAGGTCTAAACTGTTTTTTTAAAAAAAGTTAAGAGAGTTGAAGAAACTAGTGAGCACAGTGTTTTTTTTTTTTTTTTTTTTTTTTTTTAAAGATTTGGAGTAATAGGAGGAACTGGAAATTACTCTGAAGCTCAGTGAAGCATTGGTATCTCGGGACGATTTTTGAATGGAGGGAAGACATTCACTGATTTGACTTAGATATGGAGCTGGAGCAAAAAGACTGACAGATAATAGAGTGAATCAAAAGGAAATGACTGGGTGAACCTCTTAAAGAAATTAATTAGGAGTAAGATCAATAAAGCAAAAATAAAAAAGCACATATTATAATCTATATGCCAGGGATATTACATGGACAAAGGACAGGCTGGTAACAGTAAAAGAAAGATAATGAGTAAGATGACTGAGGTAGTTAGTCATTAATCGAAAACTAAGCCTCTGCGGTGCATAAAAGCTGTTATCACTAGACACTTAATGAAACTGTCAAATTATCTTTAGGAACCACAAATGGAACTCCATTTTTGTTTGAAGTAGAGGCTGTCTCACAGGAAAACTCCAAAAAGTAATGTATTGCAGTGCAGTATATAAAAAAATATATATCTTAAATTAATGTATTTAAGTTGGGGTCTACATATTTTATTAAATAGACTGAAGTGAAAAGTTTGTATGATTAAAAAGAGAAATCCAATAGATTAGCATTTAATAACAGTGGGTAAAGTAAATCTAATTTAGAGATTACAAAGTAAAACAATAGGACTTTGCTGTGATGTCAACAAGCCAGAATGCTGATGGATTTTGCAAACTTGATGAGGTTCTCTGGGGCAAAGAGAGTTCCCTATTATGTAAAGTCTGAGAGTTCCCTGAGTATTTTGAGCATTAACAAAATTTCTGTTAATTGACCATAATGATTAATTAAGTTGGTGGTATGTTGGTTATTAGATAAAATGTGTAGGAGTTTTGGTGAGTATGTCTATTCTGTACAACTGGTGCACACATGCATGGTTGTCAAAGTAACTGAAGCATCACGCTTAAATCCCTGCACTCACTGTTCGGTTTCATTTAGCAAGAAGCACTTAAGCAGCACATGGCGGAAAGTGTACCCCATGTCCGGATACTGTTGGTCCTCAACACAACCATCCATTGTTCAGTTACCAACCGAGGAGGATTTCCTGAAGCAGCCTGTGCTGCAGCAGAGCTTTAGAGGTCTCTGACTAAAGACACTGGGTGGCCTGTGTTCAAAAGAGGATTGCCAGAGTTGTCATTTATATTCTTCATTTTATAAGGGATCCATATTTGCACAACAAGCTAAAGAGGCTCCACAATAGTCCCCAGAACAGAGCCAGCTTTCTTTGTCAAGTTGTTCATCTATTATATCTCATTGGCTCTTCTTCTGCTGCCTGAAAAGATGACATGAGAAGAAATTGCTTACTTCACAACAGACAATTAGATTGTAGTATATTGCTACAAACACTGAAGGAGGTGAGCTTCATGAAGAAGTACAGCCTGACCTGCCCCTTCTTGAATACAGCTTCAGTTCTTCTCTTCTAATCATTTTCGACAAGCCATTACTATTAAAGCT
The DNA here is from genome assembly GCA_014839685.1 of Anableps anableps. NCBI lineage: Eukaryota > Metazoa > Chordata > Actinopteri > Cyprinodontiformes > Anablepidae > Anableps > Anableps anableps. Next base: position 31,475,517 of record CM026075.1, on the reverse strand, counting down.
GCAGGATGTAACTTTTATGAAAAATATGTTTTTTACATATTTTTAAAATTATCATTATGTCGTGACAGTATAAGACAGATAATCTGTGACAAAATCAAGCTCCTCTGCCTTCTCCCAGTGCTCCCAGTACTAACAGCAGAAATCCACCACTCAGAAACAACCAATCAGAGCCAGGAGGAGGGTCTTAGCGCTGTCAATCGCCCCCATGTACATGCCACTCACACACACCCCCTTGCTCTCTGCTACATTACAACTACTTCACCACAACTATAGCCTGCCACTAATGCGAAGGCTAGTTAGCATGGCCACCGATGACAGCGGATAAACAGTTTTCCTGGAACTGTAAGTTGTTTCTCCACTATTAGCACATTTAGCAGCGCCTACACGAGGTTGATTGACAGTTTAAGACCTTCCTCCTGACTCTGATTGGTTGTTTTTGGTCGGGAGCAGTGCATGTTTTTAGACAGCAATAGTAAAAGTTACATACTGCACCTTTAAAATGCAAATACAGTGGCACAATTGTCACTCCATGTTGATTGTGTTATTATCTTTTATTATCAGAAACAAACATCTTGGTTGAATGAAAATAATTTTAAATCCAAATTTCCCAGTGGTCTACATCATTTTGGGTTATATGTCCCAATCATCATCGCACAATGTCACATGTGAAGGTCTTAAGTGATACATTCAGAAATAAAATGGATTCAAAATCCCTGCTTTTGGATGTAAAAAGGTACAATATTTGCTTTGTTTTTACAATCCTTGTCAGGCATAACCATCTAAATAATTAAATATTATAAACTGATGTTTTTATTTTAATATCAGATTGATTTTAAATATATTAATATCTCTCTCTTTTAGTTTTTTTTCCATGAGTTTTAGATTTGACAATTTAAAGCAGGATGTTTAAGACAGAGCATGATAGGGTATTTTAATTAGACTACTCACAGATTGAGTTCTTCCAGGATAATATAATATTATTAGGTATAATATAATTAGGTAATCTAAAAGGGAAAGTAATCATAAACCTCTTTGAGGTCTCATAGCCAAGTTCTGCTCCATGTTTTCACATCTATGTACATCCTTTTTGTGATTTTCTGGGAATAACTATGCATTTACCTTAATGCTTTAATGGTGGGCTATGTGAGTTTTCATGGAGTTCAGCCATTAGTAGAGCGGGATTTTGCAGAGAAATTAGTGATGTCTCTTCTTTAGACTTTTCCTACCCAGACCTTGTCATAGTTATATTAAATTGCATTATTTGTACCATTAGTCATCATAACATGTTACACAAAGTCAGCATGAACAAATAAGATATTACAAGCCAGAAGCTTAAAAGTTAGGAATTCAAATGTTTTTTGATAAAAAGAAAATAAGGTACTGAGAACATCTGCACTGTACTAAAATATTTTTTTATCAAACTGCTAATATTTAAATGATTTGTTGAAGTATTGCCATTCTAAAGGTTTCGATAAAGCCTTTGAACCTTTTGTAACAGTAAAAAAAAAATAGTGTCTTATAACTGGAAGCTATCAAAAAGCTTTGATGAAAGGTTATGCCAATCTATGTATGATTGACGATGGTGTTTTAGAAGGAAGACAAAGCAACAACTTGGAGAGCTGCACTCCTCTTAGATTACAGCTCCCGGCTTGGGAGCAGGATGCACACCTTCAAATGATCCAAAGACTTAGAGTAGCTAGTGGATAGGAGAGGAGACTGCAAGTTTTTCAGTCTGTTATGTACTGCAAATATAAAAAAATATATGTTCATCTGACAGACAAGCCCTGGAATTGTAAGAAGAGAACAAGAAGGATGAATTAGCTTCTAGCAGGGTTCATGATCTAATTTTGCTGTAGTTGCAGGGTAACTCATGAAAAAAGCTTCACATTTCTGAGAGTTTTTGTGTGCTGGTATTACAATGATCAGTAAAAAACAGATTTCTACTTTGTCCATCTCTTTCTGACTGCACTCTTTGGGAAATACACAGAGTATACTCTCTTATGTGTTTATCCATGCGTTTGTCTTTGATCAAATTAATTGCTGCAACAGTGTCTTCACAGGTCTGCCAAAAAATTGTCAGACTGTCATGGTTTTTGGCAACTGTCTGACCCACATGCACAAATACTCTCAGGAGACAGCGGTTTTAAAAGGGTTATTTTACAATGAATTAAATAATGAAAGGTTGCCGGTCCAGGAGGGTGCTGGAGACTGGGAAGCAGGGACACTGTAAGGGCTCTCCCATATTTTATTCAGAACAGAACAGTCAATGCGTGGTTGCAGGGCGCTCGTATTCATACACACCTTTGCCACATGGCACAGACCAACTGGGGACACCTCTCCTGCTTCAGTATATGTCATGCTGGGGTCTTCACTCAGTCCCTGCATGCTCTGTTTTGCTTTAACTAACAATGAGCAAGAGCACCATATCCTTCTGCAAACAGCCTCCTCCATGGACAATGACTTTACAATTTATATCCAGGAATTTTTATCCATTTGACAATCATTGTAGATATTTTGTGAAGGATTGTTCAAATGGATGTAGTTTCTCACCTTGTTTGATAAACACTCCTCAAAAGTATTCATCTTGCCTGTGGATACAAGAACTGGATAGTGGAAGTGGACTTGTTGAAGTGAAATATCAACATTGCTGTCTTAGCGCATTTCTGAATAAAACATGGCAACAAGTTTCTGACCAATCACAAGGCACATTGCACAGAGTTGTGTAAAACAGTTTGACTCAATTAAAAAACAATCTGTAGCCCTGAAAAATGTGTCCACCACTGGATTAAATACAATTACAAAAGGACAAATTATGCGCATCAACCATCTCGCCTTAGCCTACTACTGCACAGCTTTCATGTGAAAGAAAACGGCAAAATTTAGATCACAGTTTTTATCCTTATACCTGTAATTTCTAGAGCAGATGTGGTAACTGCAACATTAGCTCTGTAGTATGACTGCCAGTAAAGCAGCGGTGGAAAACATAATTGACGAGGACTAGGACTACAGTTGTGTCATGATTGCCTTCACACTAAAATTAGCTTTCCAAATATGGTTCAGTGCAGTCCTGGAGCTCATGTTTAGTCTTACTGCAAATGATGGGAGCCTAATGGAAGATGGCTGATGGAAGATGGTGGCTCATTGAGGGCTTGGTTCTGTTGGAGGGTGCTAACTGTTAAGAAGATAATGTTCCTCTCTACTGTTGCCCTAGAAAAGGGCTTACATCAAAAGGAACATTTAATGCTATCTACTGGTTACCTTTCACACATAAGTGCCATCGATTTATGATTTATCTAATCTAATTTGTGTTGCAAATTTTGATTGAAATCGATTTAAAAAGGTTCTATTTCATTGCATCTGAACCTGTTTTACTCAGAGCTTTATTGGAAAGAAAGAAATTCACAAGTGGAATGTCTCTAGATTAAACTGGATATGTGTTTTGTATGATAAAAGTGGCTTTTTATCTTGTAAACTGTTGTGAGATTGCTTGTGATGGAAAATGGTAAAATATAAATAAACTGAATAGTTTTTATGTATAATGAAATTGTTCTGAACAGTGTAGTGTTTAGCTTTGTCTCAAATCCTCTGTCTCAAATTTTACAAACAATGGTGTTTAACTGGGTTGCCAAACCAAAATTGGTGGATAAGCACTAATGTCAGACAGTATATTTTGTCTGATGAAGCTTCACATTGCAATCCATTTCAATAAATGCAGCATCTTAAAAACTGAGAATATTTATACATCCTAGGCTCTACACAAAGCCAAAAACCCAGTTCAGTCAGTGGTAATGTTTCTGAGCAGTTTGCATTTGCATCCTGAAAAGAACTGATGAGAAAATGTTAGCTGCAGCAGCAAAGTGAGATTAAAAAAGAATCTGGCAATTTGTGTTGCAAAGTGTGTACACGACTATGCAAGTATAATTAATTTGATGAATTGATTCTGTGATCACATAAATTTAATTTTGGTTTAAAATGATAAACTTAATTTGTGTTACCCTTTAATAGAATACAGATCGCATTTTCTGTATTGCTCACAATCATATTAAGATAAAGAGCATGAAGTTTAGTTAATGCCTTTTCTTATAATGTAGCATTTTTGGAACTGGGGGTTCTGTTCTCGGTTGTCATCGAAAGAAAGAGTAAATGGAAGACAAGAGATAGTTCATTATGGAGGAGAAGGTGTGTTACTGACTGCTGGCAAACCCAACTTGCTTAAAAAGAATGAACAAAATCTGGCGTGACTAGACACAGCCTATAATCTACCTACATAAATCAGGTATAACATTGGTGTCACCCACCTAATAGTGTGTTGATCCACCATTTGATGCAAAAACATTCCTGATCCATGAGATATAGGCCATGAGAGGCCTGAAGTTTTGCTATAGTCTCTGGCACCAAGTTATCAGCAGATGTTTTAAGTCCTGTAAATTGCAAGGTGGAGACCCCACCACTTGGATTTGTTTACCCAGCACATCCCATTGATCCTCAAATGGATTGAGATTTGGGGGATTTAGAGGCCAGGTCGACACCTCAGACTTGTTGTTGTGCTCTTCAAATAATTTCTGAGCCATTTTTGCTTTGTGGCAGGATACATTATCCAACTAAGCTATCAGGGGATAGGTAGACATGGTTTGCAATAATGCTTAGGTAGGCTTAGACATTATACTGTCTTGGTTTGCCCTCCTCCATAGTGCAGTGCTATTCAAAGTAAATCAAGGTCTGCTTTCCTGTATGATTTAGATGATTCCCTTGGTCATTACACCTGAATTAAATTAATAGTTCATTAGTGTTGGAGCAGGGACACATCCAAAGTATGCAGGACAACAGCTTTTAAGGCTAGGAGTTTACCACCCCTGCCGTAAAGCATCCTGATGCTGTGTGTTCCCCTGGTAAGCGATGTATACAGGCCATCTGTCCATCTCACGTAACAGAAAATTTGATTCATTAGTCCAGGTTACTGTCATCTATTGCTCCATGTTTCAGTTCTGATGCTCACATGCTCGTTATTGCAGTTTTCAACTGGGGTCAGGATGAGCACCTTGACTGGTTTGAGGCTGTGCAATAACTGCAGTACGTAACTTTGCACCGCTCCCGACCTAAAACAACCAATCAGAGCCAGGAGGAAGGTCTTAGTGCTGTCAGTCACCCTGGTGTACGCGCTGCTAAATGGGCTAATGGTGAAGAAACAACTTACCCTTCCAAGAAAATTGTTTATCCACTGTCTTCTGTGGCCATGCTAACTAGCTGCAGCATTCATGGCAGGGACCAGCGTAACCAGCTGTGGACCAGCTGTAACTTAGCAGAGAGCAATGGGGAGTCTGTGAGCGGCATGTACATGAGGGTGATTGACAGTGCTTTGACCCTCCTCCTGGCTCTGATTGGTTGTTTCTGACAGTGGTGTATTTCTGCAGTTAGTACTGGGAGCACTGGGAGAACGAAGAGATTCACAGATTATCTGTCTTATATTATACTGTCATGACATAATGATATTTTTCACAAGTATGTAAAAAAACATATTTTTCATAAAAGTTACATACTGCAGCTTTAATTTAATAAAATTTGTGGAAGGACCTAAAATTAGGATAATAGCAAAAACAAAAAAATAAAATTAAAAATTATAGCACAAAATGTCCAGTAATTACAATTTAAATATTCACAACAGAAATATAGCTCAAATTAGAGGAAAGAAAAAAGCTGGTTATATGAACGTCATCGAACTGCATGTCTGGTGAGCTTATAATACGAACTACTTCTTAGTCCAGCGCTACTAAGAACGGTTATAAACGGCATAATGAAGGAGCATAGTTGTGATGACATGCTGAAGGTGGAGTGGCAGCAATAGTTAGAGCTTCTTTAAGAGACAGAGACCAATTTCAAGACATCAAATTGTAAAGTCAAATTTCTTTTAAGTTATCTTTTTTATTTCAATTCAATTTAAATCAAATTCAAAAATACTTTATTGATCCCAAAGGGAAATAAAATGTTGATGTAACTCATTTAATTAAGGAGTTATTATAGACTGTGATGGCTGTGGGCAGGAAAGATATCTTGGAGCGAGCCGTTTTACAACCAATCCGAAGAAGCCTCTGACTGAAGACACTCTGTTTTTCAATGACAGTGTCATGAAGGGGGTGGTCAGAGTTGTCCATAATTTTCTTGACTTTATGCAAAATCAGTTAATACATACATATATACATCCATCCATACACACACACACACACACACACACACACACACACACACACATACATATATATATATTTTTATTACAACTGAAGGTACCGTAGTTACTTACTTGTGCTATAAATAGCACTATGTGCCTTGAGAATACATGATACCCTCCCTCCCACTTGGAAATTTTAAGCTTGTGTGGTCTGGTTTAAGCTTTAGTAGTCATTGTTTAAGAGGCGGCGTACATGTCCCAACTTGCACTTTTTTTAATGCAAGTTTTTTTTTTTATAATCTCAATATATTTTTTAAATAATCTCAATTTTAATATCTCAATTTTTAAGACTATGCTACTTAAATTTATCTTTAATTTATTGCAGAAATGTTAAAAATCCATAGGTCCAAATAAGTTAGAAAAACTGAGATTTTTATAGGGTGTCCTATTTTTTTCACGCATGCGTCCAGCTCTGTTTACGCTCCAGAGTTATGGCTGCCATTAACTTTATTTTCTCCCTGTTTTTCTTTCCAATAAATCTGTATGCACTCCAGTGCTTCTGACTTTGCTTCTGTCTCATTCCAGTCTTCTGAATCTCCAGCTGTCTGCAGCAGATGGTACCTCATACTGAGCCTGGTTCATCTAGATTTCATCCTGTTGTGAGTAGTTCCTCTCTAATGTCGTCCAGTCCTTAACTGTTTTTTTTTTTTCTATGAAGCACCATGTGACTTACCCTGTTTGAATGGTGATATGCAAAGAACTTGCCTTCCCTCTGGATAAGGTAATGCAGGAGTGCTTAAGTTCAGTCTTTGAGAGCCACTATCTTCCAGCTTTTCATTGCATCACTTCTCCAAAACACCTCAATCAAATGGCTGAATTCTCTCATCAGCATGTTATTCAGCTCTGCAGAGACCTTGTAATGAGCCATTCATCTGATTCAGGTGTGCTGGAGAAGCTCCATGCATAGAAGTACTCTTTTGCATGGCTCACAGTAGAGTCATTTAAGAAGAAAATATAATGAACTGACCCCCTTCTTTACCTGACCTAAATCCTTCTGAGAACTTGTTGACCCCTCTTAAACAGGAGATTTATGGTGAAGGAAACCAGTCCACCTCTGTGAACAAAGTCAGGGAGGGTGTGGTTGCTGCTTCACAAAGAGTTGACTGTCAGTAAATCAAGAAACTGACTGCATGAATGGAAGATTTGAGTATGTTATTGACAAGGACGGTGGCAATAATGGTAGAGGATGTTTTATTTGTTTTAATTGATTTATTTTTTGACAAAAAAGTTTGTAAATTACAGGTTATTTGTTAATTATTCTCACTTTACCAGATAAAAACAGTTGCACAATCATTTTGCATCCATAGATATTCTCTTGAGAGAAACCCTCACTTTTACTTTCTTTAAGTCTGAGGTTTATTGATATTTTGTATACAATAAAAGGAGTCCTCAAAAATACAACTTAAATTATGGTTATGCATGCATTGTGTGATAATCAGATGAACTTGGATTCATAAATAATAATAGGTAAACCAGAACTGGACTTGGGCTGCACAGAAGTACAGTTGTTAGCACTGTTTCCAATCCAATTTGAATCCCAGCCTAGAGTTTTTCTGCATGCAGTTCTTTTTCCCAAAGTCAAAAACATAACTGTTACGTTAGCTGATTACTCCAAATTTCTCTTGTATGGAATGAGGGGGTGTAAGTGTAATTGTTTCTCCTGTGTGTCTGTCTGTTTCCATTTGATGGACTAAAGGACAGGTCAGCATGTATCCATCCTACACCCATTAGTCACTGGAGCTAAACAACAGCCCCCTGCCCTGCATGGATAACTGGGTATGGAAAATGGAAGGATGAACTGGATTTTATTGAGAATCATTCTAAACTGGATTGGATTGAAATCAGGTGGACTTAATCAAATTGGTTTGTAAGAAATTTCATTGGAATGTACATAATTTGATATGAACTGGACCTGTTTGTCTTGTAAAGTGCTTGGCAAATATGCTTGACGTCAATTGGTCATTTACAGTTACATTGAACTGATTGAACTGAACACTGAGACAAACAATCATCCATGAACACTGTCATACATAAGGGCAACATGAAGTGGCCCATTAACCTAAGAGTCATGTTTTTGTACTGTGGGAGGAAGTTGGAGTAACCGCAAACAGCCCACACATACACAGACAAAACATGAAATTCTGTACAGAAAGATTTGGATTTCTTGCTGCAAAGCAACAGATTAAACTACTGTGCCACTGTGTTTCACAAGCAGAAATCCAATTGAAGGAATTTTGTGTTAAAAAAATTTATTTTGAATGCAAGGCAATTACCTTTTTTTTTTTTTTTTTTTTACAAAGACTGGAACAGATTTATTACAGAAATTTTTTTCTTGTCCAATACCTTTTTTTTCATTTTCTCAAAATACCTTCGGGAACAAAAAAGTTGACTGACTTGGAATCCATACATTCAAGAACTAAATTCTCCTAAGACCCAAATATTTTCCCTCTTTTAGCAGCAGCTCACACTCAGCTTTAGATTTGGCAGTTCATGCCTGTTCCAGCTGGATACCACAGACTTGGAGGAGTTAATTCTTACTCTGGCTGTTTCACACTTGACTGGCAACTCCACTAGAGCATGCAGTATGTTTCAGCTCGATAAAACCAACAGAAACACATCTTCTGGTGGTAAAGATGCAGTAAGAAGCTCACTGAGCTCAACTGAAGCCTCTCCTCTGCATGGATAGATGTGTCCATTTACATTATTTACAAAATGAGTTACAAAAAGAGAAGCCCTGATTGGGCACACACTAAAACGGAGTCAGAAGTACATCTGGGAGACTAAAAGAAGCTCTCTTTCTCTCTACTCTCACAGGAACACAATCGGTCTGTATCAAGAGGTCAACATTCTTAATTTCTATACCACCAGGACTTGTAAGCTTTATCCAAGTCTGCAAAACCCATAACACTCATTGGACAAACTATCACATACACTCCAACATCCCTGTAAGAAGTGGGAACAGTGTTTAAAACCCAGAATGAAAAAACTTTAGTCCAAGATGTGCAAAATTCAGCCAGACATGGCTCGTCTCTCTTACTTTCTGGCATTAAATTTTCCAGGGGACTGAAAACTGTAATTCCCTTCAGAGACTCTAATCCCATATCCATTGCACAATGTTGTCCAGGCATGTCAACAAACCAACAACATTTGTCACCCTGTGGCACTCAGGATAAATCCTATTCAACTCAGTCCCAATGACGGCCAAAATATATAACAAAATTTGTATCAGTTGGCATTAGAACATATTTAAATAAATGTTTTTTTTAACTTTTCCTTTCCTGGTGTTTTTAAGCTTGTAGCTCACAAGAGTTGTATTCCTTTTTCCAAAATCAAGTTTAAAAAAAAGTTTTAAAAAGTTTTTTAAAAAGAGCCACATGCTAGGCAGCCAAGAACACAACCATAAACCTTTAAATGATGGATGATGACAGGAGAAATTCCGTTCAATTCAATAGTACTTTATTTATCCCCAAAGGGAAATTACAAGAAATATTGGGAGCAGTAGCTTGAAGAACTAGCAAACCGATACCCTATGCAGAGAACTAAAGCTTTCTGTGGAGAGCCTTGTCTGCCTGAGATTCACCAATGTGGCATATGACCACTTGGGACAGAAACTGTAATTTAAGACTTCACATTTCTTGCAACATTCAAATGCACGTTGTAATTTCCAGTCCTATTCCGACCAGCACTGTTACTTTGATGTGGCATCACATTTATCCCAGAATGACCAATTTCATGTTAGTAAGACATGCAGTGTTTATGCAGTTTTCTCCATCTAATCTAACCTAACTCAATACGAATCGATAAGGAAGCGAAACGATAAGTGAGATTGATAATGGAATATGTATCAGTAAATTCTTATCAATTCCCATCCCTAGTTAAGCCACTCAAACTCAACTGGTCCAACAAGACTGTGTCTTCTTGCAACATTTTTTATACCCTAAAAAGTCACTTCAAGCTAATGGTACTGTTATGCAGTCAGACTGCAGCTGCGAACACTCTCATTAGTTTTGCACAGACAGAAAAAAACTGTGGCAGACAAAGTTCATAATTGTGGCTAAAGATGCAGGAGGAATTTTGAAAGAGAAGTTATTAAATTATCATGATCTATGGACATGAAAAGTTTTCCTCTGACATCAGACACATGAAAAGTGGCCTTTCTTAACTGATTAACTATAACCATCCTGCTGTTGAACCCCTGCTTGAGCTACCTCTCCCAGCCAGGGCTCAAACTGGGATTTTCCTTAGGTCTTGGGTTGTTCCTTCCCATCCAAGATTATTTTTTCATATATTTACAGGGAAAAGGTATTTCAACTGTTTTTTGTTTTGTTTTTTCTGCCAGATAAAATCCTCAGCTGAGAACAGTAAAACTTCACCTTTATTTTAAGGGGTGTTGGGAAAACACTGTTTGCTCAATATCTTTGGTTTAACCTGTATCTGTAAAAAGGCAACTAGGAGCTTGATATTGTTTGTTCTTTCATTATTTTTGGTGTGTTTTTGAAAGCAGGTATGATTGCTTTTTGTTTACTTTTTCTACATTCTAAAATTAAAATTACTGAGATCTTCCGCGGCAGCAGCAGGACAGAAAAAGTAAGGGAATTTTTCTGCCTTTTCAGTGCATTCTGGAGATATATGTGACATTTGCTGTCGAGGCACAGAGCAACAACAACTTGGCAAACATGCTGACATGTTATGAAAAGCTGAAGGAAGTGATTATGTGTCTAAATGTGCTTTTCCTTGGCATAAGAAAGCAATTTGGCTGGGGTTATGTCCTTCTTCTGGGTCCAAATGTGTTTTCTCTTAAAAGACACCCTATGTTTTGCATATGCTTTTGTGTAGGTGTTTAGGCAGTGGGCTTATTGAATGGATTCTGGTTAAAATAAAGATTCTTCAATTTGTTCAAAAAATGCCTTTTCCTCTGGAGCTGAGCAGAAAAAAAGAAGAGCCTTCTCTTGCAGTGAAAACAGTGAGATACATTTTCAGTACCTATTCCATCTGCATTTACAGTGTCACTCTAACCATTACTCTAATACTACTACTGGTTAATGATTAAAGGAGAAAAAATGTAATTTAAACAGATAAGTAAGGGGTCATTATACTGACTACTCTCATGTCTAACACTACAGTGTTGTGAAAATATTTGCACCACAGATCTCATGGCACAGATCTCATCTATTTTTTGCCTTTGTGTCACACTTAAATGACCTGCTTACTGAAAGCTCTGTGCAATCAGGAAATCACACAATACGCTGAACTAAAGTAATGACATATCAACTGAAACAAAACAAAATACCTGCCATCTCAGATTTTGGAAAGGGTTACAAAACATTTTATGGCTTTGGTACTCCAGCAAATCACAAATTCCTCAAGTAGGGTACAAAATAACCCAGAACAGCTAACTCCCTTTCCTCAGAGTCATGTTCATAGTTTAACTGTCACAAAGAGACTCAACCAAAATGGCATCCATGAGAGAATGCCAAGGCAAAAAACACTGCTGGTCCAAAAGAACACAAGTTGCCATCTTTCATTTATCAAAAACATCTTGATCCCCCAAGACCTTTGAGAAATTATTCTCTGGATTGGCAAGGCAAAAGTGGAAATTTTTAAAACCAATATGGCAATTCAGAAAAAGAATGAAGAGCACCTCTGTCAGACTGCCCCAGGGCAGCTGTGGCTACAATCTAGTAACATCATCAGCATGTGAATGTGTGCATGAATAAATGGATGACTGAATGTAGTGTGAAGTTCTTTGGGGTCCTCTGGACCTGATAAGATACAAGTAAAGACCATTTATCATTTTCACTTGTTTTTTGAACCTCAAAATGAGTTAAAGCACCTGGCTAAAATAAAGCCAATTCTCTTGAAGCAGCACTTTGAGACAGTAATCCACACATTTGTTACCCCTCAGGTGGGTTACTGTAATGCACTTTATGCAGGGGTCAGTGCTTCATCCATCACATGTCTTCAGAGAGTACAAAATATTGAAGCTGACACTCAGAAATTTGAGCACATTCCCCCTATTTTCATCTCCTTTCACTGGCTGCCCATTCCTTTTAAGATTCCTTTTAAAACTCTTGTTTTTTCTTTAAAGCCCTCCATGGCCTTGCCCCATCTCTCTGAACTGTTGCAGCCTGATACACCTGCCCACTTTCTCAGCTCAACTGATCAACTGCTGGTTGTTTAAAGTGCTTCATAAATAAAGTTGAAATGGATTGAGTTGAAGTGGATGATAAAAAACTGAATTCCATGAGATGAGTCACGAGAGTGAAAGGTTGCCTTTCTTTGTCCATCAGTCCATTAGTAATAATTTTTCCTACTGTGCAATATTTTAGATTGTGTCAAAGGTGGGAATCATGACAGGCCTCTGCTAAGGTCCAAAAAGGGTTTTCATTGATGCTAACCTTTCAAAAAGCTGTCTGGTGAGACAATCAATGCTAGTCTCTTCTTTTGTTCTTTTGTTTTTGTTTCATAGGCTAACATTTCTTTCTTTTTTTGCGAGACTTTTCAGTCACATACAGAGGGGTGACTAAAGCTTCATGGTTGACATTGGCAAATCACTAATGCACAAAAGAAAGAGAACAGGAACAAAAAAAACACTAAAAGACTGGACTCGGCACACATCTCCCTCTCTGGAAATGTAAAATGGTTGAGAAAAGTGGTTATTTTTGAGGTTAAGTTTCAGTAACTGTTTTTTATCCCACAAAGAATTTTAACATATAAAATAGCACATTTACTTTGGGTGTAAATATTGAGAAATTAGACACATTTAGAAAGACATTAGGTCATATTGTGTTCGTGAAGTTTGTGTGTCACATTGGGTAGCTCCTTGTTTATATGCATATATGCATGTGTATTGGGATGGAGAATTTAAAATGCTCCCTTATTTTCACTTCCTTACTTAATTTTCATCTGACCACCATGGCCCCCAAACGGTCAACTAACTATTAGCTAAAGTAAACAGAAAAGAGCTTAGAATGCCCTGCCATATGAATCACTTCTAGCATTCAGCATGCTGAAGTGAGTTTCACTCAGTCGAGACAGACTAATGTACTAGCTTGAGATTAAGTAACAATATTGATGTTCCTCCAATATGTTCATAGCAATTACAAAAAAAATTGTACCATTTATGCCTTTGGACAGTATATATTGTGTCTCTTGACTATGGGATTTTTTTCTTTCACACGTCCAAAACATCAGTGGAAGCCTGACTGAACAAACTTTTGTCAGAGGTGTAGAGAGGTGATGCTGGAGTATTGTTTAAAGACAGACTACTCTCATGTTTAACACCATAGTGTTGTGAAAATATTTGCAGCATTGATCTCATGGTACAGAGCTCATCTATTGTTTGCCTTTAGGCTCCCCTAAATGACCCAATTTTAAAGTGAAATTAAATGATATTTACAATTACTCATTCAGAAAAACATTTTTTTAATTTCTTAAACTATACATAGTTTTTTACATTTTGATTTTACATACTCATTGATTTATGCTTGTGCTACACACTATCCTCAACCTAAACATTGGATATTATATTTTTAAACTTTAATGGTTCTTGTTTTTATTTAGGTGGTGTTTTTCCCTTGCACTTTTGATTGTTGGAGTTTTTAGAGGCAATCAACCCACCTGCAGCATGTTGTCTTCACTGCTAAAACGAACTATACCAAAACCTACAAATGAACTTTCTTCATTCAATTTGTCTCATTACAATTCCAAACCTCCTCCTGTTTCTGGGCTGAGTACCAGGAAAGTGACCCATAAGAGACACTTTATTTATTTGTCAGTATTCAATATGGCAGGCAATTCAAAGTGTAGGGAAGGACACAGGTCTTTATTACAAGTTTTCTTGCATATGTAATGGAATTTAACCTCATACTCCACTTAAAAGTCCACATTGTGTCTCAGTAAAGCATGAATATATTTAAAAATAAAATATTTAGCATATTTTGTATGCTACTTAGTAATCCAAGTTGAACAAAACAAAAGATAAAGGAAAAAATGTGTGATTCGTTGGTAGCTTGGACATGAATGGGTGAACATATTCTGCTTTTAGGCTCACTGTGGCATCCAGTGTTTGTTGAGAAGATTAGAATGATATGTGCTTTCATGCCAGACTCAAAAATGTCAGTTAACACCAAAATGGCATCTCTGCACCTGAGCAGCAGGGTGTCTTGCGTTCAGTCTCTATGGTAACCAACAACTGTACTGACTAATGGGTGGGGGTACTCTGGTTGGAACTTTGCGAGGATGTTGTGGGACTGGGAAGGAGTCAAAAAATTGCAGCAGTTATTAACTAGTGGGTGTCAATGCTGCACGGTTCTTGCAGCTGTAAAATATCCATCCTTTCATCCAGGAATGGAATAGTCGAAGAAACCAGCAGTCGCGTTGCTTCCTGGACGCCAGCTCTAAACTGTAAACATTTTTCTCCTAAGCCTCCATCTTCAAGCACGCCACATTCCATGCATCCTAGTGTTCAGTTAGGTCAGCTGGACTACCTCCTTAGCAGCTGGCTATGCAGCTCCTCCAAGCCAAACAACAAGCTGTTTATTATCTACCATACAACATCAAAACTTAATAGCAAATAAAGTTAAAAATACACAAACTTTTTCTTGTGCAAGAAAGGCTGCAGCAAACATGACACGGCCATCCTCACACTGGATTAATTTTTAAACCAAATTGGGTATGGGCAGTTTTATAATACTCATCACAAATCTGGTAACTTGTCAGAGTTAGACACTTGGGTAGAATTTTAAGCAAATCATGGCTACCTGAAGCTGTTTTTCACTGTCCTTTGAATTGATGTCTTGGACCTCTTCAAAATATGTTGATCAAAATGTAAAACATCCTGCAATAGGAAACATGCCAGGAATAATACTCCATGCAATCATTTTGTTTGTAAGCAAATTTGAACATAAGAAAACAAACATACCTGGATAAAAGAGTCCAATTTTGGCCTAATGTATTTATTCTTTGGATTTTTAGCAACCAGCTGCAGCCTATATTTCAACCCCCTTCACAGCAACATTGATGATGCATCAGCACATTTGAAAGTGAACCTCCTGGATTCCACAATTTCTATATGAATGAGTTCAAACTCCACCAAGGGAGAAAAAAAAATACATACTGACATCAATGAAGCCCTTGATCATGGGGAGTTTTTTATATTTGAAAAAAAAAAAAAAAAAAAAAAAAAAAAAAAAAAAAAAAAAAAAAAAAAAACTCAACAGCTGGAAACCTTCAATCCTCTGAGGCTTTTTACTTTTCTTGCAACTGGATAAAGAGGTGGCTTCTGGTTGATTCTCTTCAATACATTTGAAAGTTTGATTGGTTCACAAAGTAAAGTTTACAGTAGAAAGTTAGAAACCCAACCCTTAATGTTTCTTCATAAAAAAAATCATACAAGGAAATAAAAAGCAGATTTTTTTTTTTAAACCAATGATTAAAAATTTTTGAATTGGTAAATAAAAAACAATATCAAGTAGGTTACTCCAATTTAAAATTGCATTTCCCTGAAGAGAGTTTTATGTAGGTGCTGAAATGAGGAAAAGCAAAATCCGGTTAGCATAAAGGATTTTAAAATCAGTCTATTTGTACGTTCTTCATACTTGGTCCCCAGAAAACACATTTCAGATTATTGATACAAGATGATAACTTAAAACCAACTGGGGGGCTAACGCTGTAACCATTTGTCATCACTCTCATTCAAGCAGAAGTTAGGGCAACATGACCATTCAACACAGATGAAGACAGTCTGTAATAAGCAGACAACAGGGATGGGAACAGTATGGCTATTGCAGGAAACAGTGAAATCATGACAGGAAAGTTGTGCAAAAGTGGCTGAACGGGTTGAAATTACTAAATGTGTTCCAGGAGAATAATTTTGCAAGATCTGTCCATTATACTCCAGACCATTTATTTACTTCTGCTATCATCCACCATGCTCTGATTATAAATTTTGATTCAGATTTTTTATACATTAAATGTTTGTGATATAGGTAAAGGTGTAGTCTATGCTTGTGTGAGTGAATACTACTAAATAAATAATAAAAAAGCGTAATATGTAAATACGGATTTGAGTCTTAAAACTGTACAGTGTAGTGCAATATTTATTTATTTGATTTGTTATTGGGAATACTAACCCTGTGATTATGATGGATTACAGCTTTACACAGCTTTTGTCTTAAGGCAAAGATACTGTATTCAAAAGTACTATTTGACAGTCTTTCAAATAACTTATCTTAAAGGAAGTGAAGTGTTCTTTTATTTCAGGCCAGCACTAGACTGTCACAATCATCTTTAAAATATATAGTACATTATTTAAATAACACTGTAGCTCTTTGTAGGATGTTGAGTTCAACAGTAAAAAAAAGAGAAATGGCCCCTTTTGGACAAAGACAGAAGTACTTTTAGTTCATCTATTCTTTTTTATCTTCAAACAGCTGAAGATTGCAGTAAAAAAATATAGTTTAATCACCATCAGGCTTATTCATTGTGATGTAGTTTTATCCATTCTATGTATACATTACAACTGAACATGTTTAAGAAGAGGATTCACAGATAATTTGCATAAATTACTCATACTGTTCAAGTTAAATTCACAAAAAAGTGATTTGGACTGATAAAAGCACCTGCAAAACCTGCAACCAAAATAACAGAATATTAGTAAAGTTGTACAAATTAGATTGTACATATATTAATGAAGTAACCTGCTGTAAAATAAACACAGCCATGATCATGAAAAGCATGCACACAACATGATGTTGCCACCACCGTGCTCTTCTGTGCAAAGTGTGTACATGTGGTGGGAAAACGGGTTGACTTTCTATTTTTTTCTGTCATCCAAAAGTTAATGTTGAGGCATGTTTAAAATTTTACAAATTTTAAGAACTACCTCAGATACCTTTAGATTAAATCCAGATGTCTTTTGCTTTAATTTTTTTGGTTAGCAGCTCTTTTTCTCAGCTTCAGACTCAAAGCAGACAGCACCAGGTGCACATTTAAAGTCAGAAAAAGAAACAATAGCTTCAGGGTAGAACCTATTGCACAACTTCTGTCTAGAAACAAACCACATTATGTGTGTCCCTGAAGCCAAAAACGAAGAAAGAATGCTAAACGGACTGAATTTATCTAGTGCCTTTTCATTCATACTGACAAGTCAAAGCATTTTACACTACAGACACATTCATGTATTTGCACTCATATTTTAACACCAATATGCAGATCTGTAGGCAACTTCAGGTTAAGTGGCTCGGCCAAGGGCAGTTGAACGTCTGACAGGAGGAAGCTGGACTCAAGCCTAGAACCTTCTGATTGCAAGACAACTACCACTGAGTCACACTCTTATTCACTGTCTTTATTGCAGAAAGCAGTTTGATAGTTGTGAAACTGCAGTTATCCTTGAACTTCATAACGACCAGTATTGATTAAGAAATTGCCGTGACTTCTATTCTGGACTCTCAAGCTTCACTGCCAGAACAACAGCAAAGCATACCTCAAATAAGATGCCAAGATTTTACATTTTAGTCAGCAGGATTTCTAACTTTATCTTTGAAATTAAAGACACAATAAACATGGAAACAATATCGATATATATTAATTTGGGAGATAGAAAAGAGAAAAGATGGCAGATCTGTGTTTGAGATGCTGGAAGTGTGTCTCTGAGGCAATGCTCCATTGGACATCTGTTCAGAATGTGTGTTGTGTTAGGTCCAGCTTCCTTTTTGTTTCATTAGGCCTGTGGCTATCCTGCTGAAGAAGAAAAGGAGGAAAATCCTGAGCATTTGCAGTCAAGCCACATCAGTTTCCAGACACTTCATATGACGTTCAGCATTTGCTTTACTCTCAATGTTTATTAGCAATCAGCTCAAGAGCTTGAGACTGATTTAATTAACCACCTGTAACAACCACTGACCTTCTTTTCAGTAAGATTCATATCCATTTTTTAAAACTGTCGTATAGGTTCCTTACGTTGGTGCTTTACAGGTTTCAGTGACTTAAAGTGTGTTTACCACTAGATTCCTCCACAGTTAATTGAGCCACAATGGTCAAAAAAGACTGTAAAGGTGATTGTCCACTGGTAAGTCTCACTCTAACCAGTTAATGTGCAGTTCGGCTGTACCCCAGTTGTGTGCGTCTCCATTACGGTCTGCTCCTCACTATTGTGGGTGTGCATATGGGAGCGTGGGCGGGCCGTGAGCACGCAGCAGTTGTGATCGACTCTCCACTGACGTTTGCAGCTACAGTCAGCAAAAGAGAACCTTGAGGTTGTGGTTTTGATGAACTCAAATAAACCCAGATATTTCATTTTGTCTTATAGAAATTCATTGCTGGCCCAAACATACTGAAAAAAATCAAAACAGCTGATTATTTTGCCATACATGTGACATATTCTGGCTCTTCATTTTTTTTAAACATGCAACTTTTCGGATTTAGGTAACGCAGTCAAAAGATGTAAACCAATATTCACACATGAATTTTATTTAAAAGAAAATTCCATACAAAGAATAAAATACACATCACACAAAATTAATATTATGTAGTTCCAGTGTTTCACACCAGCAGGTGCAAAACTGAGGCTCTGACAGAACGCTAACCACAGCTTCACTGCTTCTCTTTCCTTGATTGATGTCCGTTCTTCAGACAGACATGTCTGCAGGGCTGCTAAATCACGGTCGTTCCACTTCAAAACTTAATGCATGTGCTCCTGGCACTGCTCATGATTAAAATCATAATTACGCTCCTCCACACTGAGCAGCTCTCTGAGAGCAGACGGCATGTCCGTCGGTCAATTGGTAAACTATATGAGAAATGTTGTTAGGAGTTATGCTGTCAATTAAATTGCTTCTCTGCAATACACAGCTTGGCATGGCTTGTACTACCCATGAAGTGAGTACGAAAAATGGGGAACAGCCACGTAGAGCTGCGCTAGATCTGGTATTGGAGATTGATCTGGCTGGGGTGGACTGTAGCTAAACCGGTTAGAGGCGTTCTAGCTCACTTGTAGTGGTTATAATTCTTAATTTGTTTTCCACAAGGGTACCAGAAGGATGTTTACTCAATTCAGTGCTGTGGTTGCTGCCTGTGAAGTACCACTAGATTCCAAATTTGGATCATTTGTATTTTATTCCCATCAGTGCTGTAAGGTCTGACCGACTGGGGTCCAGACTCTTGTCATGAAAGAGAGCCGTAAATCTTTTAGAAACAATATTAGTGATGGCTTTGTGTTGTCACACAACACACCTGTCATGGTGGTTCGGATGTGGACTCTCATCTATAAAGGATTGCGTTGGCATATGTCAAAAAAAATTCAGATTTATAAAACCATGTGCACGCACATGAGAAACCAATTCTCCTTTATGAATCACAGCTGTACCTCAAAGTTTGAGCACAAGGTCCCTCCACAGGTTCTGCCCACATTAAACCATCAATGCACACCACCTCATGAATGTTAGTGTTTATTTGAATGAGCCAGCTAATTATGGTATTTCACGATTAACAATGGGAACCATGGGGAAAAGAGGAAAAAAAACACAAATTTACAGAGGCAGAAAGTGATGTGAGTGAGGTGTAGAGTTGAAAACATATTATTTTTGGTAGCCACAGTGACAGGAATAAAGTTTACACACCGCCACTGGCATTTTAGGAGGCCTACTACCTCTCCACAGTTGAGTGCTCATGGGTGTGAGTATTATTAAAGCGGGAGGTACCCACTGTCCCCTGCACATTATAGCGGACTAGTGCATCAATACATTAGATCCTAATAGTTAGAACTCTACAAATATATATATATATATATATATATATATATATATATATATATATATATATATATATATATATATATATATATATATATATTTTTTTTTTTTTTTTTTTTTTTTTTTTTTTTTTTTTTTTTCAATTCACTGACATGTATGTAAGTGCTATTTTAGAACTAATTACTATTTTCCACAGCTTAACTTCAAATGTGTCTGTAAGCTTAATGCGATGTTTTGATATTTACACAAAAGCCGTCCTACACAGCACCTCCGCGCGCTTGAAAAAGAGACAGTGACGGTTTGGCACTTTTGTCTACATGCCTTTAGGGTGTGATGCTGTATTTGTAAGCCAGCATCTTTGATGTGGCAGCAAGACCTCCTCCTCCTCCTTTTCTTCTTTGTAGCTTGAAAGACTTTTTGCTTTATGAAGGAAGCGAGTTCCTCTGAGCGGTGCTGCAGCATCTCCACACGGAGAGCATGTTGCCTTAGCAAGGAGAATCTGCACGATTTAGTGCACATATTCAGACTTGTATCTATTTCACTTCATGGTCTGTTTTAATTGTTATATTTCATTCTAACTGATGGCCTATCCTCCAGATTTTCAATTTTAGTCGCAGATTTATTTTATTCAGAAATAAATAATTACTCAAGGTCTTTTTCCTCCATTTCTTTAGAGGAAAGAAGTTCAGAACACTTCTGATCCTTGAAGATTTAAGCGGATCTGCAAATCTATGTTGTCTTACTGCTAATTATGTTATCCTTGATATTATTATGCAAGGCCTTTTCAATAGAACGTGTTTTAAGAAATTTCTTAATCATTTCTCTCTCCATTGTGCAGTGGGTACCTAGTGTCGGTATCACTGGTTTTATTTTAGGTTTTTATTTCCTAATAGACCTTTTAAAATGTGTTCTTGAAGCATTTATCTGCTTTGTACAGAACCACTGAGAAAGAACTTGACAGTTTTTCTCATTGTAATTTGTCAAAAGGTAGCATTGCTTTCTTTAATAGCTAAACTTTTGATGTCTGGATGCATAATAGCATTTATTCTTTGTTCATTTGAAATGAAAGTCATGTCACAAAAACTTTAGCGATAACACCCAGAAGCAAACAGAGGAACAAGCAAGCCATTTTCGGTGAGGGTTTATTATACCTTTGAGGGGAATTTAAGTCTCCTGGCTGGGATTTCTTCCAGAGGAGTTGTAGCAGAATTGGGTTAAGTTTCCAAGGAGAAAACTGTAGCTGACTAGCTATTAAATTTGTTGCATCAGACAGGAAGGCAAGTAACAAATCTAAAGCAAATTGTAACAGAAAGATGAGCAGATACAGGAGCTGTTCCTGAGCAAATTTTGGGCTTAATAGTTCAGTCATGATTGAACGTTTTTACATTGAGAAAAATTTTGGTTTTGGCAGGCTTCAGTTTTGGGAATTCACAATTAAAAGTATTGTAAGATTTTTGTACATATCATTATTTGTTTGTATATAAATATATTGTGTAAAGCTAATAAAATCATCTGGATAAAATCATTGTGTGGAGTTGCTTTTCATCCAAGAGAGTGGGCTTATGAACCCTTTAAAGTGGTCTTGAGTAATACATCTTTGTATATATTTTTAGATGTTTTTCTAATAGTATTTGTCCGGTGTCTGACCAATTTCAGTTTGTCCATCTGAAACCGTCCATCCAGCCATCTGTGACACAGAATAAGCAACCATGCACACACACAAAATAGATTATACCAAAACCAATTGACCCATGAATGCACAGAGAGCATATAGATGGCAACAGCTCAAAAAATTTAAGTTCATCCTTACTTACATTCATGTACATAACTTGCATTGGTTAACAGTTCAGAAATGCATTATCCATATAAAAAAAAATATGAGTTTTAAAATTGTCACAAATAAAGACAAAGTATTGTTAATTTGTAAGTCATTTTCACCAGTACTCTGATCAGGAAGTTTAACAGATTTTATGACTTATGTCTTTTAAGAACGATACAAAATTACTAAATATGTTGTTGTTTCTTAGATTCTGTATGATAATATTAATGTAATCTGTTAACTCCTTATTTTTGCTATTTTTAGTTATTGTTACTGTATTGTTTCCTTTTTCCGCACATATTGCTGGTTGTATTCTTGCAATGGGTGTTAGGTATCTGGAGGACATTGGAAATACGCTTCTGTTTATCCTCAGTGATCATGATACTTTTTACTGCTCTAATAAAGTGCTGATGCGCTCTCATCTGTACTACTACCAAATAAATTCTTTTTTGTTTCCTTTTTATGCTCTAGTAGCCTTTACTGAACAGCAAATAGGTAGGAGAGAAAAGGGGAAGACATGCAACAAATGGCTTGAGACAGGTAACCGAGCCCAGGGTAACTGCTTCAAGGATTCCAACCTCTGCACATGGTGGCGCGCTCTACTGACTGAACCACCCAGCAGCCAAAGAAATTCATTTAAACTCCATGCAAAAATTCCCGGGCTGCATTTCAAACTCAAGCATTTCATGCTGTATATCAACAGTGCAACAAAACAACTTTTTTACCATGCAGCACAAATACAAATTTGAAGCACAAAACAGCGTTAATTCAAATAATCAACCTCTGCAATAATGCAATGTCAAATTAAATCTTTAGTTACCACTTGCCTGTTACAATGTAATCTGTCCCAATTTCTTTTGTTAAATTTGGGATAAATACACCACACACACCCCAAAAAAAAAAAAAAAAAAAAAAAAAAAAAAAAACTGGATTGTAGCTCAAATAACCCTTTGAACAGTGGATTTATTTATTTTTTTACAACTTTTTAAGTTGTAACTTTAACACATGTAACTTTAGATCATTTTTAGTCTAGCAAATTAATCGCGGATGTTTCTGAGATACAGGTCCAATTCCTAGAATGAGTGCTAATAAGGGAAGCTTAATGCACATCAGATGAGGACCTTTATTAAGTTAAATCGAATAACAGATTTTTTTCTCCTTTGTACAGTGCAGAGGATAAGTCTGAGGCATCCACTTTACCACTCTACTTGGTTTGAACCTTTATAATGATGCCATCTCTATCCCATCATTAACTAGACTGTGCAAAACAGCACTGATAATAATCTTTAGTGATATTTGAGGTACAGCTGACTGGCAGACAACAGTCTGTTCTGGTAACATGTGGTGAAGACACATCCTGTTCAAAAGATCACCTGCATCAGTCATCCCCTAACAGGAGCATAGATTCTCTACCAATACATGTGACAATAAAGGAAGAGCTAATAAAACATAGCATTTGCAAAGCAATCCAGGCACATACACTCCAGCAATTCAACCCTGCATGAACAACACATGCTTTCATTCTGACTTGACGTTCAAATTCTGCTGAGATCTGAGCTGTTATCCTGAAGCTTGGTCCAAAATAATCCATGAATTCAAAAACTTATCTCTTGGTAAACATAAGTGTATTTTATGTTTTCACTTCAGATTGAAACTTGATAATCTGTTGAAAAATGTTACACATTGCTACATAGTAGTAGCAGTTTTGTTACTTCTCTAATTTCTTTCATACCATAATTAATAATAATAATAATTTCTGTTGTGTGTGAGAAAGTAGTCCTCCACACACTCCATGTCCACTAAATTAGCAGAGGAAAACATTTGTTTTTTGCTTACTGATTGGGTTTCAAATAAAAACCATGAGGATGGCTAACAAGCCTCAGATTATTTGCTGCTGTTGGCTGCTCAGTGCACTGATCATTTTTTCTCTTTCTTTTGTGTGAGTGCCTGATATCCTATCTGTATGGCTTTTGTGTGCTTGCTCTCTACCGGGTGCTCTGCTTGGCTATGGCTGCAATTAAGGGAGACTATATGACAAACCGCAACGGAGAAGGCGCATGTCTTTGAAAATTAAGTGGGAAACAAAGTGGAGTGGGGAATGTATAAACAGAGCATGTTGATGTTTCGGATTACATACAGCTGGCCTTTAAATTGCTTGCTTCCATGTTTATCTTCCAATTTGACGCATCTAAAATACTGCACACTCTTAATTATGCATGATGCATACAGGAAACAAAACAACAGTGGTAAAATATTGCCCTTACACTTTCTGGAGTTTTTTCAGATAAGTTTAATTTTATTCAGAAATTCTATTGCATAAATTGGTTTATTGAAAAAAAATATGTAATTTAGCTGCTGTTACTGAAATGTTAGTGAGTTTGTGCCCCATGAACTACTTGTGGGGTTTCTGGGAACAGATTATTACAACTGAGCTAATGCATTTCTCTTTGTGTGTCTCATAAAGGTTGATTCACCGTGCTTTAAGTGCACAGCAAAACTGATGCTCACTCCTCAATGCTGGGTCCAAAGACTAATTATAACTTGTACATGATGGTTAGGATTTTTGTTCAACATTTGAAAAGCAAGACAGTTTGCCAGGATCATGGTGATTAGCAGTAAGAAATCCTTGATTGGGAAGTGCAGGTCTCTGTCTGAGAACAACTAAACTCATTAAAACCAATGTTCTTCAAAGAAAGACGTGAATGAATTGGTTTAAAAATTATTATGTTCCTCTGCCTGCATACTTAATGTCTAGGCACATTAAGTTTTTGTTCAACCTAAATAAATATAGTAAGACAAGGGATTGCGAGTCATGGTGAGAACACCAACACAATGATTTAAACTCAGAAAGTCTTATTGAAAAAAAAAAAAAAAAAAAAAAAAAAAAAAAAAAAAAAAAAAAAAAAAAAAACTTCTGCCAAAGTTCTGGCTGGATGTTCAACCAATTTTATAAACAAAATGATAGGGCTTATTTGGTTTCTGGCACAGACCAGGCTTTTCAGAGTCATGTTATGTTATGTGACTGATCAGACTGTTCCATAAGTTTAATGTCTCCCTGTTTTATCTGTTCTGAAACCAATTCTGATTTGGTTCGTAAACTTGACTTGACTAACTTAACTTTGGAAGAAAAGCTTTATAGCCAGACAGGACAAATATTTAGCTGTTTTGATAGGAAAAATATGTTGATTCAAGGCAGTGCTTTTAATCATAACCATTCTTACAGTCAAGCATAGTGGTGGTAGTATTCTGCTTGACCAATCTTGCAATGCTTGTTATAGGCTCATATATCTGTTGTACTGGTACATTGTTCATGGTGGATGGAATAATGAAGAAAGAAAACTCCTGAAATGACCTCAAAACCACCAAAAACTTTTGGATTAGTTTAAAAAGCCAGAAATATGGCATGAAATTTGAATTTTATCATTTCTGATAACAATGGACAAAAATCCAGTCCAAATGCAGATTGTATCACAGGAACAAACAATGCCAGACAAATGGATTTCTCCTAATGAGGAATGTCAAGTACTCTAACTCAGAGCAAACAATGTTGCTCCACACATTAACATTTTGTACGTATAGCAAAAAACCAGAGGTCATGTTCAAGGCTGCGGTGTAATTGCAGAGTGCTATCTTTCTTTCTGCAGGGGGGAAAGCATCAGTGCTGGAGAGGCCAGCAGGATCTGTAAAATCAGTGAACTGCCAGGAACAATGTGTTTTCGGACAAGAACCTTTGAAAACAGGACAGAATTAACATACTTTATCTTGTTCTGTGCAAACCCCTTCATATTATTTCCAACAGTTATATGTACTACTTTTGCAAATAACCTTTTATACATATGCTTTAGAAGTTGTTGTCTCATGTATTTTTGTGCATGTTTTCTTGGCTTATGTAAGACTGCAGCCTTTTTGTTATGTGTGGTGGTTTGAAGAGTTTTCCAAGACCCAGATTAACAAATTACCTGTGTCTTACATAACTGTCTAACAACATAAAGATAAAATATTACTATTTGTTTTGGTAATTGTAATCTTTATGTAATAAAATACATAGTGATTATTGAATTTATTGAAGCTATTCTATTTAAGCTCTATTGTCAGTACAGGCAAACCTAAATGCAATAAAGAAATCGACCTAAAACTGACAACAGTCTGGGTCTAAACCCATAAACTGGTATATATTTAGTTTGCTACTACCACATTGTGAAATATGCAGTGGGATGACTTTTAGTCATTTGCAATTCTAATTATTTCCACTTGTGATGCATTAAAGTTTGGATAAATGATTTCGCTGCTGCTCTCCTCGCAATCCTGCATGATGCTCCTGATGTGGTATGCATATTAGTCAGTGCCTCTTTGCACTCGAATATCAGCTTACAATCTACGGTATGTCCACGTATATATGGGTGGTTTATGTACCTTCATGATCAGTTTCAGCTTTGATAGGAAGCAGCTAACATCATCAGGAGTTTCATCAGCAGCATGAGAATTAGTAGGTGATGGGTTTTCTCCTAAAGAAAGAAGCATGCTACAGAGAGTGCCTTCCTGCGGAATGTTTTTTATTATTCACTCTGTATTAGCACCTAATGCACACATAAAGAAGTGCTGCAAAGGCTATTACAATAATTGGTTGGGCCGCTATAATTTATTTAGCTGATAGCAATTCACGCAGTGTAATTTTTCAGCTGATTTTATTTTTTTGTTTGTTTGGGAAATTGCCTTATAGATGCTGAAAATAATTTTCCATAGATTCAGGTACAGAACTGGATACAGATTGTGCCTTTGTTACAGACTGCTGCTAACAAGTCTAAGGGTCAAATTTAAAATTTATTTCTCGCTAAGCACTTTGTTTTGTGAAGAGATGCTACTGATTCATACTTTCAGTTTAGGGGCTTTTTATGTCTTAATGATTGATAGATCAAAGTTAAATGATATAACTGTCAGAAAAATATTTCTGTGTTCAGTAATAGAAGAAATAAGAACAAAAGCAAACATGATACTAACCAGTCTTTTGTAAAAAGTTCTTATAGGAAGATTTCTTCTTTAAATGATTAGAATAAGGGTATATTGGTGTTTTTCTTCTCCTGTTCAAGATTAATATTTGCAATGTAGTGTCACATTGAAATTGGATTTTTTTTAATGTCTTGTATTTTCCAGTAACTCTTCTTAAATGTACGTGGTATACATCAATTTAGATAAATTTAAAAATTGCTTAGAAGTGAATGTACATTCATAACAGGGGACCTGAAAGAGAAGGTTACCATGTAGTTGCTGCAAACATTAAACATTTATTACCATGTAAATGACAGGCAAAGAGGGAAAATCATCTGAGGGATATGTTGGAAACCACAAAAGTAAGACACAGACCATAATCACAGTGAAAAACAGCTGAATGCTCTTGGCACATGAAAAGACCAGCTTAAAAATAATCCTTTTCAAGTCAACTTTTAAAGCTTCTGCTGCAGCCGGAGAGGCACTGATGAACATGCATGCAAAAAAACAGACACAGCTGAATAATAACTGGATGTACTGTACTGCTTTACAGCCAACCATTAACTGAAAATAACAAAACAAATCAACTGTACGCTGATTTTGATGTGAACAACTCGAATGATATACAAGTCATACAGATAGAAAATTCTTACGTGCACAAAAAATTAAAAGTAAATAGAAATGTGTGTCAAAATCTCAACAATAAGCTCAAGTAAAGCAAAAAAAATGTAATTGTAATTGTAGACCTTTTCTTTACAAAATACACCATATCAACTATTCACAATGTGGTTTAGATTCACATTTTATTCTCATGTGTGTCATGGAGTATTCCTGTCACCCTGACAGTCAGGTAAATCAGTGAATATCAAGGCGATATGTTGTACAAAAAATACAGATAATGGTTGGACAGTATAAGATGAAAATATTTTTTTGAGACATTCAATGAGCAAAAAGGCAAATGGTGTGAAAAAAAATGCAGCAAAATCAGAAAGCTTTGATCACTCTTTAACAATGAGGCACTTACGTTTGATTTTGAAGTCAAAGCTGATTATCAAGGTGAAATCTAGCACTACAGTAACAGATTTTCCAGTTGAACTGGAATGCCGCAGGTAGTCATTTTTTATTAGAATGAATCTCTTCTTGTGTGACAAACAGAAAGCTGTAAATCACTGAAACTCCTGCAAATGTCTTCATGGAGGCAAACTTACAAAGTGGAAAAACAATCACAAGGACACAAATTCTTGCATATCTTATTTTTTTGTGACCACAGGTGCTAAGAATAATCAAACACAAAAAACGAAGAGGAAATTTTTTGCATTCTGTACTAAAGTGTACGTTTTCATCCTTTACATTTTTCTATCAATGTACTTTTATGGAAATGTATATATGTGTTTTTAGATACATAGGATTGATACTTTTTTGCTGTTGTTGCTGCTGGATATGATCAAGCTTCCTTGTACATAAGCTACAATGAATGTATTAAAATGTTTATCTAACTGCAGATGGTACAAACCTTTTGTATTTTTTGTTTTACATTTATTATTATTTGTAAGGTTTATTCAATCTTTCCACCTTCAGGAATGATGGAATTTGTCCTTAATGCATGTAATGCTGGACAAACCCTTATCATTGGGGCTGATATTTGGTAATATTTGTAAATATTAAAGTTAAACCAATGATAAAGATAGCAGAACACTCCAACAATAATAACAGTAGGGAAAATAAGCATTAAACACACCAATGTTTTTCTTAATTTAATATTTCTAATAGGGTCCTTGCTATAAAGTCCACGCTAGATGTCAGCGACAACCAA
Organism: Anableps anableps; assembly: GCA_014839685.1. Classification (NCBI taxonomy): domain Eukaryota; kingdom Metazoa; phylum Chordata; class Actinopteri; order Cyprinodontiformes; family Anablepidae; genus Anableps; species Anableps anableps. Next base: position 31,446,925 of record CM026075.1, on the reverse strand, counting down.
AGTACTCCAAACAAACAAACTAAGCAAATTAGTCCAAATTAGCCAAATTAGTTATGGCTAAAATTTGAAATAACTTATGACTGAACACAGAAAAAAGCCAAGAAACCAGCAAAAATCTCTTGGTATTTATAAAGCTTTCCTGCTGGTATATGCAAATCGTAGGCTGCTAGTTTAATATTAATTAATGGAGTATTAAAAGATTTCTCATGACCAAAGATTTACACAGAGTGATATATTTCACAACAGCAAAGAGACCTTCACAAAAAACAAATTACCGTTGAAAAACATACTAATGGCAATAGATACAGCTCCTTTTATAAACTTCGAAATGTTCAAGTGAGCCCCATCGGAGCCATAATATGGAAGTGCAAAGAGCATCGTTACACCAAGCCAGAGCCATGTGCCCTTTGTAAAAGGACAGTAAATAAAAAGGTAATCACAAGGGTTGTCCAAGAGCCAAGAAAGAAAGCTTCAGAAATACCTGGAAAAGGCAAGGGGAATTTTTCTTGATAAAACAATAAGTAATGGACTTAAGCACTGTAGCCTAATGCTTGCTCACTGCATAAGACTTCACTGGTGAAGACAATGCATGTTGAAGTTTGTTTAAAGTTTGTCACAGAAGATTTGAACAAGCTAGTGAAACACTGGGAGAATATAGTCTGCTCAGGAAATGCCAAGCAGAACTCTGTGGATGTCATTACAAGCACCGTGTCTGGAGAAAGAATAGCTCTGATCAAAGTCCATAGAAAGAACCCCCAGAACCTTTATGATCTGAACACGGGTTTTGTGGAGGGTTGGGTCAACGTCAGACAAAGGCAATGCACGTGACTGGTCTTGAAGTTGTCATTTCCAAAAAAATGGCATTTCCAGAAAGTATTTAAGATATTTCTGTCTTCAAAACTTTTTCACTGTTATTACAGGATTTTACACATGATTTTATTTCAGCCTGGAGAGACTCACATGGAGAGAAAGTAGCAATTAGAAAGTTTTGTTTAACATGAATAAGCAAAAGTTCTTTGGCGCTCAGAACGCGGCAGACGACAAGGATGCTGAGAATTGCTGCAAGCTTGGATGAACCTCCTAGAACTAGGATTAGAGATGTCTTCCACCCTGGGGCCCAGACACTGGTGGTGTAGGCCAAAGAAAGGAGGAAAGCCTGGAGGAGTCGAGAGGATGAGGGTGGAGAAGGGGTGGAGGTGGGTTGTAGCTTGGCTGAAGAGCAGATGGAGCCATGGATAGAAGGCCTTATAAAAGGGGGACTTGCACAATGATTGGCTACAACGGGGCGTGAACTGATGATGATCTGCTGCAGCTGAGGTGCATGACGTGAAGGATGGATGATGGATGATGCAGATGAGGCTGAAGAGAGTCTTCCAGGTTGAATTTACGCCGAGGCGCCATTTGCACCTAATTTGCTTTTATTTCTTTGTATGTGGTGATTACTTGGGTTTTACCAATGATGTGAATTTTATGTCATTGGCCCCATTAGAACTATTTAAACTAAACTAATCTTGCATGCTCCTATCACCCTGAATGGTTAGCACATGAGAAAAAGCAATAAACAGATCATAAATAATGCCAACAATTTTAAAACAATGCCACACAAACTTCTTGGAAAAGCCAGTTGTCAAGCAGTACCAGTGCCAGCTTCCTTTGTAAGTTCGCCATGTTGTAGAGATAAGACTAACTTCCTGTAGCTGTAGTGTCGTGCTCGCACTTCAGTGCTAATGCTTGCTTCCTTTGTAAGAGAGCTTATTTCCTGGAGAAGCTTACTGTGCTGTGGCGTCACTGTTAGCTTTCTTTAGCAGCTAGATGTGCTGCAATTGTAACATGAACTTTCTTGAACAGCATCAAGTGCAAATTTGGTTTCAGCAGTATATTTTTTCAGTTTTTTAGTATCTCCAATTTTATACTGTTTACTAAAAAGAACAATGCTGTTACGGTAGGTTTATTTATACTTCAGCAACTACTAGGGTGGGCAAGAATTGATATCATCAGCGCAACTTCCTGCACTACTAGTGTAAAGTGCTACCTTGTAGGGTTCTGTTTCTGCTCTCAGCTTCAAACCACAAAATTACAGGGTTTCATTTCTTTATTTAAAATTCTCCATCAGTCTGACAGGTTAGGAATGATGGCAGGCAAGCTCTGTTCCTGTATGGGTAACTCTATGGTCTTTTTGAAAATGACTATAAATATATAACTAAAACCACAGGGTTATTATCTCATGCCATAACTGACTTTGATTTTTAAATCCACTACTCATAATAGTTTGATTTGTCCTTTTTTTCTTTGCTATGGGGCATTTTTTCCACAGCCTGAAAACTATCACATGATTTGACCTTTGGAATCCTTTAATTAAGAATTAAAAATTATTCCCAAACCCTGTCACACAACTTTACATCTGCCTTTTATTTTAATGGCATAGGAAAACAATCACATAGGAAATTAAAGCTTTTCTAATTCTCCTTAACAGAGCAGCATATAAAATCTGGTCACAAGATAAGCAAGACTGCCACAGAGTAGACATGACGAGAGGTTCAGGTGCATGAGCACAGCATGTCTCATGTCATGTAGAAATGATTTGAGCCACTGCAACATCTGTGACTCAACTATCACAGCAATCTTGGGGGACTCAAAGAGCTTTGGAATTTGTCTAATACTCCAAGACCATTAGTTAAACCATATATGTGAAAATAAAAATAAATAAAAGCAGACACTGACCTCACAGTAAAAGTAATATACCCAGACCTTATGCAGCAGAAACACTGAATTCACAACCACATTCATTCACCTTTCAGAACAGGGGTACATCAACAACGATACATACACCATATTTCAAAGACATGGCAGGACTTCTACAGTATCCATTTAATTTTCTTAAGGGCAGACCTCTAAAATGCTTGCATTTCTGGAAACCAGTCAACATAGCAAGGTAGGAAACAGTGTAACCAGTTTAAGGAATCACTGTTTTTAGAATCACGCATTTTCTTGAGTTACAGTTGTATGAACTAAGTTTTAAACAATGGTGAAATTGATTTTTTAAATTAAGTAATGCAACAAATTCTAAATTCAATGATTTAGTTTGAAGTCTGTCTGCTTCCTGAAAAACGGCTGTCATTTCTTATGCTGTTATCGAGCAAGTATCTGTTATCTTTTCTACTGAACCTATTAATGCTAAAGGTCAAGATTCAAATTTACTTTCATGTGAATTTTACAGAGATGCAAATATGTACTAGAATGAAACATGAAAAACATAACATACATATAAGATGTTGTTTGAAGTTTCTCTGGACCCAGCTGTGAACTAATCCATCAAAAACTATCAGTCAACTAAACACCAAACATTTAGGCTCTAAATTTTCCTGGATGTCTACAGAAAAGGTACTCATTCTCTGCTGAATGGAGGTTATGAAGAAAATAGCACAGACTAAATCTTCAGTGAGTTTCAAATATCATGAACAGTTCTTTGAAAAACAAAGTTTAATCAATACAACATTCCAGACAATAGCTTGTTTTTACATGTCATGCTACTTGTGCTGTCACTGCTATCTTACAAACTATCTTACAAACACCCTTTTTATGTAAACAATAATCTGTGTGCCTCTTTTGATTGGAGCTTCACTTTAGTCTCACATGTGGTCCTAATTAAAGGTGCACATCAATTAACAGCAAAGAAAAAGAAGGAGCTTACGAAACTTTTTAGATAAATGTTCCTAAATTCAGTACTTGTATGCAACAGTTTTCATTTTTTTAGGAACAGATCTGGTGAGTGGCCTTCAGAGGCAGTTGGATAAATGGAGTTGGCTTCATGAAAAAATAAGGGCTTTTTTCTGTAATTTTTTTTTACTATGTGCAAACATATAACAGCCCCAAAAGCCCTTCATACTAGTTCAGCATGAGCTGTTATATGTGGATATTAATAAAAGTTAAAGTTAGACATGTAAAAATACATATGCTTGCTTTTAAAACCTGCACCAGGGTCACAGTTTAGGTCCAATGATTTTTTAAAAAATCTAGGTATAAATTTGATTTGAGTGTCTTGGTAAGTATGTCTCTAGAATAAAAACGAAGCTCTTTTAGCCATATTATGAACTTAAGCATAAACAGTGCCATGTGTTAAGCATTGGAGCGTCTTCAATATTGACCCATCCATTTGGAGTTCACACTGCTTCTGCATTTTTAGTTTTGGTTTGTTTTAGCCATCTTTGTCAGAATTTAAATTACACAAGACAGTGATGATTTAAAAGGCTCCATCTGCAGAAATTTTCATCAGTCTCTTTGTATTTTTTTGCCAGCTACAGCGTTTCCTCCTCATCTTCTGCTGTTGCACTTATATTCAACACAGGCAGATTTTCCTTCAGTGAGATATCGTCCACTCTTTTCGGGCCACTGTCCTCAAGCTCTTCGGGTATGGAAGGATCTGAGTTTGTCATCACATAGCCCGGAAGGGTGGCATGCACGTTGATCGAGGGGGCGCCCGTACTTCGATAAGCGCGACTCGAAGCGAGTGTGGTGGAGCGTGTGGAAAGGCCTCCACCGGCCAGGTGAGACTGACTGCTGGTGCTGTTGTTGTTGAGACCTACGACCACCGAGCCGTAACGGTAGCGACCGCAGACCACTGGGCCCTCCCACTCAAAGGCCAGGTTCCAGCGTGTCCATGTTTTCTTTATCTCTGTCTGAACCTGCAAGAAAGGAAAATGGAAAGAAATTAGATTTTATGAGATTTTTTTTTTTTTTTTTTTTTTAACATCATCTATTTTTTTTTCACATCGAAGTTTTTATGAGATGTGTGGTCGATGCTAGTTTGCAACCTCATCTAGCCTTGTTGATTTGTTCCCAACCAGTACGAGGAAACATCCCTAATTCACATTTTCTTCTTCTTCTTCTTCTTCTTCTTTGCGACATATTAAAAGTTCACTCAAAATTTAAATGGAAACATTGCTAGTGTCTGCCATATCAAGATGGGAGTTTATTGAAAGCAGCAACTGTTAAGTCAGATGTGTTTAGAAACCCATAATGAGATACATTTTAAGTGATGGGTTATTAGAACATAGTGATGTTCTCTATGTAACCCTGCTTTGGAGAATTATATTGCGACTCTTCTCCAGAAACCCCTGAGGGTTTAAAAGATATGTCAAGAAAAAACAGACAGGAGAGACTACAGCGTCCAAAAACTTAATTTGGAGCATAATACTTTTAAGATGTAGTGTCTTATCAAAATCAGAGTCAGCTTTACCGGTCAAGTTTGAGCATACAAATAAAGAATTTTTGATTTCACACACTCACAGTGTGCACATAATAAAATCAAATATAAAAACTTTAGAGGTGATAATGATTTTTTAAAAAATAACATTTACATATATGCTTATGTTAATTTAAACTGTCCAGTTATGTCAACATGCAGATGTTCTAGTGACCTGATCCTGGATGCAAAGGCTTTGTGAGGGCACCTGCACTCATAAAAAGTACACACCCACATGTTAGCAAGCTGCACAGAACTTTTGACTGTCTGTCACTTAGATTCTCCAGAAACTGCCAATAACACATTGCCATATTTGTAGTGGCACTGCTCAAGCTTTTAGGTGCATGTTCTTGGTCAGCTTCTTGTGAAATTACTTGGATTTCAATCTTTGGTCTGCATGTGACCAAAATACATCCATGTCAGAACAGTCAATTTGGAGGCATAATTTTTTTTATCATAAAATGTGTCAAGGAGCCTTTTTTTTCCCCTGAAGAGTCATATCCGCATTTTAGTATATGTTCACTTTTCTGTCCTGAGATTGTTCTTCTTTGTCAAAAGAATGAAAGAAAGCTGTGCTGATGTGTTACTTTGAGTTCAGTCGTCTGCGATATTTTAAATAAAGCCACTTCACTTATTTTTTTAAGCATGTTGAATATTTTTAACATTGCCAAGCATTTTATGGACCAAACACTTTATCCAAATGGAGGTTTCTTAGAGGCAAATGTTTGAAAACAAATCATTTCTACAAGATTGAGTTGTTTATTAAACTGAAAACATAACCTGGAAAAGTGCATTTTTACCAAAGATATGAAGTTATCTTTGTTTGGAAGGATTTTTAGAGCATTTTTGTTTTCATTTTGTAGATGAATGAGGAGTTTTCAATAATGGTAAGTACTGCTGAATGAATATTAAGGAAAAATTCTCAAAAGCAGTATGTTAGTGAAAAGTTTTACAAACTGGAGCTTTTGCTTTTGTATTTGAGGTAATTAAGTCAATTTAGTAGATATTTTAGCAACCTATAAATAGATAATGCTATATTTCTATTTGCTTTAAACATTGTTTCTAAAAAATGTGCTTTTAGAAAAAAAAAATCAACTCACCTCTCCGTTGCAATAGCAATAGATAATGGACACAAAGAAGCCCTGGGAAAAAAGATATGCATCTCAGTAACACAGCGCAAAATTGATTTTAGTATCTAATCATAATTACATGTTCTATCTGAGGGCATCACAAACAGAGTACAGAGAAAAATGTCAAGACGGGTTAAAATTACCAGCTACTATGCATTTGCCTCTCTTGATTAAAAAAAAAAAATAGAGGGAAACCAGCATTAGATCTATTCTGTCATACTTCGCTGTGTGTTTCTGCTTCAGATTATGACAAGAACAAATTAAAAGTATGATCTTTGTAAAAGGGGAAGTTGACAAGAAGATGTAAATCTTAGTATGTTTTAAAAATCACATTATAGACATATGACCTCCCTTGTGTAACAAATAATCTAATCTTCAAAAAAAATAGGGGAAAGGAAAAAGGTTAGAACAAAATACATTTTTATGCTAAGGACAAGAATATTTAGCATCATTTTAAGTCTAAAAAAAAAAATATACAACTAAACTGTAAACTTTAATTGGAAATTCATGTCATAGACCAACAGAAAGTTGGTCTATTCATATGGAGGTATGTCTCTACTAGCTTTGCAGACCTAAAGGCAGAAAGTCTGTGCCTCTTCTTCTTTGTACAACTCAAGCTGAATAAGATTAGACTGAGAAAATCTGGGAACACCACATATTAGTTGATTCTCTGTTGGATACAGATCTGGACTTTGACTGGGCCTTTCTAACATATAATTATGCTTTGATCTAAACCATTTCATTGTAACTGGCTATATAATTATGATCCTGATGGAAGTTGAACCTCCACCGCAGTTTCAAGTGTTTTGCAGCTTCTAACAGGTTTTGTTTCAGAATTTCCATATTTTGAGCTCCATTTATCCTCAACTATGACCAACTTCCCCATCCCTGCTGAAGAAAATAGTCAGACAGCAACCGCCATCGATAGTAAGTTCAAGACAGTTGTTGTTCATATATACACTCCATGTAATCTTACTGAGCTTGAGCTTTTAAGCAAAGATGACTGGCCAAAAGTTTCAATCTCGAAATGTAGAACTCTGTTAAAAAGACAGAGTTCAACTAGATTTGGACACACACACACACACACACACACACACACACACACACACACACACACACACACACACACACACACACACACACACACATCTTGATCTCCACTCCCCACCCCACAGACTCCATTGCAACCCTGACAAGAAAATAAGCAAGCCATGGATTGTCATGCAATGCTTCATCTTCTGAAATAGAAATCTTTTGGGCTCAAAATACGTCTAAGTTTTAGTGTTTTATATTCTTTGCACATAGGCAGTCCCTATGTGCAAAGCCGTTTTCATTTAAACTTTCAAATGCTTTTGCACTTGTACCTTTTTGCCAACAAGCCAACCTGATCCTCCTTTATAAGTGCTGCAGTTCAGTGTGTTATTTGTCTCATCAGGTGGCGGACTAATTTTGTTTTTCATTATGCAACAAAACTGCATTTTTGTCTGTGGATTCCATCACAAATGCAAGAATAGTGTCCACATCAAATTTAGTTGGCAGTGTCACAAAAGCAAAAATCCCATCAACCTTCACTGATGTGATTTAATTACTGCAGGGAATAAAAAGGTTCCATCCCTCTCAATTTATTTAATTTCTGTATCCGTCAGTAAGACCGCTGTGCCCGCCATCTGTTGCATAATTTGTGGAACGATTATTCATGATTTATGCATTTCAAGTAAATGTAATAAAAGGGTTACTTTCCATATAGAGGAATCAAGTAAAACTGTTCCACTTATTTAACTTGGTTTATAAAAAATCTACCTACACAGTAATTATTCACTGACATGAGTCATAATTCCTGTCACTGTACATTACTTTCAGTTTCATGCCTCATCAATATGAAATATTTTTATCCACTGCTGAACTGCTAAGCTGTTCAGTTTTGCATCTATCTGACTTTATCTAACCTACTCCTGACCTAGATTATTCTCAACTTGGGTCACTCTTATGAATAGTGACACCAATTAAAGATGACTAAACATAATTTTTTTTAAACAAACAAACTTTGAATGACTGGAATAACAAAGACAACCTGAGGTTTTTAAGCAATGATTGCATTTATTAAGAGGAAAATAACTATCCTACTCAACCTGGCCTTATGTGAAAAAGTTATTTCCACCCCCTCCTTTCATATTATAAACATATTATTATGTTCTGATTAACCACATTTTTGGACAATTGAATTCAATTTCATTTCTCATATCCAGGCCTGAGTACTGCTGACCTGTTGAAGAAATGAAACTATTAAATAGAACATGTCCAACTTCATAAAGTTGGTTAAAAGGTCTCAAAAGACAACATATGATTCCCCAATCTAAAGACCCCCCCCAACCAACAAGGTTTTGTGATAACTGGTATTGCTCTGTGGTTGACTTTTTAACCCATTCTCTTTTGCAGAATTGCTTTAATTCAGTCATATTAGAGGATTTTTGAGCCTCTTTAAGGTCATGTCACAACATCTCAATCTCATTTTTGTCTGAGCTTTGACTAGGCCACTTAAACCTTTATTTTGCTTGTTTTTCAGTCATTCAGATGTGGACTTAGTGGTGTGCTTTGGATATTTTTCTGCTGCTTGACCCAAGTGTGTTTGAGCTTAAGGCGTTAAACTGATAGACGGACATCCTCCTTTAGGAAATTTCTGATAATGAGCAGAGTTCGTGGTCGTCAAGGTCCTGAAGCAGCAAAGCAACCCCAAGCCATCAGCACCACCGCCATGTTTAACTGTTTGTATGATGTTCTTCTTCTGGTTAGCTGTTAGTTTTAAGCCAGATTTAAAGGAACACACCTTTCAAAAAGTTTCACTTTCGTCTTGTTCACAGAGTATTTTCCCTAAGTCATTGGGGATCATAAACATGTATTTGAAAATTCTTTGTAGTTGTTGACTCATGAACTCTGACCCTAACTTTTACGAGGCTGCCAACTCCTGTGATGTTTCACCACTGTTTCTTTTTATTTTCCATTTGTGATAATTGGCTCTACTTGTGGTTTGCTGGAGTTCCAAAGTCAGACAGATAGATGTCAGGGTCTTTGTTGTTTATTTCTTCTGAAATTTCTTTAGATCAAAAAATGATAACAATGAGGGCAACTACTTTTCACAAGGGGCCAAATTTGTTTGGATAGATTTTCCCCTAAAAAAATAAAATCATTACGTAAAACTCACACGATTTGAGGATCTGAAACATCTAAGTTTGCTAAACAAGAAAAAAAAATAGAAATCTGAAAAGGGAGCAATGTTTTTCCATAGCACTGTAACATTATTGATATTTAGAAGGAATCGAAGCTGCTTAAATCTTCCTAAGAATAAACCTTTTTAATCAATCATAAAAGAGATTCAGTGACACACCTGGCATATCTAATGTTACATTCAGACTTTACAATGTCAAAAAATGTGATGTTACACATAAATAATTCCCTGAATACTCATTCTTTAGAAGACATAAATGAGATATCAAGCTGACATCTGAAATGGTGGTTTGTAGATGGTATTTTTGACCTGAAGCAGTGAATGAACTGGATTTATGGAGCATTTTTACTTGCTTGTGTGCAGCTAAAAATGCTTCTGTTGCAAAGGGCTTTTGGGAATTTTGAGCACTGCAAGCATTTCTCTATCACAAACGCGCCCGAGTCACAGTCACTCCAATCCCACCCCAACCGAGTCAAATGCCAAACAAATCTGCATCTCATATTTGGCTGAGTGAACTTGTGGTGTTTTGTGATAAGGGGATGATATCAGGTTATATTGTTGGCTAGCATGAAGGTACCAGATTTAAATCTGCTGAGGGACAAGTTTAATGTTCAGATGGTGCAAAAAAAAAACAAAATGTCACCATTTGAAGTATTCTCAAGTCATCAAACTCGGTTTAGTGTAACTTTGACCAGATCTCAAACATTTAAAGCATGATTCTGCCCCATTGTTCCAGTGTCAAAACATTAAATGTGTAGATAAATCTGTGGGTAACGTTACTTCATTACAAATTTCTGTCTTGTATAATTATGCAATATAACAGCGTTTGGTCTAACAAGCCCGTTTCAGATCATTGTGATCCACTGCCCAGCTCAGGGTTCGACTTTGTTTTACAATATTGGTCAAAACATTTTCTGTTAAAATGATCAACTCCTAAAGAACTACAATGGAGAGCTTGTCATTATAGGTTGCTCTATCAAATAGGCTTGCCGTTTCAACAATAATAACATGTTTTAGACAGAAATATTTTGTCTGCACATATAATTAAGTTTTTACTGTTCAAAAGGAACAGATAGCACGGCCTAAAATAAAGAATAAAGCCTGCATTGATTCTAACACAGAATCGCTCATTCAACTTAGGATAAGCTTAATTATAAAAGGGAATCAGCCTCATTATCACACTTCTTCCCTGCATATTAAAGCAAAGTAATAACTCTGACATAGACAGTCACCCGGAGTAATTCATAGAAGATAATTTTGGATTCCTCCCACTGCATGAAATGGAAATGCAAAGGTTAATAAAAAGCAGGAACAACACAGAAGTCAGTGTGTGATCTTTGGTTGTTTCTCTCCAGCTCCTTTCATAAAGATTGTTTGTCTTTTTGTGTGATCTTGCAAACATTTAACAATAATCAAACACTTTTTCCTTTTCTCTTTTCTGACAGAGCAGTGCTTTGTTCACTTAATAAGCAGAAGGGATACTATGATTATTTTGAAGCGATCCATAAACAAAGACTATAAAGAGTCTACTGTGTGAAATGACATTACTACCTATTGTTCCTACTCTATTTTCATGGGGGATTTTATAACTAAGTCGTGCAAGTTTATCTGCAATGCAGAAAATATTTTCCATATCCTCTACTTGGTATGCCTGAATGGTAGTGTCAGCAGTTAAATTTTTTAAAGTCAGTGGCCTTAACTTTAAACACATCACTTTACCAATACCAATACTCATATCCATTGAACCATTTCACATTTTGTCACATTAGAACCACAGATTTAGGTGTATTTGATTGGATTTTTTTCAGTGGACTAACATAAAGTGAAGCGTCATTTCAAAGATTAAGGGATTTTTTTTTTCTATTATTAATTTCTGCATATAACAAAGTTAAATATGTAGGCCCAAAAATGACATTCTTGTCTCATCGAACCAGAGCACCTTCTTCCACATATTTGCCTTCTCCCCTATATTGTTTTATATCATCCAACTATTTTTAATAGGTTGGTATCATTCTCAGATTTATTTTGAGCCAGGCTGAAAGATAACAACAATCAGTTTTTGTTTTTGTTTTTTTCAGAAATTAAACATCCAAACTCGTTTACTTTTGATTTCTTTCTGTTAAAAATGGTTTGAAAACAAAATTGTTTCCATCATGTTTAATCTGCAAATCGCACTGTGTTATTATTGTGGAATTGCAAAATAAATGTGAGCCTGGGATTCATCCTGGTGTCATTTTGGAACAAAAATAAAATCTATCACTTATGTTGCTTTCCATATTATGGCAGAAATTGGTCGCCAAGTATTAAAATATGGAACAGCTGGTGATATTTTGTTTCTGAGCCATTTTAATTGTGCTACAGTTTTATAAGTATGTGTAAACTGGCAACATCTAGGATACCTGTTGATTAACAACATACACAGAGGAATAATTAAACAAATGGAGAAGTCTGATCATGACATAATCAGAGTTCTGCAGAACAGCATGCTGCCTGCAAGACTGAACCACATTTGTTCTGTGTATAATTGAGATCTCACAGTGCACAATATCAGTGCAGTTTGAGAACAGAATAAGCAGCCACCCTCCACCTGGTGATATATAAAGAGACTAGGCTCATAAAATAAATAACCTACAGTAGAAACTAACTCCTAAGTGTCAGGGAAGTGAGAAAAAGTGTGAGTCACTTCTTTATTTTTAGGCGTCACAGTAACAGACAGTCTGCAACTGGGACGTCTCAAAAGATGCAAGAGTATATTACACAATAAAACAAAACCATGTGTCAAGTGAAAAAATAATTGGGACATATAAGGTGAATAAAGTCCAGAGACTTAAACTGATGCAGGTAAAAATAAAATAACATCAATGTAGAAAGCTCTGTTGGTGCACTGCTTCATTCTGTGCCCTGTTTTTGCAAAGAAATGCAACCCAGGATTTTTTCATTATTATTTTTTTGCTTACGTTACATAACTGACAAGTAAACAGAAAGTACCTGAAAGGAGTTGAAGAATAGCTCACAGTACATGCGAATCTCCCAGCTTGGTCCTTCAAAGGTATGAGGCAGTCCAACGAAGATGATGTAGTGGATGCCAAACACCAGTACCAGCACAAGGGTGGACTTTGCCAATTTTCTATAGAAACAAATAAACATATTTATAGTTGAAGCCAAATGCTTACATACACCCTTTTCCCCTCAACATTTCCTGCTGTCGGTCAGTTAGTTTAAACAAAATTATTTCTATTTTCTAGATGTCAGAAACATGAGATATCATTTTAATTACTGTCTTCAAATTCAGAAGTCTAAATGCATTTACTTTGCTTAATATTGCATTTTGGTACACGGAGAACCAGCTGTGACATGCACAGTGAAGAGATGGTCTGAGAAGACTGCTGCTGTTGCACAGAAATTTCACCCTCGTGGGTCAATAAAGAATATTTCTATTCTATTCCATTCTATTCTATTAATTTAAACTACATGACCTCAGTCAGTTATTCCAAAAATCCTTCCACAAGATTCTCCCAATAATTTGCAGTAACTTTGTCCCATTCCTTTTAACAGAACTAGTTTACCTGAGTCAAGTTTTCAGGTCACCTTACTTGCACACACCTTTCTAGTTCTGCCCACAAATTTTCAACCAGACTGATTTAAAATACAAACATATTCATTTAAGCCAGAAACAAGACATATCAATGAATAAACACATAGGATTTGTAGCCTATGACTAATTTCCATGTTTTTTCTTAAGCAGGTATATGATGGCCGTTAAAATATTTATAACATATATACATATGTGGGGACAAAGCTGGCACACAGTAATAAAGAGGTGAAGCCCATGGCAGTATAGAACATAAATCTTAAATGTTGAGTTGTTATTAGTTGTTAGCAGAACATATCATAGTTAAAAGAAATAAAGGCTTAAAACATCAGTCTATGTATAACAATCTATATAATGTGTTTTATGAAGTACACTGAGTTGCTGAAATAAACTTTTCAATAATATTCTAATTTATTAAATATGACTGTTTCAAGAAGTTCACCATTCCTGTCTACAGCAAAACACAAACACAACATAATGCATAGTTAGGACAGTGTTTTCAGGCTTTCCTAACTTTTCTGACTTAAAGATAGTCCTGTGGAAGTTTATGCAGAGTTCTGGATGCCACTGATGGAATATGAATTTTTGGAATGATTCACGATACTTAGTCACAGCAAAAACATAAAAATTATAATAGCAATCATTTTTACAATTAAAAATAAGTCTCAATGTTGAAGACTGAATTTTATGTTTTTAGCCGAAATACTGGTCTCCATTTTTCCAAAGCATAACACCTGTTTAGTATTCAAGTCTTGCTTGAGCCAAAATAAATGTAATTAGAAGCAAATCTAAATCAATAAGTACTTGGTTTGGTCTAATAAATGCCCTTACCATGGAAACTTTCTTTAAGGAGATCTGGGTCCAGAGCCTTTTGTACTTTGATTATTTGCTCCCTTTTCAAGTTTTTGATTAGCACATGGTTAACAACAGCTCTTAGAACTATAAACTCTTGCATTTTCAATTTTTTTTCTATTTCTAATCCCTGCAGACAGAAACAAACAACACAGAAATAAGAGGAAGACTGCAACTTGCTCACCTTTTCAATTGAAATAAATGAGCCTTGCAAGCAAGCAGGAGCAACTCAAACAAGCTGAATCCCTCATGCATTAATATGCATCTCTCATCCTCAAAACAGATTTTTTTTTTTTTTTTTTTTTTTTTTTTTTTTTTTTTTTTTTTTTTTTAAGTTTGGCATAATCATCCTACAAGCTTACTGGTGCACTATCTACTATCACAGCTATGATTGACTCAAAAGTAATAAAATGTTGATTCTGATCTAAGACATCCCACACTGATACACAGGATAACACAAACACATTGCTATATCATAGGTTTGTGATGGAGTTTGACATCTGGCAGAATACCCTGTGGACATCCTACAGGGAAAAATTAGGCATGCCTCTCCTGGAAGAAGTGGATGGATGGATGGATGATCAGAAAAACATTGCAATTCAGTAAATGCCTGTTGAGATCTCAAACATCTAGAACTCAGGGTAGTCAGACAGTTTAACAGACTAAGTTATGTTAACTACTAACTACATTGAATAGAAGTATTAGCAGATGTTGTGATTAAGGCAACTGTCTGAGCAATATCATCATCACTCAGATTTGATTTTACCCTAAATATGTTTGGTGAGTCTTTGGATTCATATGTAATCTTTTTCCCATCTATCACCATATCTTAATCCAATAACAGTTACTTTTCTAAATATTCATAAATGGTTTAACTGATGACATAAAAAACATAAAACATAAGGTCTTTACATCTGAATGTGGGTTGTAGGTACTTTCCTTTGCTTGCTGAGTAGGTTTGATTCTCAGTTACTTTTGCTTTAATTGCTTAACTTCTTCTTTTGCTGCTTCAGTGTCGAAATAATGCAGTGTCTATTGCATTTGACATGTTTATACGGCCCCTAGATTATCACACCTGATCACTATCATTTCTTCTGATAAATCGACATCTCCTAAATGTCTGCCTAAAATGTCTGCAGCATTCAAAACTAGACTCCTCTAGGATGATGCACTATAATTATTATGTTTTTATCTGACATGCTGACGCCAGCTCCAGCAGGGGGGAAAAGTACTGATAATTACAAGTGTAGGAATGTGTGTGTGTGTGTGTGTGTGTGTGTGTGTGTGTGTGTGTGTGTGTGTGTGTTAACTTTCAACCACAAAGTTAGGACCAGCATGACAACATGAAAAAACTTAATTCTGTGTTCTTCCGTCAAGTCAAGGCGAAACATAAACTTCCGTTGGGTTCATACCCTGTGTTCAGTCAATATAATTAGGCCCACTAAACTTGGAAAAACAACTACAATATCCATGTCAGAAAAATTAGAACACACCTTAAGAACAAAAAAAGCTCTTTTAAGAGAAATGTTCACACAATGTTGTCTAATCATTTTTTATTTGTCTTTAGAAAATAAATTCATTTAATTAGAAGTAAACACTAAAAATTTGCCTTGTTTGGTCATTAAACCAGTTATCAACAAAATGTGCAGTCTAACTGGGGAAAATGTTTGGACCCCCTTTCTTCTAATACCTATATATAGTAGACATCTGCCAGTCTGTAACATTTTGTAATGCATATGAAATACTAAAGTAAAGAACAAAACCATAAGGAATTTTAAAACTAAGGAATGAATTAAATATGAAAAGCAAAGACCGATAAATCCTACAATGAAGCAAAACGCAGGACTCAAAATTATACAAAATCCGCTCTTTTAGGTGTTACCTCTTATTTAACTCAAGCAAATATAAAATTATATAATTTATTATATAAAATATATTAAAATATCAATCAATGTTTCACTTGCTACTTATCAAAGGTAGCTCTAAACAGGTGAGCTTTTAGCCGTGATTTAAAGGAATTCAGTGTTTTGCTATTTTGCAGTTTTCTGGGAGTTTGTTCCAGATTTGTGATGCATAAAAACTGAATGTTGCTTCTCCAAGTTTGGTTCTGGTTCTGGGAATGCAGAGTAGACTAGAACCAGAAGACCTGAATGGTCTGGAAGGTTGATACAATGACAACAGTTCTTTAATGTATTTTGGTGCTAAGCCATTCAGTAATTTATAAACTAACAAAAAATTTTAAAGTCTATTCTCTGAACTACAGGGAGCCAGTGTAATGACTTTAGGACTGGGGTGATGTGCTCTATTTTCCGAGTCTTAGTGAGAACGCGAGTAGCAGCGTTCTGGATCAGCTGCAGCTGTCTGATTGGCTTTTTGGGCAGACCTGTGAAGACACTGTTGCAATAATCAGTGTGACTAAAGATAAATGCATGGATGAGTTTCTCAAGATCTTGTTGAGACATCAGTCCTTTAATCATGGAAATGTTTTTCAGGTGATGGAAGGCTGACTTTGTAACTGTCTTTATGTGTCTCTGAAGGTTCAGGTCTGAGTCCATCACTACACCCAGATTTCGGGCCTGATCACTAGTTTGTAGTTGCAATAGCTGAACTGCATGGTGAGTCTAAATTGTTCATCTTTAGGTCCAAAGATAATAACTTCAGTTTTGTTTCTGTTCAGCTGAAGATAGTTTTGGCACACATTGATTTGTTCAAAGCATCTGTTCAGTGCTTGGATGGGTTCGGAGTCACCTGGTAACATCGTAATGTAGAGCTGTGTATCATCTGCATAGTTATGGTAGCTAATCTTATTACTTGTTATAATCTGAGCTAATGGGAGCATGTAGATATTAAATAGGAGGGGTCTCAGAATTGAACCTTGGGGTACTCCACATGTGACTTCTGTCTGCTCCGATGAGAAGTTGCCTATTGACACAAAGAAATCTCTGCTCTTAGCTCATAGTTTGTATGTTCTCTGTGTGTTTGTCTGAGTTGTCTCCATGTTGCCGCGTTTTCCCACAGACTAGAAACATGCGTTTTGGGTTAATTGGCCACTCTTAAAACTTTATGCTGGGTACTTTATGTCTCTGTTGCCCTAAGGGACTGGCAACTTATCCAGGGTGCATCCCTTCTATAGGCTTTTGACTGTTGGAGATACACTATACCGTGAGGCTGCAAGGATTGAGTAAGTATAAACAATGCATAAATGTGTTTGCAATCAAGCTTCCAGATTCTACTAACAGCATCCCAAAGATGTTTTTTCAGGCTAAACTTTGTCTAACTTCAAAAAGGCAAAGGGTTGTAGCCAAGATTGGAAAGAAAATGAGGTCTTCACTACTAATCAAGCTTCAAATCTTCTACATTGGAAGAAGTATCTGTATCTGATCCTACTGAGCAGGTGAATACTGAAGTACCTAAAGAAAACCTATGCATGCAGTAGGAGAAGATGCAAACTTCACGCAGAAAGGCCTAGTTATGATTCAAACTGAGAACTTTGCTGCAAGGAAACAGTACAAGTACTGTCTAGAAATACAATACCAAATTTTATTCCTTTAATCAGGTAAAATTTCTTAGTGGCCAGGGGTGCAATCATGGATCTTATCAGTATTTCAGACTTTGCTCTTCCACTTCATGACATAATCAGGCACCCATGAATAAAGTATGTCCTCTGATTTTCTAAATTTGAAGTGCTTTGTGTTAAACAGTGTCTAAGGTTAAAATATTGGTTTAAAATACCTGGTATTGCTGAAGGTTTTGCAATGTACCTATAGAGTTGAAAAACCTATGGAAAAAATAGGATTACTGGAAAATCTGGCTTTAAATATTCATGGGCTCAAGACTCACTCTCATTGCTACCATGCCAAAATTTAACTAATGTATTCCACATGACTGAGCATGAGGCATAGAAGGAGATTTCTGATATCTTTAGCACAGCTGATATTGAAAAAATGATCATACTATTCATTGTTAAAATATGAAACATTCAACACCTTCTTCTTGCTTTCACTGAGACTATAAATAAGTTCACTTTCTTTTGCATCATCTCCGCATGTTGCAAGTTAAGACATATAATACATATTTTTAATACACTCAATTTATAGTTTAGTTTATTTTAATAATAAATATTGTCAATCACAATTTGATCGACAACACTTTTTTACATAACTGAGAAAATGCCACTTTGGTAGACAACACATACATTGTAGCAACTAGGAATGTCCCCATCCAATTGCAAGTATCAGACTAGAGTCCTAGTTACAGCTTATCTCAGTCGCTTTGGTTCAATTCTCGAATCATTTTCAACATTTGCAAAACAGGAAGTGCATTTCTAAAAGCAATTTGTACAAACAGCAAAACATCATGGATTACTACCTGCAAAAGCCAGCCTCTTTGTCAAAATCCTAAGTTCATCTCTCAAAATTAAATATCTGTGTCAATGAACATGTCAGTGCCTCAGAATGACAAGTCTTTGTTTCAGTGTGTTCGGATAAGACAGTGAAATTGATTAGTCATGTTGTGAATATAGCAGTGTACTCTGAATGGATGCTCTGCTGTAAACTATGACTAAAGTTTTGATGACAAGTATTGATCAATGGCAAGAGATTGGACAAGATTCACATTCATGCTTTTACTGTCATTTGACAGATGTTGTCATTATGATACAGAAAGGAAAATTCAGCAATGGAGAGCACAAAGAAAAAAAAGTAGAAATGGAAACATAAGAGTCTCCTTAAGGAAAACTGTACATGCAGTGCTGTTGGAATGACAGTGCAGTCTTCCTACATCTCTTCATGTTCATGTCTGTTGGGCCACAAACTCTCATCCATATCACAACCACTGTCTTCTGTGGCGATGCAGCATGGAAAGAATGTTTTAGGAATGAGGAGTAAGGTGAGAGGAACTCCATCAGCATCCTGTTGAGGGCCATAAACCATTGCCTGATGATGTTGGAGGAATGAAAACTGGCATATGTCCTCAGCCTCTTCTGCTTCCAAACTCCTCTGCCACAACCTCACTCCTCTTCCTCTTCTTCTGTTTGGCCGTTGGCCCTGTCCAAATCCTTCCATTGTCAGAAATGTAATATTGTGTTGTGTTCTTGCTATGTACATTATAATCTTGCCAGTTGATTGTTCATGGTACCTTTGAGCTATTTCAGAAAACTGGTTGATCATCAGTTGATCTAATACTTCACACATTTACCTACGCTGGAGAAACTCAGGATTCACCTGGGAGCAATTCATCAATTCAGGACAGATTTAGAAAAAAAGTTTAATGGAAATGTATAGAAATATCCTTGATATATTATGACAACCTAATCAAGGATGTAAAAACTTACACAATGAACTTATGCTTAAATGTTGTGGAGGTTATGACTATTCAATAGAGACTCATATAATTCATTTTGATCAACATGACAAAAGCAATTGAAAATGTAGGAAATAGAAGAATTGCACATAATTACTAGCATGATGTACAAAAGCATTTACATCTTTCTCAAAGGAATCAGAAATTGCTTTTTTGATGAGAACAAGTGACACAATGATTTTGAAGATTGAACAAGTAGTTTTGAAAATCCTGTTCTGAGAAATGCACCAAAGCGAATGAGAAAAACTGTAAGATATTGTTAAAAGTTCAGTGTGGAGTTTACTGTCTAAACTCAACTTCTTGTTCCTGTTGGTGTATTTTCAGTAATTTCAGATAAGTATATGTTTTTAGATCTTAGCCTGGTAATCTTAGCTTTATAAAAACCAGCCCCTTGTACTACACTTTGCTTCATACAGAGGGTCTGGCCACTTGGCTGTTCAGAAATGATTGCTTCCTGGGGGTGTGGACTCTGTTGAGGTTTTAAATTTTACCCAATCGCTGTTGTTTGTCTGTGATGTATGTAATGCGCCATTTCAATGCTATGAAGCTTACCAGAAATTGCCTGTGCTGTAAACAGCCATCCTCCACTGCAAAGAGAGAAGTGCCAGGCCAAACGAGATGGCCGCTAATGTTAAATCAATATTTGGAACTGTGGCCAACACGGATTGAACGGCTTCATTCACTTCCTCCTCTGCTGCCATTGCTAAAGCTATAGGCTGACTTCAGTTCTAAAGCAGTGCAGAAAATTGACGTCATCGTTCACAACTTCTCCTTCTGTTAGCTGAGCCAAATATACAGGAGAAAGCCCAGACTAAGATGTCATCGAGATTTAAATCAAGCAGAATAGCGACTTGTTTAGCCAAGCTAAACAAATCTAGGTTTTCCCTAGCAATTTAACTTTCTGTAAGCTCTGTCCTCACATGATTGATCGAATAATTGGATGATGAGCTGCATAATCAATGACTCATCAAAATGTGTAGATAGATAGATAGATAGATAGATAGATAGATAGATAGATAGATAGATAGATAGATAGATAGATAGATAGATAGATAGATAGATAGATAGATAGATATGTTCATTTATTCAGCTTAACATGACAGAAAATAGGCACAAAGAGAAGGAGGGAAGACATGCAGCAAAGTTTCCAAAGTCCTAAAGAAACTACCGCAGAAGGTAGCATCAAGGACGAATGGCTGTATGGATGTATAGGGTGCACGTTCCACTACAACATCATGCACCACCTTTGCCAGCTTATTTACATCTGTTTAATTCTCTTCCATTCACTTTGCTCATATAAACTGTATTTTATTATGGCCACATAGCTAAAACAGCTGCACTCATTTACATATTAATATGCAATAAACAAGTGAGTCAGAAATTTGGACCAAAAGTGAGTCTATAAACCATGTTCGTAACTCCACCCACTTCTAAAACACTGCAAAAGTAATGCATGTATTTAGTAAAATCTTAATTATTTCATCATATCAGTTGACAAAATCATCACTTACATAAAATAAAGACAACATGTGAGAAAATTTTCCTGCATGATGATCTGAGGAAGAATTTTGAATAGACAATGTATTGAGCTGCAGCTTTCTTAGCTAAACTCTGCTGTACCTGCAAACTGACCCAGAGACTCCAGGAACAACAAATTTGGGGTGCAAATATTCATTTCTCATTTCAACAAGTATAATTTTAGTTCGAAGATGTCTAAAAAAGTAAGTGTCACTTGCATTCATTCATAACACTAGGTATCAGGGATTAAAAGTCTTCATTGGAACATCTCTATAACATTAAGCATTAGTTCCCCTCAACAACAGAAAAATCAGGTTTTCTTTCATTCAAGCTTGTTTACAACCATATAAAATAAACAAACTGCAACAGTGACATCTCAAGCTTCATGCCTCTGTGAAAGAACTGGTGACTTAGACAACATCACCTTTCCCCTTCTAAAAACAGATTTTTGAAGTACATATAGTGAATGGATAGACATAACACAGAAAGCTGCAACACACTGATAATTTAAGTTTAATACAAACCTGTACTGTTTCCTGGTGTCATATCTCCCTGCGTTTGTCTCTCGAATCTTTGTGGCCAACACTCGGACAATGTTCACAAACAAAATAAAGTTGAGCTGAAAAAGAAGAAAAGAACACTTTTTGAATCATGACGTAAATGTGGGGGACACATAAAAAAATAAGACGGTGATTAGATTTTTTTTGTTTTTGAGAAAATGTTCTACGAAAGGTGTGATTATCTAAATCAAAAGAAGATCAAGCAAATCTCCTCCTCTGTGAAGATTATACACTAGAATAACAAAGTTTTACTGACATTTTCTATTTAACGCAGTACATGAAGGAGCTGCACCTCTAATAAACCGTTGTCTTTTTTAAGGCTGTTAATCATACGCAGGGATGAAGTGTAATTTCTACTCAGTCACTGTTCATTACCATCAGTATTATTTTAAGATCACTGAAATTGAAATAAAATAAGGGGAAAAATGCAAATAAATTCTTGTGCTTTGTGCAGCCAAACACTTGGACCGAACTTACACTGTATATGTATGTTCTGATGTTTAAACAATATAAGTCAGCCAAAAGGTCTGCTATCTACAAATAAGCAACCACAGATATGTTAACTACAGTTTATTATAGTTATGGAGGACATACATGTTTGGTCAGACCTTTACATTCACTTATTATGGATCTAAATGTTAAGTTTGGACTTGCAGTGACTTATCTGAACCATTATGTTTCCAGTGTGGAGTAATTATATAGCAAATAACTTCAACTGAGCAATAATGGAGATGAATATTAAAATAAGTTTAAATAGCTGTTGGTTGTTGGTTTTTTTTAGATAATAAACTATATCAAAGTGTCAACAACTATAAATGATTTTGCAAAATTGGTACAGGCACTTGTCTTTTTCTGGTTTCTCCTGCAAACTGAAGTTGCAGGAGAAACCAGTGCTGTTGTTTACAGCACAGACCGCATGGCAGTTTCTAACAACTTTAAGATATTTTTTTTTTAATTGGTTTATGATGTGGTTTATCTTCAGTCGTAAAACAATGACTATCTTTACAAAATGTGGTGCTAATATGAAATTCAGAAGACTAAAGTAGATTAGAAGCATTTAAGAGTTTCAATCTGACCTCAAGCATTAAGAACTATTATATTATATGTTGCCCACATAATAAAACCAAGGACAAGTTATCTTTCTCATAATGCCACGTGTGTTGGAGTATCTAATCATACGTTTTATATGGTTCGAAACATGAAGAAATTAAGTACATTTAGTGAAAGGGGAAGTCATCTTTGAAGTGTGTGTTGTTTATGATGCACATCAGATGTGTAATTGTGTTAGGGTGACAGGTGTAAGTTTTACTTTGTGTTACTGCATAAACAGATTATCAGTTTGGAATTAAATATCTTCTTAATAACCTAATAAGTTATATGTACTTCATAGAACTGGCCACTGTTTGGGCTGCATGGTGGTACACTTGTTAGAACTGTTGCTTTGCAGCAAGAAAGTCTGGGTTTTGAATCTTGGCCAGAGGTCTCTACACTTAGTTTGCATGTTCTCCCCATGCATGGATGGGTTTTTTTTCAAGGTACTCCAGCTTTTTTCCACAGTCAGAAAACATGAATAGCATGGTTCATTTAATGGGCCTTAGGTCTATGTGTCTATTGTTGCCCTGTGATGGACTGTCAACTTGTCCAGAGCATACCCAATGACGACTTGAGATACACACGAGCCACACTCCCACATCATTCATATATATAGATTTGTGAAGAGACCCTGGAGTAGCATCTGTGCATCCAATTTTTTGATTGTCTGAGGGATAATTTTATTGAGTACTTAATTCCTAAAATAAGGCAGCTGCAGCCCTAAATAATTACAAGCTGAAATTACTGTTATTTGCATGTTTTGTATGTTATCCAAGTATTCAGGATGCAAAACAGTGATCTTTCATCACTCCAAACAGAGTGTCTGCATAGAGCAGCAAGCGTTTTAGTAATTGTTGTTGGATTATTTCTCCCACATCTGAGTATCTCTTATATGAATTGGTGCACTTGCATACTTTATATTGTGTTTTTGAGTTGCAGCACTCATACCATGAAATTTTGTAGTATGTTAAAAATCTGTGGTAGTTGGATTTAAATGGAGATCACATTAAGTATCCTATGGTATCGAATGTGTAGGAAGGTAAAACTTAAACAATATTTAAGTCACACATCTTCATCTTTCCTAGAATTTAAAAAGAATGCCTCTGTGACCCTAGCTCAGATAAGAAGATGAAGATGGATAGTTGAGTGGATGAACAATAAATCAACTGCGTGACATGATTTGTGCCTGTGAGGAACGTGTAGTAGGTAAATAACTTTCTGGATCTGTTTGTTGTTCAACAATCGAGCAAATGTTATATAGGAAACCATGCTAAGCCATTCAATGGCTTGGTCAGAGCTTCCTAATTGGTAGAGCCTACATTGAGGTTTTCCATTTGAAGCTTTGTGCCAACCTAATTAACTATGTATGCTGAGAGAACTGAATCCATAGTGGTTATTTAACTGTCATTTGTAAGATGTTTTGTTATCTATTTAAACATTTTGGAAGTATTGTCTCTCATAATAGGACAGTATAGGGCCAAATACATTGCTCTTTTTGCCATCTTGCAGGCTCAGCTGTGGGTCACCAGCTCAAAACATTCTTAAAAAAAAAAAAAGCAGCAGTTCAGTCCCCAGCTGTTTCACATATTCACATGTCCTTGGGGAAGACGCTAAGACCCACAGATAATGTGCAAACACAGTCTTCACACAAAGAAGGGATGAAAGGGTATATGTGTGAATTGATTAATGATAAACTGTATAAAACGTGTTTTATACAGTAGAATGCCCATTAAGAATGCCCACATTCTTACTGTTTCTTCAGGGAAAAAATCTGTTAAATCAAGCAGAACACCAGTCACAAATTTAAAAAACAGCAACTGATTAGAATCAGCAGGAGATTTTTCCAGTTGCGGACAGGTGGAAACTTAATTATATATGAATGCACAAAGTGGCCTTCACTGTAGGATAATGTATCAGCAAAGTTTCTTCATAATCTCTTTGACTAATTCATCTGTTTATAACTATTTTAAGTACAAAGGCTTTCCTGCCTGTTTGGGTTTTTAGGTTAGAGAAAGAAAAAAAATAGTCTGTTGTTTCAAATGGTAAAACTTAAAATTAAAAAATGGGTTGTTTTATGACATCAAAGTTCCCTTTGAAAATTTAAGAAAATTTTAAATTAATATTTATTTTTACTTCCACATTGGGTACATATGCTGTATATGTATGCATTTCAATATTTAATGGAAATAAATAAAATTTAAAAACTGTAAGTTTGGATAATTTCTCCAAATAACAGAAAAGGCAGTCTGGACCAGTCTTTCTAATTACTGTTTTCCCCGATTTCTTTGGTGCATAATTGAACTCTTGCTGTCTTTTTAGAAAAACTACAGATCATTAACAATATTCTCAACATACTCTAAGAACACATCCTGTTTTAGGGTAACTGTTTTATAACCACAAATGTAAATCTTCTCACCTTTTAGTAGGATATCTAACATCTTTGTACGTTTGGGCAAATGAGGCAGAATTTAGAGGAATAAAGCTTATGGTATTCTCTTCTGTGGCACCTTGTTCTTCTGCTTCAGCAGCCATTTTCAGAACGGCACGCATGTAAAGATGGACACTCAGAACTGCTTTTCTCATTGAAAGGCCATAATCTTCAGACAGAGGCAGATTTTGCTTGAAAAATAGAATATGAAGTTATGTGTGGGTCTTGCAGTGGCAACTATATATATATATATATATATATATATATATATATATATATATATATATATATATACGCAACATAATTTCAAAGCTCAAATATTTTTTGCTAAAAAGAATAGGAGAGAAGTTTCATATTTCCTCCTCTACAACATGTGGTATCAAATAATTCAAGGGACTTCAGGGAGAACAGGGAATGAGGCCAAAGGGACAAACTTAAGATGAGGACCTTTGATGTCCAATCCATGAGACAGCACTGCTTCAAGAACTGTCATCTCTCAATAGCCAAGTAATAACAATGGTAAAGGATCATCTTTGTCAAGTTCTACAATACTGACCTGCACTTTAAATGCCACTTTAAACTTTGCAGGGCAACAAAAGGTAAAAAGTTACCATTTTAAGGGGTGGCGATGACTTCTGGGGCTCAGGGGCTTTTATTATAGATGACTAAACGGCTGAAATGTTTTTCTGATCAGACAAATCAAAATTCAAAATGTATTCTTTGAGGAATTTATGTTGCAGACTAACAAAACCAACTCTGGTGCATTTTAATTTAAGCAAACCTTTTCATGAATTAATGCTGCACAAAATCCTTGTTGTTCACACTTACCCCAATTGCCATCAAGATGGGAACCTGATAAATCCACTTGATGTTACCAGCACTTAATTCCCAGCACCTGATGTTTAAACAAATAAAACAAAAATAAGGCTGAAGAGCAGGATTTTAAAGAAATTTGATGTAGAGGTTAAAATGTGATCTTGTTTTGGTTAAATACTGTGAGAAATGTATTTATTTTCTATCAGATGGGTATACCAGATGGATTTAAACTGGACCTGATAATACAGCGCCTGCAACACATGTTGGCATGCCTGATAAAGAAAAGCATAAATAGACTTATAATCAATTCCTCTTTTATTCCAGCAGCTTGATTTCACACACAATTTTAGAAAGAGAGAAAGAATGTTTAATCAGAATCACCAGTGCTACCCCTAATGATTTCATCCATCCAGCCATACCCACTTTCCTTGCAGGATTGCAGTGAGGCTGGTGCTTATCTCCAGCGGTCTTTGGCCAAGAGACATGGAATACCCGAGACAGGTTGACATTACACCACAGGGCAATACAGAGAAATGCAGGGCAAACAACCATACTCACTCACTCCTAAGGCGCAATTTAAAGAGACCAACTAATCTAACATATTTGGGAGGGGAGAAAATAGTAACTTTTTTGTCTACTGCAATATGTATTTGTACTTAAAGCTGCAGTATGTAACTTTTACAAAAATATGTTTTTTGCATACTTGTTAACACTATCATCATGTCATGACAGTATGGTATGAGACAATCTGTGAAAAGAATGAGCTCCTCAACATCCTCCCTGAGCTACTTTTGCCATCTAGAGAAATGCACCACTCCCAACCTAAAACAACCAATCCAAGCCAGAAGGAAGGTATTGGAGCTGTCAATCACACTAGTGTACACGCTGCTAAATGTGCTAATGGTTAAGAAACAACCTAATATTCCAGGAAAGCTGTTTATCTTCAGTCATCGGTGGCCAAGCTAACTAGCCTTAGCATTAGTGGTAAGCTATGTTGTGGTGAACCACCTGTAGTGTAGCAGAAAGCATGGGGGAGTCTGAGAGCGGCACGTACATAGAGGTGATTGACAGCACTAAGACCCTCCTCCTGGCTCTGATTGGTTGTTTCTGACTGAGTGACGTATTTCTGCAGTTAGTACTGGGAGAACTGGAAGCAGGCAGAGGAGCTTGATTTTTTTCACATATTATTTGTCTTATATCGTCACAACATAATGATAATTTTAACAAATATGTACAAAACATATTTTTCAAAAAAGTTACATTCTGCAGCTTTAGAATTTTCTGGGAAAACATATGATAAACATAAGTAAACATATAATGTAAAAGAGATGTTGAATTATAAACTGTATCGCCACTGCACACAGTTTAGGAAAGCGTAGGAGAAACAACAACAAAAAACTATCCAGCAGGTCATTTGGGGGCATGCCAAGAAAAGCTCTTTATATCCTACACATTCAATGTAAACATGCTGAGTTAATGGAAACAATATGCTTCAGTTCCAGATTGGTCTGTTAGAAAGCTAAAGGCAAATGTGGAAAGCACCTCATTATCACACAAAAAGGGCCCTATGATTTCTGCGATGCAGAAAATGTGGACAGAATCCCGGAATTTGATCAAGAAAGTTGATTCACAATAAAACACAGAATTTAATGGAATTAGCTGATATCGGGAAGAAGGGAAGGATATACAGTAGCTTCTGCAGTGTTTTGACCGCTTCAGCTCCCACTCTGCTTGGCTCTCTTCTGCACACAGGCATAGTGAACCGGTCAACCGTGGTGGAAAAAAAAAACTCTCTGACACTGACTTTGTCCCCCCAAAAAACAAATAAATAACTTGAAGCCTAGTGCAAATTTCAGGGCCAGCGAGTTTTATGAAATGGGAGAAACCTTTTCTGTACCTTTTTTCAGCAGTTGAAGGAACACAAAATAAACATAAAAATACTGACAGTCATTACTTCAATGGAGATTTCAGTGACAAATGGAAGGGGGAAAAATGAAAATTAGATCCTGATCATTATGGTGCTCAAGCTTTTACTTTTTCTGGGTTTTTCGTCATAAATATTTTGGTGTTTAGTTCAACTCTAAAGCACTTTTGAAAAGGAGATTTTCTTTTGTTAAAAACTAGATTCTTAGTTTTGCAAAATGCATAATGCTTGAGTTTTTTTTTAAAAGTGAAGGGGAAACACTTTTTCACCTTGTAGAACCAATATTCTGTTGAATTGCAGTAGTCTGTTTCATTTTTGATACAGAATAATCGTAAATCTTGACTATTCATTTGTTAAATGTTAAAGATGAAAATCGAGGCTGAATATTTATGTCGACAAATATTTCAGGACATTGCTTTTTGAACACCACAAAATGCAAAAACTAATGGAAAAACAGTTAATTACTCAACCAAAACCACTTCTTGGTATTAAATTAATAATGTTCATAATAAATTAATACTTATGTTATTAAATGCAGTCACACATTGTCACACATTCCCTAAACTGAAACAATCAGCTTACATTGCACAATGGTTGAATGATAAATTTAAAAAACAGTGAGAGATTAGGGTGACAAAAATGGTCATATTTACAAAATTCTTTCCTCTTATCATCTGAATAAAAGCATTTAATCAGAGTATCAGATGTTTAAAAACACATATGCTGACATATTAATAAATTATTAGGCATTTTAATATTATTATTAGTCCATGCAGGTACGCAAATTGCCTCACAGGGGGAATTCCAAAACCATGAGAGCCAATAGAATCCGTGGGATTCACAAAAGTCACGTAGCCAACAGGGATGACGCAGGGACAACAGATTACAGGAGCCAATTGGGAATATTTTCTATATCATGGGTTATGACCATAAAACATCGAAGGTAAGACTGAATTTATGTTTTTGGCTTGAGCTCATCGCTCAGTGTAAAACTCACTTAATACGTGAGTTTTGCATGTACAGCGGTGATGCAGGTTTAGCGTTTTTTTTCACGTTTTTATTCTTATTCTTATTATTTAGCTGCTTAGTGTTGAAACTGGGTGGTGTCGTGCATATTTTTTTGAATTACTACTTACTTTTCCCTGTTTCTGCTGCAGATGTCTATTAAAAACAGATGTTGTCCCGCTTACTTCGCATATTGTTAATCCTGGCGGTGGACAAAACTTAGGTGACCCGGTGTCTTGTTCCCCCCTTTACTCTCTTGTCTTAAAATTCTTCATGTTTTAAAAAGCAAATTTAATCATTTTCGGCAGTCAGATGCAGGTGTTTATTCAGCAAAACCCAGACCGCACCGCATGTAAACACACAAACATGCTCTTTTAAATCAAAGGACCAAATGTTGTCCAGTTTTATAAACAATCACGTGCAACATGATTATGTGGTGATTAGCAATAATAACGTATTTTTTCTGAGATGCGCTCTGATCACTGCTTTTAATTCACATTTTTGTGCGTCTGCAGTGAAGATAAAAGGGGTGTTAAGTTTCGTAATTCTGACAATATCTATTGAATCTTGAACCGCTCTTGAGCCAATTTGTTGAACGAGTCCAAGACCAAGACCGAGGCATAACTATCCGAGACTGAGACCGAGCCCAAGACCGGGAAAAAACAGGTCGAGACCGGTATCGAGACCAAGACTTTCATCCCTGATATACCACATTATGCTATAAACGATCACAAGCCAGTAGTTGTGTTCATCTGAATCAATATTCTGCCAGTAATGATAATGTTTTAGAACCTACATATTTAAATCTTTGAAACTGGCAAACTTTTGATCATTAGTTGCAGTTTTAGACTCATAGCCAGAATCCTCGGTATTGACCTACAGCTCACTCAAACCAAAAGGATCAAGACACATAAACAACTTTTTTCAATTCATGGCTTTCAGGACAAAGGACAACGTTTCTGTTAATATTAATGAAACACATGATCTAACAATTTAATGAAAATTGAACAGAAATGATATTTCCTTGACTTAAATATTCACATAATGTTAGTCCCCTCCATGCATGGTTTGTTTGCTGGCAGAATAAACTAAAGATGGTTTGTTAGATCAAGTTCTACAAAAATCATCCAAAGTGATCACATTTTCATGGGGAGCAACATCAGTAATACATTTACATTTAATACATTCTGATTTGCAACGTTATCCAGCAAAAGCAGAAATTCTATCAGTGTTTGTCCAAAAAAAGTCAGATTGCAATTGTTAAACCCCAAACATTGTTTAGTGACTTGTTGAACAATAACTAGTGACTGTGTTTCATATATCAAGCCTAGTTATGCATCAGTAACAAAAACAACCAATAGAAAAAGAAAAATGACAGAGTGAGAATTTCAGCTTCAGAGAATGTGATCAAAGATTCCTTCATATCAAGGGTCGTGTTAGCCGTATATTTTCTGTCTTTGACCATGTCTTTTAAAATGGTGACTGAAAATCTAAAGGCCATCTCTCATTTTGACGGATGCACTCCAGTTCCAACATTGAGCTTGTACACACTGTGAGGGGGAGGGTGTGAATAGAGAGTTCACAAGCATGACTGACTGTGCTAAGACCTTCCTCCTGGCTCTGATTGGTTGTGACAGTGGTGACAGTTTTAACAAGAGTGTAAAAATTATATTTTTTATAAAAGTCTGCAGCTTTAAAGAAGCACTTTCTTCCCACTTGGAATATACATGTTCAAATGAAGTTAGATTTTTTTTTTCTGTGGTTTGTGTGTCTGTACTATGTCTGCAATAAAAGCTTAATTTATATCTTAGGTTTTTTGCACATCTTTACCAGCAGGCGTCAATAGGTGGGTAGGAATTTGTAGTTGTAAACTGGTACCAGACATCAGGCTTTGTTCTTTTCTGTATTTTCTTTTCTAAACTATTTCCTTTCCTTTTGACAGAAATTTCTCTGAGATTCTCAATTTTTCTTTCAATCAAGAGAAAAGGAACGGTCTTTGAGCGCTTACAGCTCCAAAGCAGAATAATTACTCCCCTCAAAATAACAGTAGAAAGGATGTTCTTTTCATCAACTGTAGCTCAACACCTTCCCTGAGAAAAGTACTAAGATTTCACTTAATTTTTCCATAGCAATTATTTCCAGTGCCTCCACCTGTTGCATTGTCTGTCTGCCGTTGTTCATAACTGTGTTGCATATTAAATTAAGCCTGTATAATTGGATTTCACGGGTGACTCAAATGTCACAAGAATTAGACTCTAATTGTGCTGTCGCCTTTTGTCTTTTTCATACTCGCTTATGTAGATGGATTTTGTTTCATTGATTACAAAATATTTTTTCAATCTTCAATCTTTTTATTTCGATTAAGACATAATATTCCAAATACTGTCCAAATAAATACCCATACGTTTATAATTTTTTACCTTGCATCTGCCAGCGTTGCCCTGACGATCGCCCAGATTGCGACAAAAACAGCTGGAACACCTGAAAGTACAAAATGCCGTGACTCAGTGAATTTATTTTTTTACTTGATGCAACTCCTAGCTCAGATTTCACATTGTATTTACTTCATGTCACAAAAAAAAAGCAGATACCAAGTGTACTAGAGTGCTGAAGAGACAGTATGGGTGTACACATAATCCCACATAATGATGGTATACTGGCAAATAATTACACACTCAACAACGTGACAGACCTACTTCCTATCTTGCAGCTCTGATACCTGTCACATCTCAGCAGAAGCAGCAATTTCCACACTTTTACTCCCTATCAAAGCGCATTTAGGCTGGTGGATTTCATGTGCATAATGTCTGTAGACAAGTTTCCATGTTTCATAGCTGTATATTATATAAAGCTATATAGTGCAGTCTTTTTTTTTTTTTTTTTTTTTTTTTTTTTTTTTTTTTTTTTTTTTTTTTTTTTTTTTTTTTTTTTTTTTTTTTTTTTGCTGTAAAATAAACAACTCTGTCCTGGAGGAGCCTAAATAGGCATAACTTCCCAACTAAATTCACAAATGCACTGTTTCTTTGTTTAAGGTTCCTTGTAAAATTCAGACTTCCTGAGAGTGCACCAATCTCACGATAGGAGTCGAGAATTGATTCTTCTGATGGTTTAACCTTTGACTGACCAAACAAATTTTATTTTTTTGCCTGTTCTGAGGTCTGTCTCTGCAACTTAGCACATGAAAAAGCATGGCATGTCTTTGGTGTGTAACTTTCAGAGAGCAAGAAAAACTCAAGGTTTACCTTTTGTAGCATCTGTTGGGAAGAACAAAAGGTGTAAAAGGCTGCAAAAAGGTGCATTCATTAGTGTAAATTTTGGAGACAAATTTGAGTCCAGATGTCTACTTGTTGAGACTTAGTGCCCTTTTACCATTCAATTCAATATAGGATTTCAACAACAGCTTCTTCTCATGACTTAATATTCTTCTTATGGTCAAAACAGAAGGCAATGTGTTTACACTGGATACCTGTTCGTTTTAGGATACATTTTATGATCCTGCCTTTCAAGGGCCTCCATTCAAGCTCTTTCCTGCATAAGGGGATTGTTAAAGCCAGATACTTCAACTCAAGCATTTAGATAGTTAAACCAAAGTCTGCTCTTAGTTCCAAAAATCAGGTATAAAAATTGAGGGGATGTCTCTTTCTGGACAGCTGAATCTCAACTGTGGGATGAGCTACCTTTGTTTTCTCGTTATCTTGAAAGTCTGGACTCTATTATTCAAAACAATTGTTTACTTAAGATCATTTTAAATATTATTTTGATTGTTTCCAATAATTTGCGTCATTGGCTATACTCATTGTCTTTTTAATCATGTCTAATTATAATCAAGTTTCATGTTTCTACTCTATTTGTGAAGCACTTTGGGATTTTTAATCAGTGAGGTGCTATATAAATACACAAGTGTGGTTTACCCTTAACACATCCACAAAAACCAAAATGTACACACACAGGGCCACAGTCCTAGGTTTTCTTCAGTTTATTATCTACACTTTGGTATTGAGAGTAGTTTTGCATTTTTGCATAATTTTCTGTCTATTGTACATATTCTAGTATGTTTCTGTACATATGTAAATCTTTTTTATTGTTTTTATGTAGTACTCTGTTGTCTATTTCCTCTTTTTTTGGACCACCCAAAAAAAGATGGGTTTATATTGTACAAAAAATTGTTTTCTGAAGTGGCAAAACAGGTTTTCTTTTCTTTTTTTTAAGATTTTCAGTGACAAAAATAGGCCATGGAACCTGGGACCTGTAATACAAAGCAGGATGAGTGATTTCAGGTTCAGTTCAAGATTTTAAGCATCATATGGCTGTCTCACTATTTACCAGGGTCTATCACTCTGCTATGTTGGAAGTCTAAACTGCAACAGAACACGTTAGGGTTCCAGATCAGAGATCAAGAACATGAATGCACCACCGCTCAACCAATCAATGCCCAGAAAAATCTAAAGGATAACAGTGCTTGAGATGACCAGGGAGATGCCAAGAACAGCTTTCCCTTGTTTTAGTCATTTATATAATTCTTTACAAAAACACAAAGCGTCTTTTTTTTAGATATAATTTCTTTCAAAAAACAAGCTTTGAATTACGATGAATTCACTGCATGGGAAAATCAGTGATTCTTGTGCTGCACCTGCCTTCCTCAACTAGATTCACTTTCTTGCAGGTGATTTAAAACACTAATCCAGAGATCACTGATGCATGTCCACATTCACCCATTCACACACACAATCACACACTGATACACAGATCAATATGCATAAGGGTTCGATGCCTTTCTCCAGCACAATTTCACATGAGGTGGTGAGGGGGGTTGGAATCGAACTCGCAGCCAGTCTTGTCAGATCACCACTCCTCCTCACTGCTGATTATAGATGTTGGAGACGAATCAGAATGAGCAGGACTGAGCTTTAGGAAGTCTGCATCTGACCAGATAACTGTAATTATTGCATCTCTACTTTTGACCTTTGAAATCGAACCATTCATCAGTTTTTTCTTCACAAAATGAAAAAATGATATGTAACTGGGTGAAAGATGAGATACAATCTGAAAGTGTTATCAGCTTTATACCGAATAACACAAGGAAACAATCATTTAAACCTGAGGCCATCGCCAGTAAACTTAATATGAAATAAGATAATACAGAATTCACAGTGCTAAAAACTACTAAATACTGCTTTGTTTTTACCATATGATCAGATTGCTTGCATAAAGTTGATATTACATGTAAAGCAAGCTTAACATATTTATTTTTTGGATCAACTTCAAACAAATTAAGACGTAAATCACAAAAATATGATTTGGGGGTTTACAGGACCTGTTATAGTTTAAAATTATAGATGCAATTGTACCAGAAACAATTTAAATGATTTCGAAAACAAAAAGGACTATGAGCCTGAGGTGATGACGTATGATCAATTACCATAAAAACGGGCTTCATGGGAAAATTAAACATGTTCATTCACTTGCTCATAGCAGCAGCGCTAGCGGTAATAGTTCAGCTGAAACTGCTTTAGCTGCAAAAGTCCAACAAGCAGATGTAATGAGATTTTTCTCTGTGAAGCAAATCCTCCTCCATCAGTCTCACAAGAACCCTGTCTAAATGTGTCCGCCTCATTACAGTTAAGATCGTTTTTAACTGAAATTTTAATGGACTGATAAGTGCTCCCCTCATTTGTCACCATATATTCTGTTTGCTGCAGACATTTGAATTAAATTTTGTATTTTATCTATTCCTTCAGCTAGAGAAATTAGAAAAGAAAGGTCAGCAGGGCTTAATGGCACTGAGTACAGAAGCAAATGGAGGGACACGATTATGATGTTATCGATCATGAGTACTCATGCTTCAAGTGTTACTGAGTATTTAATGGACACTTGGAGATGTTGTTAAATTTTCTTTTGGACACAGAAACTACTGATGTTCAATAGCACATGAATGTAAAAAATATAATACTTAAAAAGAGAACTATCAATTTTTGAGAGTAAATTTTCTGCTTTAGAGTTTCCTGCTCATAGTGAAATCTTCAACACATATTTTCCTTATAAAATATCTTTTTCAGTGAGAATATGCTTCCCCTAGAGCTTCTTTCATCATGTCAGCAAAACTTCTCAAGCTATGTGCAGAAAAAAAAACAATGTCTTCGCCATAAGCTTCCACTGCAAACACAGCTTGAAGTGTGATTTTCTTTAAAGAAATGTATTCTGGCCTATAAGTGTGGCATATGCATATGAGAATAAGAAGCAATTCACAAGAACTTCTGGGAGAGGTGGAGGGTGAGTTGTTGTAACACTAGTGGTGTCGTGGAGCAATGTTTTTGTGAGAAAATGTCATCTGAAGTGGTGCTGATGAGAAAGGCAGGGACAGCTCCAGAGGGGGGTGGATGATGAAATTAATAAGTTTCGGTTCACAAAACTGAAGTGCTGCTGAGGCAAGAATCCCAAGAAACAACAAAGAAAAAGAAACAAAAAAAACCTCAAGGTAGATCTGACAACAACCAGACTAATAACAAAAGCAACTCCGGGTAATTCTGACCAAGACACCAGAGAAGAAAAGAATCTGACAAAGAGCACCCCAAACCATGGACATATGTAAATATGTCTAGAATGGCAAGGGTAAGATCTCATTAAATGCTGGATCATTAAATGGAGCAGTTGCTAAGGTTCCTAAATTATATATATGAAAATTTGTATTAGTCTTATTAATTTAACATATATATTCCAATCAATCTCCAAAATCTATCAAAAATCAATTCTTAATAATGAGTTCTTTGACTTAATTTGTACACCCTAATAGCATGCTTCCAAGAAAGAAATTTGATGAATATATTATAACAAGTGAATGACTATATAGGATGCAGTCATGAACAAAATCAGTAATTAACCAATAAGTAATCACACTAGTCTATTTCAACAAATACTTAAGCAAAGAAACAAAACATAACAAAACCTGAATTCTAACTAATTCCAGAGGGAGCCTAGAGCATTATCACTGATTAAAGAATTTAATTTGTATCTATTCATGGGTCACTCTCCAAAAAGGTGAATTCCATGTTTTTGACCACTATTTAGAATCAAATAACTAATTCTAATGTCTTACTTTTGGTCTGTTATATGACTGTCACCTCTCTCTGGAAACCAGTTGGATAAAATCAGGGTCCCAATCAAGGGTTTTTTCAGTGATTGACTGTCAATCATTGAAAATCAGCTCTGTCGGTGATTTCATCATAAGCACTGCACATTAAGTTTGTAATGCAATTTTGATTTTCCCTAAAATCTTGGAATCTACAGCCACCTTTACAGTGAAAGAGAGACTGTATTGGCTGCTGCAGCTTCCTGTTTTCTATCCTGTGACCACACAGCTGTCTGAGTAGGGCAGATATGAAACTAAATTTTACAATATTTAAATCAAAGTGCTAAGTTTATAAAGCCAGAGAAAAACTTTTTTGTATGTTTTGTCCACATAACATTAACTCAAATTCAGAAGCACTGTTTATTATTTCCTCACATTGTCATGCAGTGCAGGTTTGAAAATGGACCAAAATGAAAACAGGGGCTTGGGATGAACATTAAGTGCATATTTTGATGATAAATTTAAAAAAAACATTAAAAAGCTGTTGCCAGGCCAATAAAACAGAAGCAATAATGGGAAAATGGATGGAGAAATCAGTGGAAAACACTACAAACCAGTTTAAATACACTGAGGAAGAGAAGAGAGTGGCATAGGAACCAGAGGGACTAATCAGAGGCAAGCAGAGGCAGCTAGGGAAGAGAGCAGGCAGAAGGAAATAAGGAGATGTGAAACAGCTGGGAAGTGAAGCGTACAGGCTGGCTGAGCCAAAGTCGAGACACAAGAAAACCACAGATGAAAGGAAAAAAACCTGAAACTAACATTAAACAGTAAACAGAAAGGAACATTAATCTAAAGATGAACCTGGATCTAATATTTAAATAATGATAAACCAAGAAGTAAAACACATGAAGGAATGAAGACCAGATCAAAGTTAATAAACAGAAAAAGATCAAAACATGAAACACAGATGACACTGCATTCCTTACACCTACAGATCATGACACAAGTTAGCTTTCATGAGTGCTTCAGCGCCCTGGTGCCCTCACAGCTGTTACCCATTGGTGAGTCATTGCATGTGTCACCAATCTAGTAATTACCTCTCATAGCATATGTACTCAGTTTCTTCAGTTCATTTCCAGATCCTGCGTTTTACAAGGTTTCATGCAGCTGTTCAATCTGTTTGCGTCTTGGATTGATTTTTGTCTTTTTCTTTATTTTCTCTGGCAAGATTGTGTTTTGTTGTGGATTGTTGGACTTAATTGTCATAGTTTTACTTTAGCAACATACATTTATATCTGCCTTTCAGCCTCTGTTCTGCATTTGCCCCCCTCTTCCACTAATGCTTATGACTCAGTTGGAAAGCCTTGTTTAACAAATTAACATGTCATATCTGTTAGCAGATTTTTACATGATTTTTTTTCTTCGGTTTGTTTTCGTTTTGTTAGAATTTAATCATATGAAATATGAAATTTAGAAATAATCATATGCATGATTATGCATGTTCATATATATATATATATATATATATATATATATATATATATATATATATATATATATATATATATATATATGAACAGTATTCACTTCTAAACTACAAGTAGAACAAAGCTAGCAGAAAAAAATTACATCAAATATGCGAGAAGACTGATTAACATAAACCATAATAATTACCACAAAAAACTAAAGTGCCAGAAAAAGAAACCGACAATGAAAAAAATTAAACTGAAGACAGAACAAAATCCCAAAGATATTATTATTATTATGTAAGATATTACCCGCAGGGGTGAGATACATTACTAGTGTAGTAATGTCAAAATAAACATTAAGTTCGAAAAGGAATAAAAGAGGCAAATATTTCATTTAGAAACATCATTTTGGAACCATCAGATATTATCTTGTGTTAAATTACTAAAATTATTAATTATTATTAATTATTAAAATAACTTGATTAGATCAAACCATTTGAAGATTATTTCTGAAAATGAAGCGCAATCAGTCAGTGTGAACCAAACCAATTTAAACTGACAGCAAACAAAACATAAAAACAGCAACAATTTAATGTAAAACTTTCTATTTAATGCACGCCTCTTGCTTATAACTTGCAGGGCCATAATTAAATGGCACTGAATGAGACAGGGCATAATAAAAATGAGTTTTTACAGCCTAAGTTTCCCAATTCTTTTTTTCTTTACTGAACTTTCTCCATTTAGTTATGGAGCAAGCCAAAAGCTTAGATAATGTCAAAGAAAAAAGCTCTAACATGGATGAAGGAGACATTAGTAGGCTGTTCAGGTCCCCTGGCACAGAGCCTTCCTTCACATTGATTTTGATCTAAACTGTGCCCTGTTTGTTCTTGTATCTTCTGTAAGAGTCATTTTATCTCATTAAGACACGACTTAAATTACCTTAAGCTGATCTCCTTTATGAGACAAACCTAAATACATTGCCTGCTTTATGAAAAACTGCTATACTCCTGTTTGATTTTTAAGACACATTTCAGACATTTTGTTCAACAGCTGTGCAACTTAAACTAAATCCAACCTGTATTATAAAGCATATAATTTGTAGTTGTATAAAACATCTCAACCTCCAAAATGATGAAGTGAACATGGAGACATTATAAGTGATGTTTTTGTGCTATGAAAAAAACAACACTTTTGCTCCTTACCCCATCCAATGAGTATGAATCCCCAGAGGTATTTGGAATCTGAGCGAAATGCCATGAAGATGAGGCTGTGCAGGTAGAGACCTTCCACCAGGATCCAGTAGTAGTTGGTGGCCAGAAAGTAGATGAAGAGCAGCACCGTCACCTTGCAGCCGATCTGGCGACAGAGCATTCAGAGTTGTCACATCTGATTTGTGCTCATTATCATACTGCTTGCTTGTTTGCCTTTGCACTGACACATTTATCAGCTGACCGTACTACTCTACACAAACCGCTCCTGCACTGCAGGTGAGCCTAAGAGAGCAAAATATCTGATTGCAGAGTGGGAAAGCTTGCTGCATACATTTGCATATGAATGAAGAAAGTAAACACAAAGCAAATTCATGAATACAAGCTGAAATATCAAAGTGAGGCCAATGGAATGGAATCGAATTGAATGGATATAAAATATTTTGCCAGCACTTTTAATTCTTTAAATCAGGAGTGTCTAAGTGTAGCCCAAGGGCCATTTGTGGTCCTTGAAATGATTTTGTGCGGCCTCCAACCACAGTTTAACAATGTTTGTTTGTTTGTTTTGGGGTTTTTTTTAAATTAGGGTGATTATTTTGTAGACAAATATAAACCTTCCACAACAACTTTTACTGACCACATCTTTTATCCTTTTAAATCTCATAGTGAATAGGACCACAAACATCCAGGGACTTTAAAAAAAAAA
Source organism: Anableps anableps (assembly GCA_014839685.1). Lineage (NCBI taxonomy): Eukaryota > Metazoa > Chordata > Actinopteri > Cyprinodontiformes > Anablepidae > Anableps > Anableps anableps. Next base: position 31,407,733 of record CM026075.1, on the reverse strand, counting down.
AAAAACAGACTTGGGTGCATCTATTCATAAAGTTTGTTGGAATACAGCAGCCTTTGAAAGTTAGATGAATAACCAAATAATCAAAAAACTAGAGTGAACAATCTACTGATTTTGTTGCTTAGAATAGACAAAAAAAATTCTATAATAAAAAAAATGTACCCAAAAACTTTCATGGCCATCTTTTAATAAGACAAACATGAGACCTTTTTTTTCCTTTCTGATCTGTAATGATCCCTTTTATACAAAAATCAAACTAGTTTTTTTATTATAATGTTGCATGTTCAGTTTAGTGTGGAACAGATTGCGAAAGAATTCACATCAAAATTATTTTGCGCTTTTAATTTTTTTTTTTAAATCTGAATTTATCATAGCCAATGAGTATTTTAAACTTGATAATTCTCATCTGTGTGGCAAAACGCATCTGGACACCACTGCTTTAAATCAAGACCAAATGAAAAGAATATTTTTAATTTTATTGCAAGGTGATTATCAAGAAGCACCAACAACAAATGTGGAGTGAGTTTGTTCTTCCACATGATGTCTGAAGTGTGTCGTTAAAAATCAGGTTGACAGCTTAGTGGACAGCATTATGGTTTTCTTGTTACATGCCAGTCATCCGTCTTACAGTACCACAGTAACATCCATCCATCCATTGTCTTCGATATATCCCAGTTTGGGTCATGGTGATAATATGTATAAAAAATATATATAGCCTCCAAAGGGAAGAGTCCATTTGGCATCGAGATCAGATGACCAGATCAACTCGACTGACTCCTTTTAATGTGGAGGAGCAGTGGTTGTACTTTAAGCTCCCCCACATAGCATTTCTCCTTATTATATCTATGCTGTATGTACAATTGAAACCAGATATTTATAAACATTGACTTTCTATGTAAATATCTGAGGCACAAAAACATCATATCAGTATGCATCTTTATTTTTGCAACACATTTTATTATGGAAGTGCACCATAACTCCAGGCATATCTTGCTCGAGCTCAATAGTAACACAGTTAGAGTTCAATAAATAATCCTATCTGCCTGTGTTCAGCCTTTTTTATCGCAGCACAGCACAGATCACAAATTCAAATACAAAACTCCAAACTCTTTATTTACTATCACTGTGCAGAATGCTGAGTGTGCACAGTTTAAAAAAGCTGTTTTCAAACTTACATTAAGAATGGAAGGTTTGGAGTCACACATTGAATTTTACTCTTTATGAAGTACAAATGTCAAATTTTATATAGCATAAAATCAGGGGAAAAAAATTTTAAAGTTAAAATTTGCTGTCATTCTGCTTCTACAACCCTGGAAATGCCAAAGTCAGACTTCTTTGTGAAACCACCACAGTTGAATATCTCCATTTGTCATTGATTGAAGATATTGATTTATTCCTAAAATCCATTGGTTGACAGTGGGGAAAAGATTTGCAACAATGAAAAATCCCAAACAACCACTCGTTCTCAAGCATGTTGGAGAAATGACAGATCACATAACATAGATCAGGATCCCTGATACCTTTCAGATGTCTTTAAAATTAAAATACAGTTACCTTCTTGCTTTGACCAACAACTACCTTCTCCTTCAAATTTGGCCCACTTTAAACAGGCAAACTTACAGGGTTATATTTTCATGTTAGAGATTAGTCTGATTAACTTGATTTGAAATAAAAAAAAATGTTTCCATTCATAAATCCTACTTTATCATAACCATGAAGTTAAGCTGGGTTAGTGGTTTAATGTTTTAAAATTTCCCCTTCTACATGATGTGATTGGATTTAAATTGCAGATTACCAGATGATGTCAATAATTACACTTAGCTTTCGTAAAATGCTTACAGTTCAATACTGTGTGCAGCTTGTTAATGATTAAGCAACATTTGAAAAGTGTGACAAACAACATTAGATAGATGAATAAATCAAGTCAAGTTAATTTGTATAGCACATTTCAGCAGCAAGGCAGTTCAAAGTGCTTCACATCATAAAAAACATCACTCAAGTATACAGCAAATCATCAAAATCATCAAGCAAATATATGAAAATTATCGAGGAAATATCAATGCATAAAACTCATTAGGATCATCAAGCAAATATCATCAAGCAAATCTAATTCAATGTTCTACTTACTACTGATCAAACACAACTCTAAACAGGTGGGTTTTAGCCTTGATTTAAAGGAGTCCAGTGTTTCAGCTTTTTTGCAATTTTCTGGAAGTTTGTTCCAGATTAGTGGCACATAAAAACTGAAGGCTGCTTCTCCATGTTAGGTTCTGGTTCTGGAGATGCAGAGTAGACCAGAACCAGAACACCTGAGTCTGGAAGGTTGATACAATGACAGCAGGTATTATTTTGGTGCTAAGCCGTTCAGTGATTTATAAACTAAAAAGTATTTTAAAATCTATTTTCTGAGCTACAGGGAGCCAGTGTAAGGACATTAGAACTGAGATGATGAGCTCTATCTTCCTGGTTTGAGTGAGAACGTGAGCAGCAGTGTTCTGGATCAGCTGCAGCTGACTGACTTTTTGGGCAGACCTGTGAAGACACTGTTGCAATAATCAATGTGACTAAAGATAAACGCATGGATGAGTTTCACTAGATCTCTTTGGGACATTAGTCCTATGATCTTGGAAATGTTCTTCAGGTGATAGAAGGCCGACTTTGTAATGGTCTTTATGTGTCTCTGAAAGTTCAGGTCTGAGTCCATCACTACACCCAGATTTCAGGCATGATCAGTAGTTTCTCACTGTCATAACTGAACCTGCGCGCTGACTCTCAATCGTTCCTCTTGAGGTCCAAAGATAATGACTTCAGTTTTATTTCTGTTCAGCTGGAGAAAGTTTTGGCACCTCCACGCATTGATTTGTTCTAAGCATCTGTTCAGTGCTTGGATGGGTTTGGAGTCACCTGGTGACATCGTGATATAGAGCTGTGTATCATCTGTGTAGTTGTGGTAACTGATCTTATTACTTGTTATAGCCTGAGCTCGTGGGAGACGGAATTGGGCGAGAGGTGAAAACTTGGATCTGTTGGAATGCTACTACTCAAGTAACCCTAGTCAGAGGGGTTACATGCAAAGAATGCGGGAGGAATGGTTACATCGACATCCCCATTCAACGCTAACTGCCAAACAACTAGTAGCTCAGTGTTCCAACATCCGCAAACGGCAAATGCTGTCACATCAATACAGGTATTGAATAGAAGGCATCCCGGGATGGAACCTTGGGGTATTCCACATGTAACTTTTGTCTGCTCCAATGAGAAATTGCCTATTGACACAAAGAAATCCCTGTTCTTTAGGTAGGATTCGAACCAACTGAGTACTGTACCGGAGAGTCCAACTCACCTCTCCAGTCGCTTTAATAATATCTCATCGTCAACTGTGTAAATGCCGCGCTGAGGTCCAACAGAACCAACACTGTGGTTCTTCCACAGTCTGTATTTGTGTGGATATCATTGAACATTTTGACGAGGGCAGTCTCAGTGCTGTGTTGAGCACAGAAACCGGACTGAAAGACGTCAAAGCAGTCGGTCGTTTTTAAGAAGCTGTTTAACTATTGAAACACAGGTTTTTCAATAATTTTGCTGATGAATGGAAGGTTAGAGACTGGCCAGTAATTCTGCAATAGTGATTCGTCCAAATTGTTCTTTTTTAACAGAGGTTTGATAACTGCTGTAAATGAATAATCGGACTTATTTTGCTCTGTTCCCTTTCATCCTGAAATGTTTTTTTTCCTCTCTATCTCCTTTCGCTGCTAATATGTTAACAAAAAAATAATGCAAGCATTCAACAATCTGCATGTGTGTGCATGTAACTTGTGTGAGATATATGTTCCTGCTGGCAGACCAAATAAAGAAACACTTTAGTTTCCATCAGTATGCAAAACATATGCAGTTATGTTTATCTATTTCTCCACATGTTACCAGATCTCTAAGGTCTTTGTTTAACTGCATGGATGTTCCTTTATCCTTATTTTTTCCCTTGAACGTTTATACATTTGTACTTTATCTCTGTACACTGTGAGAGCTTGAAAATTTAAGTCAAATTCCGTTTGTGCACACATTTCCCCAGTAAAGCTGATTGTGACTGATTGTAATTCTGAAAAGCTTGTGGAAGTAATATTTAAACCTATTCTCTGCACATTCCACTTTATAATTTAAGTGAATCAAGTCTCTCTATTTTTGTGTTTGCACTCCTTCATTTGAATAGATGTAAAACACAGCAATAAGATAAAATAATTTAAATCGGTGTCTCCTGACTGCATTCCGAACTAATATCAAACATTTTTTAACAGTTGGTGAAATGCAGAGAGGAGTAATAATGAGTTTTCAAAAAATCTATTTTCACGTGTTTAGCAGGAGAGGGGCTGTCAGAGAATTGCCTGGTGGAATTAGATCTGGTAGCTGCAGCAGTCAAGACAGCGGGGTAGGCGGCGATCTGAGGGTTTCTGCGGCTTGCTAGGTGCTTGCTCAGATTTGAAGTGGAATTTTTCGTTGGAGATAAGTTTTCTGCCCACATAGAGCATACAGCAGACGTTGATGTTTTAGTCACTGAGTCAAACTAATGTCAGTACTTCCAAGCATTGCACGCTGCATTGTCCTGCTGCACTCTCCCACACTCCGTGTTGTCTGTTGGTGATCGACACACCTGTCTGTTATCACTGACGTTACATGCTTAAACGTGATTGTCATGAGACGCTCACATTCAAAATCACGCTTTCATGACTCAGTAACATAGTCTGTGCAGAAGTAACAGTAACTTCACTGTGCAGCCTGTTATCTATAACATTTATTTATTATTATTGAAAAATATATAATAAAGTCAAATTAAATTAGATGAATATAAATGTGTAGTAGTCTTCATGCAAATGTGGTTAACAGAGAATATTATACTTTTTGATGTTTTGCTCCTCATAGGGTAGCGTGAGTTCAACAAGCTGATGTTGGCTACTGTATTTGACAGACATGCCACCGGCAGCTTGAGATCTGTAGTTAGCAAGGTTGGAGCTCCCTTTGTTTCCACACCATGACTGTCTTTGCTTTAAGGGGGGCCCAAGCATTTCCAAACAGCAAAATTGTCTTTTTTCTAAACAAGGCAAACAACAAAGGTTGTTTAGGTTTAGAACCTTCTTTCACCCAACCGACAGCTGCCAGAAAAAACATAGACACTGGCATTTGATCTGGCCTCTCATTAAAAGAGCTTTAAAATCATGACTAGGGCATAAATATTTCAGCAGTTTTTAAAATATGACTTTTAAAAACCTGGCATTAAGCATTTTATTTACAATCAATCCCATTTGAAATGTTAATAAAATGACAGCCCTACATTTTATAAGAAAACTTTCAAGAAGACGACTTGATACTTACATATTGTGACTTGTCAAGTGATGCAATGCTGACTGTTTTCAGGTTATCCAGCAGGGCCGAGTCAAAGTCTTGCAATCCGGCACTTGAATAGACAACTTTGTCCTTCACAAAAATGCTGACAGCCCGTAACATGAAGGAAACAAACAGGTGCATGTGGATGTAGTTTCTGGTGCAGTGAAGACGTCTGCCAGGAACAGAGAAGTTACAGAATAATAGTTATTAAAAAAAAGAAATAGTTAAAGAAAGAAATTAATTTTAAGTAAGGGGGCTGAAAACCAGAAACATTACACAAAAGTAACATAAAGGCTTTATCTGGCTTTGGTAAAATTATAACACGTTTGCACACAGTTGTATGACCAAGGACTGCAACATAAATCCATAATTTCTTTTTCAGATATTTTGAGTTTCTACAAAATATTTTCTTTCCCAGCAGTAATAGGTGATAGAAAGGAATACAACTTCTTTTGTCAAATACAGTCTGTCCCAGCCAAAATGGACTCTAGTAAAAGGTCCACCAACAGAACAAGCTATTGCTGAACCTTGGGTCAGATGTTCTTACAGTAGAAAACTCCTCAGTAAGCCAGCTAATCTCAGCAGAGATGCAGCTCAAGGCTGTCCTGCTGAGCATCACCTTGACAAGAGCTACAACACAAGGATGTAACTCGATTTTTCAATGCATGATAAACTAGGGGTGAGGAAATTTTCAGGGACTCTGTAAGCTAACTTATTATACATATAGGATTCAGTTTTGACATGTTGTTGCTCTTGTAGAATTTTCCCAATAGAACCCAGCAGAGAATCTCCACAAATCTCTGTCTCAGTGTGGGATTTAAAACCTCTTTTGTTACTCTCAGTGACTGCAGAAGTGAAGTATCAGCCACTGACAGGTTTATCGTTCTAACCAGTTCCTGTATTGCTGATGTTGCTCTCAATTAGCATGAAAGAGCAGAGTCAACTCCATCTGAATGAGTGGCCCACTCATCATTTCAGGGCTGAAGATGACAATGTTTACAATAAAGGCTTTCACATAAGAATGACTAAAGCTGATTGCAGTCCTTAATTAGCAATGATGAGCTAATTACAGTTCAACTACATACAGTTGCAATCAGAGGTTCACATAAACCCATTATAGACATGACTGTCATTTTAATTCTTTTCATGATTAATTTGAAACATTCTTTTTAAGGGTGAAATAACTATACAACAAACAGCTCGACTGAATTTCAAAAACTAAAATTGGATGCATTTACAGTGGCTTGCAAAAGTATTCATGCCCCTTAAACTTTTCCATATTTTCTTACATTACAACCACACACATAAATATATTTCATTGGAATTTAATGTGAAAGACCAGCACAAAGTGGTATACAATTGTGAAGCTGAAAGAAAATTATACATGATTCAAAACATTTTTTACAAATGAAAAACTGAAAAGTGCGGAGTGCAAAAGTATTCAGCTCCCTTTTCTCTGAGTGCAACCAAATGCCTTCAGAAGTTGCCTGATGACTGCTAATGATGAAATAGAGTCCACCTGTGTGTAATCTAATCTCAGTACAAACACAGCTGCTCTGTGACAGCCTTAGAGGTTGGGTAAGCAATTGGGGAGAAAACAGCATCATGAAGTCCAATGAAAACACCAGACAGGTCAGGGAGAAAGTTGTGGAGAAGTTTAAATCAGGCTTAGGCTATAAAAAGATTTCCCAAGCTTTGAACATCTCACAGAGCGCTGTTTAATCCATCATCTGGAAATAGAAAGAGTATGGTACAACTGTAAACCTACCAAGACAAGGCCGTCTACCTAAACTTACAGGCTGAACGAGTAGAGCACTGATCAGAGATGCAGCCAAGAGGCCCATGGTCACTCTGGACGAAATGCAGAGATCCACAGCTCAGGTGGGGGAATCTGTCCACAGGACAACTATTAGTCGTGCTCTGCACAAATGTAGTCTTCATGGAAGAGTGGCAAGAAGAAAGCCATTGTTAAAAGAAAACCAGAAGAAGTCCCGTTTGCAGTTTGCCAGAAGCCATGTTGAAGGTGCTTTGGTCAGACGAGACTAAAACTGAACTTTTTGGCCAAAAAAGTCTGGGGGTGCTTCTCTTCAGCAGGCACAGGGAAGATGGTCAGAGTTGATGGGAAGATGAATGGAGCCAAACACCAGGCAATCTTGGAAGAAAACCTGTTGGAGTCTTGCAAAGGACTTGAGACTGGATCCATGTTTTCATGTTGCTTACACCAAATTCAGACCCGACCATCTGAATTTCACAGCTAAAATCAAAGTGCATCAAACCTGGGAACATTTTTCTAATGTGTTCATGTCCAATTTAGGTGACATTATACAAATTGTAGCCTTATTATTCCTGTTCTTAGCTGACAGAATTGCCAACTGGTGTGATTTTGTGCTGCTGTAGCCCATTTGCTTCAAGGCTCTATATGTTGTTCATTCAGGGGTGTTATTCCACATATTTCGGCTGCTGCCCGTCTTTCATCTCAAACCCATTTTCCCATTCTCCTCTGGGTTCTTACATCAACAAAACATTATAATCAGGACAACTGCTTTTCTGCTTGCTGTATATTTTCTCTTTTCCTGACCATTTCCAGGTAACCTCAATGGTACCTGTCCATGGAAATCCCAGCACATCTGCAGTTTTCTTGGTTGGACATAAAATATGTGTGTTATGTATTCATGCTCTGCCAGTGGAATAGGCTCTATCGTCACTAATGTCCACAGTAAGAGTATTTCTTTAGTGACAGAGATGCTAAAACACATGGAGAATGGTGGGGAAGCTGAAAATAGTCATGAAACTGAAGGTTAATTATAAACAATATCACTATCAAATTTTTCAGCAATTTTCCTGTAACAATGCAGTTGTATTTCTGAAAGACTCAAACAAGCCTGACTGGCAACAACAACTGTTCCAAGTCTCTTAAATTCCCTTTCTTTCCCATTCTGATGTTCTACTTAAACTTAAGAAAGTCATCTTCACCATGTCTTGTTGCCTGAATTCATTGTGTTGCTGCATGCAATTGGCTCAACAAGCAATTAAGCAGGTCTGCCTCATGAAGCAGTGGGTGTGTGTAAATCCCCACTAATATTTTGTTAACTGTCATTCAGCAAGGTACGCACTGACGACATGCTTTTTGTAGCCATTAATAGGGTGGATATTTGAACATTCTTCTTTGGTAGAATTGGTAGAGCTAATTTAATTATACTGAAGACAGATCTAATTCCGAACCTTCATATTATCCATGTTAGCTTCAGTTTTGGTGTGTGTTTGGGATCATTTTTCTGTTGGACCCGCTAAATACATCTAAGCTTCAACAGTCTAGCTGTTTCTTTGAGATCAACTTGAAGACTTTGGTCTAGTCCTCCTCCTTTGTTATTCAACCCACTCTGTGCAATGCAGCAGCACCACAAGCACAGAATCAGCAGTAAGTTTGATGCATGATGAAGGTGTATGGCTTCACAATGGGGGCAGCCCTTTCTATCTTTGTCAGCCTCCTGTAGTGTAGGACAATGCAAACATTGCTTCACAATAGATAGCTACACTGGTATACCAGAATCTACCAGTCTGTTCCAGACTTAAACCTTGGTGGGTCCTTGTGTCATTCCTCAACATCCTGACCTATTTTCTTCCATCTGGGAGGCGTAGTTTGGGTCGTCTTTGAGGTCTTTGCACATCTTAATACCATTTACATACCTCCAGTAGTTCCAGCTAATTATCTTGAAATCTGCAGTTGTTTAATGTTTGAATAAAATCAAACTTACAACCAGTTCTTGTATTACAAATAACTGCAGTTGTTTCTTGTATAATCATTCCACCATGGAAAAACAACATTAGGTCATTAAAAGACCTAGAGCACAGACATTCATGGCAACAGTGTGTGGATGTAAACATCTGACCAGAATTAAGCAGCATTCTGTAGAAGCTATACCAGTTTCTCCAAAATGTGTGTGATCTGAGCAAAAATTTTACTTTGACTTATATTGTAATTTTGTTGTCAGAACTCATGTCCATTCTATGTTTTTCACAGTCTGTCTACAGATAGATCTAAAAAAAAAAAAAAAAAAAAAAAAAAAAAAAAAAAAAAAATCAATATTTCTGTTTTGGTCATTTCAGTAAGTGAAATTGAATGGAAGAAAACAGTCTGGTAGGAAAACATGTCCCAGCAACAGGGATAACAACACCCATGAGAGGACTGTCAAAATTAATTTAAGAAATAAGTGTCCACAGTTATTGATGGTTTGGGGTACCATGTCATCTGCTGGCGTTGGTCGACTGCGTTTTCTGAAGTCCACAGTCAACTCAGTCATGCAGGAAATTTTTAAGCAGTTTATGCTTCCTTATACTAACAATTACAGCTTTATGAAGATGCTTGATGATGGAGATTTCATTTCTCAGCAGGACTTGATGCTAAACCACTCAGCCAATGACCATGATGTTACTGTGCTTGACTGGCCAGCAAACTGGTCTGATCTGAAACGCATAGAGAATCTATGGATTATCGTCGAGAGGAAGATGAGAGAAACCAAATTGGAGATGGAAAAAAAACATCTACAGGAAGAAGATGGAGGATCAGCTGCAGCAGTGGGGTTTGGAGTTTAAAGAAAATTTCAGGCCACAAACCAAACCCTCAGGTTGTAGGAGACTTAGAGTGGGTGAACGACCTGAACCAGTTCTTTAACAGGTTTGACCAGTCACCGACCCATTCCCCAGCCCAGTCCCCCCGCTGTTACCATGGTTTAATCAACTCAGATGGAGAGGTGGTGACATGGGATGGAAGAAATGTTTCTGACCAGATGAGATGAGGGGGGTACCTCATCTGTAATGACTGCCAGCTTTTCTTCACAGGACTTCTCAGGTCTCAGCCATCATCCACCCCCTCCACTTCAGAGGACTCCATCCCACAGCCTCCCTCCCCCACCTCCATCTTGTCCCTTTTAACATTTCAGGTGAGGAATGAACTGCGAAAGATCAAGGTATGAAAGGCTGCAGGTCCAGATGGCATCAGCTCCAGGCTCCTGTGGTGCGGCGCAGATTAACTGTTTGGCATCATGGGATACATGTTCAACCTGAGCCTGAAGCTGGGGAAAGTACCACAACTGTTGAAGACCTCCTGTGTGGTACCAGTACCAAAGACCCAACATCCAAAGAACCTCAACAGCTTCAAGCCAATAGCCCTGACATCGCATCAGATGAAGACCCTCAAGAGGCTGGTCCTCAACCAACCATCTACGCCCCCTGGTGACATCTTCATTGGATCCACTGCAGTTTGCCTACCAGCTTGGCATCGGGGTGGATGATGTCACCATCTACCTCCTACACCGAGCTCTGACCCACCTGGAGAATCCTGGAAGCACTGTGAGGATCATGTTCTTTGATTTCTCCAGTACTTTCAACACCATCCAACCAGAACTTATGAGGAACAAGCTTGAGCTGTCAGGAGTGGACCACCACATGTCCCAGTGGATACTGGACTACCTCACTGGCCGCCCACAGTATGTAAGGACACAGGGCTGTGTCTCCGACAAGCTGATCTGCAGTATGGGGGTCCCTCAGGAAAATGTGCTGGCACCATTCCTTTTCACCGTCTACACTGCAGACTTCTCCATCAACTCCCAACACTGCCATCTGCAGAAGTTCTCTGATGACTCTGCCATAGTCTGCCTCATCACAGGTGAGGATGACCCAGAGTACAGACAGTGGACTCAGGACTTTGTGGACTTCTGATCAATGCTGCTAAAACTAAGGAGCTGGTGGTGGATTTCAGCAAGCACAGACCCACCTCACTGACACCGGTGAACATCCAGGGAGTGGATATTGAGGTCATGGACTCAGTGTACCTGGGTGTTCACCTGAACAATAAATTGGACTGGACTCATAACACTGATGTGCCTTACAGGAAGGGTCAGAGCAGACTTTACCTGCTGAAGAGGCTGAGGTCTTTTGGAGTGCAGGGGGCGCACCTGAAGACCTTCTTTGACTCTGTAGAGGCATCAGCCATCTTCTATGGGATTGTATGTTGGAGCAGCAGCTTAAATACAGCTGAGAGGAAGTGGTTAGATAAGCTCATCAGGAAGACCAGTTCTGTGCTAGGATGCCCCCTTGACCAAGTGCAGGTGGTGAGAGATAGAAGGACTCTAGCTAAAACAACATTACTGATGGACAATGTGTAATTAACCTACTCAGTTGAACATTCCTCTGGACTGGAGTATTTTTTTTTTATATATAACTACACAGTATTCATATTGAAATTTTGCCCTTACTGTACAGTATGTTTATTCTTTATTCTGTTTTTATACATATTTTATATTATTTGTGTGAGTCTGTTTTCTGTTATTGCCTGTCACTGTCACTTTGCTGCTGTTGCACAAAATTTCTCTATTGTGGGACAATAAAGGATATTCTATTCTGTTCTATTCTATTCTAGAAGTTGAAAATCATTGATTGAATGATGAAATTAAAAGACTCAATGTAAAATTTATCATTTGTGATGCATTGTCAGAAATGTGAGCATCAGTTTTAAGGTTTGAAGTCTAATGTTTGCACTAATTTTTATTTAAAGTGGACAATTTTGAAAACCGTATATCATTGTCCTTCCATTTCACAATTTTGCATAACTATGTGCTGGTCTATCACACAAGATCCCAATACAATTCATCTTCTAGTTAGTAGTTTACGCAATTTACAAAGCTTCAGGAGGTATTTCCATAAACTGTAAGGTCATCATTGCGATGTGATTCGTTTTCTGGGCTACTGTGACATGAAGAAGAAGTTATTTGAAGCCATTCAATTTATAAAGGAAATGGATTTGTTTGGAATCTGAGGCACTTCATGAATGTTTGTGTGGATAGCAAAGACACAATGAAATTCTTGGTAGATTAATTGATAAAAGGTGTAGGAAGTTCTTTTTCAAGGATTTTCATGCTACATCATCTAAGAATGATAATAAATCATTCATCAGATTTTGTTGGGTTAAAGACATTTTGTGACTATATTTTCTAACTTCCTCACACCTCAGCACACAGATGTGACACTAAGTTAAGAATAAAAAAAATGCTACAGGGCTGATCCTCTGAGTGACATGTTTACTTACTATTTTTACTTTATTTCTGATATGAGCATTTTTACATTTAAATATTTTCATTCAATTGTGCCTTTTGTTTGTTTTAATCTACAGCTTCTATAATATGTTCAAGGATTGAGATTATTGTGAATATTTTTTTATCTGCAGATCAGCAATGAAAAATACCCTAAAAAAAATAAGTAAATGTAAATCAAGGTACTCCTGCTTTAAACACTTTTACATGACATCAATATGTTTGAAGGACCAGGATCTCTTGGCTATAAAATGTTACACAGAACCTTTAAGGAATAGAGTATAATGTATGTGATTTAAAGTCAAAGAAACATACAAACACATGTAAAATGTCGGGAAAGTATCACAGGCCACATCCGATCCATGGCACAACTGTATCTGGGCCCTCAAGATAATTTCATATATATATATCATTAATGGCTTGCCAGCTGATTATGTAGCGTGAATAGCAATCACACTGCATATGCCATACTGCACTGCAGCGGCTACTTGCAGCTCAAGACAGGGGGAGCACAAACACTGCTTTTGGGAGGAATGTAGCAAGAAAATAAATAAGTATCATCCATCTGTTCTGTAATCCATGGGTTTTGAAGAGTACTTGCAAACATCCAGAGGGATCTCGCACAGTATTCCCACTTCAGCACTAAAACAACGACCCCATCTTGGAATCATTTCTTTCTGATTGGCCAATAAACTCAGTGGTCTAATTGGACTGGAATATCTTTCTTCAATGTGTGAGTAGTCCTTCATAGTGTTATTTTGGTGCAGTCCAAGCATGCCTTGTGCCTTTAAGCATTTAATCTTCACCGGCAACCTTGTTACGAGGAATCATTTTTGATTCAGATTATATATTTTTGTTTTCTATATTTGTTTCTGGCCTTCTGTTGAAATTTCTTCCATTTCCTGAAGACAGATGTAATGGTGCTTGAAGGCTGTTCTGATTTTCTTCATGTTTATAACCAAGCTTAAACCCCAACTTCTTCACAGCTTTGCCCTTAAGTTTATTTGGAGAGCTCCTTGATTTGTGCTGTTCCCTTGGTGCTTTTGAAGATGCTGTGGATTTTCAAATCAAGAGTTTAGGTGAAGCTGTGGAATGTTGAAAGACACTGTGAAAATGTCTGGCAAATTGCTGAAATGCTTAACTTTTGGGGAACTTTTTACACTTTGGTAGAGGACTTCTCAAATGTTTTTAAAATCAAACTTCAGTCCATTTTTTGTGCTAAGAGTGCATGACTCATACAATGAAAATACAAAGAACTGCCAGTTTTTCCAATCCCAAAAGGTTTCAAATGTCGAGCTGTTTATTCTTTTTTTTTTTCACCTGCTTTTATTTCCGCCAGTTGGTTCATACATCTAACATTTGTGAGCAAATACATGTCTTTTTTTCAGTCATCATTGTCAACAAACTTTTCAAAACTGTTGGATAACTTGTGGGTGTGAAGGGCTGCTGGGCATTTAGTGATGCAATTGTTTTAAATGACCTCAACCTGTCACTTTTTGTCATTTGTTTGTAGTTTTATAACCTGTGTAAAAAAAAACCAAAACTAGTTTATGATGATATTAACGTTTGAATTTTATGCCTCTATTAGCTAGTCATAAGATACTTATTTTGTAGTTTATGACAAAAATAGGACAGGAAGTGTTCTCTTACCTGAAGTATCCAATGATCATGATGGCCACTAGCAGAGAGCTGAAGGACACAGCATAGCCGGTGGTGTACATGACATACAGCCGCTCAAAGAAGTCTTGCTGTGAACATGCAGAAAAAATGTGCTATTTAGTCCATTCCTATAGAAAACACACAAGCATATCTCACAGGACCAAGTCTAGACAAAGTCATAAACAGAGATCAACAAGGCTTGCAGAAACACAATGTTTTAGGAGCTGAAAAATAAAAATGTCCAAACAACCCTTAAAAGGGTCATAACAACAAGTTTCATTTTTCTGTGGTTTTGGGAGTATAATATGATCTGTTGTGAACCAATGAGGCTGTGTGAATGTCAAGGGTTAATCAAAAGCCCTGCTCATAGACAGTCACCACGCAATTATAACCCCAATTTGAGACGATGTTCAGGGCATTTTACTGAAGAGTTTCCCAAATATGATTGTAGCCAATCAGAGTGAAGTCAACGAGGTAGAGCCACATATCGTTACTGTACCCAACCCTTTTACCAAGCAGGGAAATCTGGCCTGCTAAAATAACCCCTTACAAAAAGGTGACATTATTTTTTTTAAGTGAAATTCTTTGGAGAATTGATATATGCAGCAATATCAACTACATGAAATAATTTACACAGTGATGTAACCACCCCTTTAAAAAGACTTAAATATGATGTTATTTCAGGAGTGTTTGTCCAAAATCTGATATAACCTTTTCTTTTCAACCAATGGTCAGACTAAAGTAAGCTGAAAGATGTTGCAGATCAAGTCAAAAGAAGGCTCAAGCTCTCTCTCAAAGATTGTTATTTATAGCAGATTATACTCTCCATACACCGAGTTTGCTGATGATGCTTAATAAATATATAAAAAGGTGGAAAATAGGATCCTTCAAAAGCATTTCTGGTTTATTTACTTTTAATTTTATTCATGGAATCTATATTCTTATCAAATAAATAAATGATTGGCAATTTATGGTACCGTTTCAGTTTGACAGAAGTAGCAAAAGTGAGCGTTCATCAATCAAAGAAAATGTGATTTGAAGTTCAAGTAAAAAATCATCAGAGAAATCAGGCATTAAAACAAAATAGATGAGAGTGTAGACCTCCAGTCACACCATCCGATGATGACATTTAAGGCACAAAGCCTTAGAATTTCTCACTGTCTCACATCATAACACCAACAGAAAAGCTTACATCTTCACGACAAATCAAGAACCTTTTTTTTTTTTTTTTTTTTTTTTTTTTTTTTAACTTTTACTAGCTTCACTAAGTTAGAAATGTATTTTCAGAGAATTGTGCTTTTTCAGTCAACCAGACGGAGTGTGAAAATATTAAAACACAAAATAGAAGTCATAGAGCTAATGCGTTATGTTGAAAACAGCTTTAATAATAATCTGCAGAGATTGTCAAAACTACCAGAACGTCAACTGTTCCAGCTGCATTCATATTTGAGCAGCTTAAAGGCTTAATTACAGACTTTGAGAAACTGCAGATTAAGAACCATGCCACGGTAAAGGAATAAAATTCTTGTTTTAAGGAATAAAAGCTGAGGCATTTTGCAGTGATTGTCTTCATCTTAATTTAATCATTACAGGAAAGCAAGGTGCTGGTTGCATCTTATTATGAGATTCTGCAGGCTTCTGCACCAGCCTCTGAAGGTGCTCTACAACAAGCTGGTCTACGTATATTGTTCTGCTCTGCCCCCATCACATCTTGCCAAAACCATGGTCTCTCGGATCTCCAACACCGTTCAATTTTGGGGAAGTTGGAAAACCTCATTCCAGTGGGAATGCAATTATGGCTGTGTTGTCAGTACTTGGCAAATAGATTTTTCATTAATATTTCCCTGTTCATCTTAACATAATGCTCTGGGAGGTTTTTGCACCTCGACCATCAGTTATAGTCTTTCAGTGGAGGAGCAAATACCAGTGGAGAGTTTCCATATTCAGGAAGAATCATGCACACGAAATTAAAAATCTGATTCTGGTACTGATCACGGTGAGCTTAAAACTCTGAAACCTAAAGTAATTTTTTTTTTGAGTCACTGCAACACCTGAAAAATTATATGTCAAAACCTAAGAGGTGTTGCTTTGTACTTTCTTCTTTTCCTTTTCTGGGTTCCTCAACACAAAATTTGTTTTCAAGGGAGGGTGGGTTATCCTGAGTTACCGCTGTAGTTATGCTGCTGGCTTAGGCTGCTGGAGGACATAATGACCACTTCTCACTCGATTACATTCCCCCAATACTCTCCAATTTTGCATTATTTGCTGGTATTTTAACTTTTAACTTTATGTGTCAGTTTTTTACTCTTTATAGAAGCTACATCTGGTCTGACATTCTGTTTAGCTGTTTAGCAATGTCCACATTGCAAATGAATCACGCATGGGCAAAGCTGAAAAACGCTATTGATCAATACTCGCAATACCCATCTCCTGACTCAACACGTGGGCGTGTGTCTGAGGGAGATGGTTTTATACCCGTACGGTGGGCTGTGACGTAGAAATCAACCAAGCTGTTTGTAACCAGTAGGAAAATCTAACAAGTATAGCCACCCTTCAACCCAAAGAGGGTAGCGCTAAGACTGTTTTAGGTCTAATTTTGCAGAATTAAACAAGTTTATACAAAAATGTCACAATTTACACAATAAAAGATAGCACCCTTATTGCCCAATTTATACAGTTTATCTGCAAAAAAAAGTTGATATGGGATTTAGTTGCTTTTTAATGTTCTCCTTCTACAGATGACACCCTTGGCCCTGTCTTTCAGTGTCTAACCCTGCCTCTCACCTCGACATTGCTTTTGGCTGAGCTTTTGCTGTGACTAACTGTATCTGCTGTCTTTCATCCTATAGACTTGAAAACTGGCTCAGAGTTTATCGGCTAAGCTGTGTTTCTCTCCCAGATGAAACTGCTAAAGGACAAACTCCTGGCATTAACTCTTTACTTCTCTTTAACACAGAAAGGAAGATGAAATAAATGATGTAGCCCTGTAACACGAACTCTTTTCTGTTTAAATATATAGAATCGCGCACACACGCTGATGTGTAAATAAGCAACTGTTTGCCATGACATTTGGAATCTAAGTTTTATAATCTGCATGACAATGGTGGAGTGTTATTTACTGCTTGTTAAGCAGTGAAGGTGACCAAAATATCAGTCCACGCTGCTGTATTTCAGATTTCCAAGAAGCTCCCATCGCAGTTCATCACAGATCATCGAGGTTTGATGAATAAACAAGTCCTGATGCCTGTTTACTGGTGTGAAGGAGCTGACTGCCTTTGTGATTATTTCTTTTGTCTCATCAGTTTTTGATTAGATCACAGCTTTCATTTTTTAATGTTCCTCTCACTACGGTGCTTCTGAGAACAGTTTATTTGTTTCTGTGATACTTGGTAGATCATTACAGAGAAGAAAGAGCACATTTTTACAGTTTGCTTTTATTCTAAAAAATAGTGAAAGGGAAAACAGAGAGCTGAGGCTTTCCACATGAACTTTGAACATCGGTTCAGCCTGTGGTAAAGAGTTGAAAGCTTCGAACTTGGAAAAGGTGAGTCACAAAAGTGAATTATATCAGAAAAGGACTTGCAGTCAGGCAATCACAAGGTTCTTTGATGAACAATTTATCATAAAATCTTCTGTTTTATTCAACATGTAAATAGGTTTTTGAATGAGTGTTAATAGAAATTCTCTTGATATTTCATAGTAATACTTACTCTTGCTTCCTCATCGCTGAGGGGTTGAAGGAACTGTAGACACTCGGAATAATTTGTCCATGTTTTATTCCACTGCTCCACAAAAACCCAGGAACCATTGACATCACACCTCCTGTAAGCGTGTCCTGCAAATGTAGACTTAAGTTATTGCGTTTCCAAAGAAAATTTGCAATATACAAATTTCCTACACATCCTCAATTCAAAAGTCCTTACTTATTAAAACATTTGTCATTTGGGTACAAAGTATTTGCCTTAAAATGCTTTCAAAGTAGTAAAATCTCATGTGCAAAATTAGGATACGAGTACATTCATACACAGTCTTGAAAATTCTGGAAAAATATGGACATTGTTTTATCCTTTTCCATGTTTGGATAAATACAGAAAAAAATTATGACATTTTTTTCTGGGGTTTTTCGTGGTTGGATCTGGTATTGTCTGATGGTGTTTAACACTGTCTTTCTCCTAGACAAACCTATTGGCTGTATTGTTGATGAAACTAACTATGTGTTCTCTTTCATCCCGTAGAATGTTTGAATGTCCCTGTATGATTGGGTTAAAATGACTTTTTTCTCCTTTTTGTAAAGTCCCTTGAGGCAAGATGTTGTGAGTTGGCAATATCAATAAATCGAATTGAACTGAATTACAGAGAAGTGTACACAACACAGTTAAAAGGCCAGATCTGAATAGTCATTTCATAACTTTTTACAACACATATCTTGACATTTACTGTTGACAATCGAAGTGGGAACAACTTTACTACAGAAAAAAATTCAAATGAGTTAGTGGCTGGCTGCATGTGACACTTTAGTCACAGGCTGCTAACCAAATGCTGTTGATTATTTAATGTGCAAGTGAGTCTTTTGTGAATAAATAAGACATTTATTAAAAATTTTTGGTCTAGTTCACATAGCACCAGGTTGTTATGGATATCTTTTCCCATTAATATATGGAAATGTAATTAAAAAAAGAGCTTTTTGAATTTGTTTGTTGTGACAAACAGCAAAAAAGGGGAAATCTTGATGGGAGAAAATACTTTTTTACTGCACTGTAGATGATTGACTAATTAAAAGCTTATTTTTTTTCTTGTCATTCCAGCACTTTGCTTTGTCAAATACAGCATGTCAGAAAAGCTGAGCAAATGCCTTTAAAGGACTTTTATGGAATACAATGTTCTGGGCTTAATGCAATTTTGTTCTTTTTAGTGTTAAGTGTTTTCTTTCCCTTTTATAGATAAATCCATTAAAAAACAAAAAGAACAAAGCATTCATCTCATCCAAGACTCCTGGGTCTTTTATAAGTTTGCTTTTTAGATTTTACAAGGTACTTTAGTACAAAGTGCCAGGCTTAAAAGTAGTTACATTAACAAATATCAATACAGAAAGGGTTCTGAATGTATCTTTGCATTCAGCGTTTCACATTTGGACTCATTGCTGGTGATGGTGCAAAAGAAAAGATTGTTAACCTTTGTGATTGAAGTCATAGATGTAAGATGGGCAGGGAACCTTCATAATCTGCCCAGGGGAGCCATGGGGCCAACAAATAAGACCATCCCAGTCTGGAGGGCACACCTCATCTGCGGCGAGAAGAAAAAGAAGTCACACTTTTATCTATCTGGTCATTAATGAGCATTAAAATTCATTCATCCATCCTTATCCACTTATCTGTGCCGCCTAAAATGGTTTTCTAAATTTCTCAAAGGTTTTTTTTTCATATCCAGTTAGAAAAACATCAAGAGCTGAGGATTTCCACTATTTTGTGGGTTGTTAAAAAGTTTAAGCTCATGTAGCAATTAAAATAATATTTTTATTCACAACTACAGGCCTAATAAAAATAAACAGATTCTGATTAGAATCACATTTTTCAGGTAAAAGGAAGAGATGTTAAATTAAATGAATTATGATTAGATGAGTTTGTGTTTAGCACAATAAAAGTCACATGTTGCCCAAACCCATTTAACCAAGACCATTGTAGGAGCATCGTGCTGTGTTGAAAGTTAGACATGAGCTGGGTAATTGGCCACAACTGAAGGAATAAATGGATGCTGCTAAATTGAGAAAATCTTGAAATCGTATTTCAATCTATGGGAAAAATATACTCTGAAAAGGCAATCAGTTAGCATAGTGTTAAGGTACAACTATGTCAATGCCATCGAAAATGTCAAGTCCAGGGTTCCTACGCATTTTTCATGTTGAGATTACATAATGTCCCACACTCGTGGATGGATGGAAGGAACTATCATGCAATTGGGTGGAAAACTTTTGTTATTATTAGAACTGGAATGTACTGGAATCAATTGCAGTACCTTTCTAAACTTTGTTAGAACCCTACGAGTATTAGTGTCACTTGGGGGAAAAAAACAAAGACATTTTTTCGGGTTTCTCACCTGTTTTAAGGTGAAGTAGAAAAATATGTCAACAGTAAAGTCAAAATGAAACTGATGCAAATACCTGTGACAGCCATGTCCTGTATGAATGAGTTAGTAAAAAAAAATCCCATAGACCCACACTACCTCGGAGGAACACAGCAGTCTTAAATTTCTAATTATTTTCACTTCATCATCAATATTTTTGGCAATTTCCCCACATTTCAACATTATTCTTGAAACAAATTTTTGACCTTTTATTCAATATTTCGATTTTTTTGTTTTTGTTTTGTTTTTCAACTTCATTCTTGAAATCAATTTTGACTTTAATGTGTAATGGAAAATGTGTAATGGCGTTTATTTTCCTTGGTGTTGATTGGCTGTACCCCCGAGAGCGGAGATAAGAAAGATTCTGGATTTTGACTTCTGCTGAAGTGCTGAAGGGCTTTCTACTGTGAGCATTAATGCATATAAAGGTTTATTTGGTGTTTGAACTACTAAAATGGGCAGTTATAGAAATTTTAGAGATCCACTGTACCCAAATTTTCAGCTGTGACTGAAGCAAAGAGCCATTTAAGAGTCATGAAGGTGAAATTGTTAGAAATGTTCAAGTCTTCTTCCTTTGGTCTATTTGCTTTAAATTTTGTTATTTGGTCATTATATTAGTATTGTATGATGTAAGGATGTCTAAGAACCATAAAAATAACAAATAAAACTTAATAAAAATAAAAAAGCAAAATCAACATCTGATTATGTTTGGGCAAGTAGAGTGCCTTAAAGGTAATTTGATTGATTAATTAATTGATGTATGGACAACTCACATCCTACACATTTTGTTAAGATGAATCATGAGAATGAAAAAAGGCTGTCTTATTCCAACTGTGCAGATTTATGTTGTGTTTTACATTATGCTGATGTGTTTTCACCTGTGGTTGTTGGTTCCATATTAGACAAGTTCTGATAGCACCGCATTTTCACTTCATACAGGATGAACATCTGCTCTTGTGCAGAGAGAGGACCGTCGAACCCCAACTGTAAAGCACAAAGAGAAAGATCAGATCCCTGACCTCATGTCAATATAATATGTAAATAAACTGGAAGGGTTGCATGAAATTTTAATACCATTTGGGACAACTGAGCATCCAGCATCTGCTTTGGGCAGATGTTGCAAGTTGAGAAAAGACCACAGAGATCAGACAGTAGCACAGTTCTCATTTTAATATTAATTTGAATATTAAAAAGTTGTGATATTTGCCTATAAAAACATGTTTACAACATCCAGTTCTAGAAAATATAATAATTTTCCTCCTTTATGCAGTAATTTTACTCAAATGCTGCTTAGTATTCAAAACACATTCAAATGCTTA
The DNA here is from genome assembly GCA_014839685.1 of Anableps anableps. NCBI lineage: Eukaryota > Metazoa > Chordata > Actinopteri > Cyprinodontiformes > Anablepidae > Anableps > Anableps anableps. The sequence continues at coordinate 31,386,174 of CM026075.1, read as the reverse complement.
TTACAAAAGAATAAATCCACCACTGTGACCTACAGTATGTGCACCCATATTCTGTTATGAGTAATGAGTAACTAAGTCTCTCATAATTGTTTCCGTGGTGAGATTTATTGCATGCTAGATGAATTATTTAAGATGGCTGATTGCAGAGAAGATCCTTGACACTGATCTGTTAATATAATCTAAGTCTAAAACAGAGACCCAACAGTTACTATTTAGTTTCCATCACTGTTTTTGAAAACAGTTACTTTTAAATAGTTTTTTAACTCAAGCTAGAGAGTAGGGCTACAACAATTTGTCAATATAATCGATGATATCAACTCTAAAAAACTGTGAACATGAGATTTTATTTCTTACAGGCTATATAGAACCACAAGTGTGTTTATTTTAGAACTGCAATATACTACAGGACGTGATGGAGTCAACGTCTCTATTGTTTGCCCAGCACTGCAGGCTAAATGTAGTCTTCTTCAGTGGTAGCAGCACTGCAGTGCATGAGCATTTATGCATGCACATAAAGCTGTGTGCACAAACTGAATGGGTCAGTTTCATTGAGTTAAAACACGCCCGGACACTTATGCACAGTTCAAGTGTAGCGGTTCTCGTCCCCGATGTGGATTTGGCATGTTGTGATGTATCGCAACAAGACAGAAGAACTTTCTTTGGTGACAAGGTGGTTAAATTTTTAAAAATCTCTGACACGTAGAAACAGAATACATAAAACAGGAGAAAGGCTGCTAGTGTGGGCTGTTTTTAATAAAGCCCTATTTCTTTGGTATGCATCTCACGTAGCTCATTCACAACTGTTTAGGTGAAACTTATTGTTTTGACAGTATTGTTATTGTATGTTTTAATAAGGTGTAATAAATAATAGCCACTTGCCAAACACAGTTCCAGTTGAGTATAACCCTGTGCATCTCTCCAACCATTCATTCAACCAAATCCATGCATCCACCAATCCACCCAGCCATCCATCTATCCTTCTGGAGGGAGAAGTCCACTTTCACCCATAAGAAATCCATTGCCTCATACTTAAATGAGCTTATAAGCGTCAATTAGTATAAATTCCTCCAATAATACTGTCAGCAGTCTGGTGGCATTAATCTGTACCACGCAGACATCTTTTGCCAGCACAATTTGTGGAACATCCAGCAGATAAATATAATCTGCATCTCCTTTTCTGGGCTATATAGACGTGCTCCTGCAGAGCAGCAAGGCATAACAGTGTGCTGGTGTGCTGGAATTATTTCGTAATCTTGTAGCTCAAAATCAGCATTGGTGGAAGATATTTTTAATCTATATTTTATTATTTTTATTTTACATTCTTTAAATGTTCCAAATATTTGACAAGCAATATCTTCTGTCATTGCATTTATGCCTCCTGCTCGCCACAGTGACCGCACAGATGTTTGCGTGCCAGTTTGCACCTGATTTTCAAATGTGCTAAGTATAGATGCAAAAACAGCGCCCGCAATCTGGTTCTGGTTTAGTAACTTGGATTACGGGTGGTAAATCACTACATTTGCATATCCTCCTCCCAGGTCTTTTGTGCTTTCTGATGATCAGTATATGTTTTGCATATTAATGAAGGCAGACACGCTAAATTTGTTGCTCCTGCTATTCTTCACATTTTGCTGACTCAATCCTGTTTGCAGGTTGTTTGTAGATCAGGTTTGCGCATCCTGTCAAGTTTGCGCCTGTTTTTGAATGCACAAACCTTTAGAAGATCAGGCCCATAAACTGGTGAAACTTGGGCTGAATTGTTCCACGGTAAATACATGTATTCTTCATATTAAGGGAAGGTGTAGTGTAATATAATCCATCTTAGTTTCAGAGTTTTTTCTACTTCCATGTTAACTTGATCTAGATGACATTATTATATACTACTCAGCTGCATTTGATAGAGTGGAAGAACAACTTCGTCAACGGCAACTTGTTTTAAATGTAGAGAAAACAAAATGTTTGTATTTTTATTGCTTCAGAAATTGTGAAATCTACACTAAATGTGAAAATCTTGACGAGATATGAAAAACATGGAATTAGTGTCTACTTTTAAATATCTAGGATTTTAACTGATGATCATTTGACTTTTAAGGACCATATTCAGTATGTTGTAAAAAAAAAAAAAAAAAGAAAGAAAGAAAAAAAGAAAAAAAACTGGAAATTCTTTTTTGGTTTTACTATATAAATAAGTTCTGCTTTTACGTTTGTTTGTAACAAAAATTTATGGAAACAACCTTTCTTACTGTTGTGGACTACAGAGATGTATTTGCTCCATTGTCTTTGCATGCTAGATGGTGTATTCCATAGGTCATTAGGATTTCTTATTTTTATTCATTGTATAGTCTATTCTAAAATTAACTGGGCATCTTTATATATACAACAACTCAGTCACTGGTTTTATTTATAAAACTATTTTGGATACTACCCCTATCTATTTTGTCTCTTAACAAGGAAATATGTAAGTTACAATCTTAGATCTATGGACGTTCTCCAATTTTCTTCTCCTACACTCCAATTTGCATTCTTTGCATTATTTTAACTGTTAACTTTTTGTTTTCTCACAATAATGAACTGAACTTAATGTTCTGTTTGATAAGTAGGATTAATTGGAAAGTATGTATGAATGAACTGAAATGATTTTTTTTTTTTTTTCTGTATAAGTTGCCTGGAGTTGATATTTGTTGTGAATTGGCGCTACATAAAAAAAATTGAATCGAACTGAACCTAAACATAAACTTGTGTCAATTTAGAAGCAGAATATTTTACCTCCCAATGGTTTAAATGAGAAATTTTGTTATATCTACTCTGTAGTTTCCATAAGTTTTATCCATTGCAGGGCATATAAGAAGACCCAGCACTCTGGACTTTCTAAAGAGATTCTGGAAAGAGAAATGGTCAAAGATCCATTTGTCTGTTTTCCTACCTTGCGAAATGTTTGATCTGGTGTTTCTCATCTTCTCACATACGTTGCTGTCACTAAAAAAAACATTTTACATATCTAAACAGAAGGAAATGAAACACATTTTGAGTAAGCGATATCAGTTGCTAGAATGATTGTAATGAGTGGAATTAAAATTAAGCTCTGGAGACGGATAGCCGAGAAACTATCAATTTTGCAAAAAAGATTTTTTTTTCATGTCAATTACTTTTTTCCCTTCTTAAAAAAGTAACTCACAACAAAGGTTAGATTTTTCAAAGCTGTCAGTGTAAGATTATGCTTCTGCTATAAAAGAAGAATTTATTTTACCCACCTTTCCAAGCAGTGCTAGTGAGGATAGAGGGCGCTTATACCTGACACAAACGTTTCATTTATGTTGCTGCAGCAGACTTTGATCTTTAAAAAAAACATTCACACCAAATTAGCATTGTTCCACATTGCAAATGATAGGAAAATATAAAGCAGTCTGTCCTGTCAAAGCTGCTGTCCTGACTTTTATGTGAAATTGAGAGGAATATTTCAGTCGTGACACTAAAATGTCCACCAAACTGACAGCTAATTTTCAAAAACAGGATGAATGCAGGGGCTTAATATTCCCTCCCATTGACCATAAATGTCACAGCAAAAGTGTTATTGCAGTCTTTCCAGTAATTATGCTGAGATTTCACTTTGTGCAAAACTGGGGGAGTCACTGATAGCAGGGGTTATGATACTTGACTGAGAGCCTCTTTAAGTCCTTAATGTAAATTTCAAGTGACCTTCTATTATCAAAGACTATCTGTTTGATCGACTCATATAAAGCTCTTTGATGTTGACATACAATGAAAATCAATTTATAGATTTACAGGCATCTGCATTGTCAAAAGTATTAGTTTAAGGACAAAAGAGCGTCAATAAAGTTTAAATATATAACACTGAAAAGTTGTAGCACTTACACTATAATGAAAAAGTATTTTACCCTAGCAGATTTCTGCTGTTTTTGCTTGTATTGCTACACTCAAATGTTTTAGACCACTAAACAATGTTTATTAGACATAGATAACACAAATAAATAAAATACAGTTTTTCAAATAATGATTTCAATAATTAAGGAAAAGGTTATCCAAACCAACAAAGCCCTGTGTGAAAATATAATTGTCTCCTTTGTCAAATCCTAAATTAACTGTAATTAACTGCATTTATTGGTTCAAGAAGACAAGTCACTCCCAGGCCAAATTACTATCAGACCTGCTGAATCAAGAAATCACTTAAATACAACCAGTCTGAAAACGTGAAGTCGACTGAAAGATCTCCAATAAGACAACACATTCTCTGGTGATCAACAGAAATTCAAGAGTAGGTGAGAAGCAAACGCACTGTAATCGATCGGCTTGGAGAGGGTTTCAAAGTGATTTGTAATATTATGCAAGTCCACCAAGCCACAGTGAGCGCCAAAATCTACAAACTGACAAATCATGGAAAAATGGTGGACCTTCCTCGGAGCGGTCGGCTAACAAAAATTAATGCACGCTTGACTAATCTTGGAGGTCACAAACGATCCCAGAACAACATCTAGAGCACAGAACTGACTTACCTAAGTTCAGTCTTCATGATTGGACAAGAGGAAATCCAAAATGGCCAACAATTTGCATCCATAGAAGAGCTCCAAGATAAAAGCCATTGATGACACATTTGCTAAAAAAAACATCCTAATGATCCCAAAGACTTTGGGGAAACTTTTCTGTGGACTGATGAGAAAAAAAACTGAATTTTCTGGACAATGTGCATCTACTTACATCTATCATAAAGCTATAACACCATTTCAGTGAAAGAACATTGTCAACAGTCAAACATGGTGGCGGTAGTGTGGTGATTGGGTGCTGCTCTGGACGTCCTGCTGTAATTGATAGAACATCCTGAAGGAGAATATCCTGCCTCACTGACTCTTGGATTACACAGCAGTACAATGACCACAAAACCAGCAAGTTCAACTAAGAATGTCTCAACACACACACACACACACACACACACACACACACACACACACACACACACACACACACACACACACACACACACACACAAATGCTATGGCCTTGGAGAAAAGATGAGGAACCCATCATCCTGCAGATCTGGTGCCTATCCAGATTGTGGGGAGTTAATTGAGATGGTTCTGTTAAGGATGGCTCGTGGAAACCATGGATGGATAGATGACACAGTGTAGTATATTTGTACACTTGAGAAGAAGTGGAGTTTATTTCACTGATAAAATCCTGGAAATTGTGTCTAGTATTAAGTCTTCCTCTTTGTTCATGACACACGTTTTAAACAATCCCTTTCCAGCTCATGAACAGATGAGGAAGTTTTATTTTATCAAAGTCTTCACATTCTGTGATGATAGGCAGGCATGTTAATTGTTCAAGCTGTCCTAATTTAGTTTTGAGTAGGTTTTCAGTATTACACTGCACACCTTAAAAAAGCCATTATCGATCCATTCACTCTCAGCACCTGTCGGGCTGACTGGGAAAGTTACATGATAATTGGGCAAAGACAAGATTACAGACCCGTGGAAAATTAAGCAGATCAAGCATGCGTTAATGTTTCTGACAGCTTCTTGTACCGTTGCTAGGATGTTTAAGACCTGGAATGAAGCTTCACTGTTTCCCAGTTGATTTATCCTACAGTAACAGAAAGTCCATTGTAATGTTTGATTAAAAGCACAATTAATGTTTTAAAGTTTTTCCAGCTCATACAACTTTACAGCTCTTGAAATTAGAAGCAGCAAATGTGGCAAAGCTAAGGCCAGCACTCCCTTTGGTCTCATTATCTTTCTTGGCGCTTGCTATGCAGCTGTAGAGTGTCCTTTTTACACATGGAGACATGGTTGCCATACAGACATAAATTATGCTTGTTTAAAACTCAACAGATCAATTAAACTTGAGCAGTTTCTGATGTTTGAGCCTCTCTGTTGCAATTAGTTAACATTCACTATTCAGCAGACTCACTTACTGCTCATAAACATTTAGTGATGTTGCTGCTATTTAATTATCTCGTGTATTTTAATTTTAAAACTTTCATAACTGTTGTCAGCAGATCAGAAAGCTAAACACGTGAAATGTGAGTTACCTTTAAGCTTCGTTTAAGTGTTGGTGCATCCATCTGTCCGACTGTCCATCCAAATTCCTCAATGAATCTCTTAAATCAATCCAGCCATCCACCTGTCAAATGTCCATTCATTCAACCAAATCCATGCATCCACCAATCCACCTGTTCAGACCCATCCATCCATCTATCCATCTGAAGGTAGTCCACTTTCACCCGTAAGAAAACTATCGCCTCACACTTAAATGATCTTATAAACATCAATTATTATAAATGCCTCCAGAAATATATGTGCATTTTTCATGGCATGACATGGCATGCTAAAAGCTTCCAAGGGATTCTTTCTTTTAGTCTAATAATAATGCCCTTATTTTCATACTGCTGTTATCTTCAGTTATAAAACTACATCCTACAAGCCAACTTCAGGAAGCCAAACAAACTGCATGGGAGCTTAATTTCCTTTCCGGAGGTGTTCCATCAACAAAAGCTTTTGATAGGTACCAAAGCCCTGCACACAAGCTAATATTGGCTGCATGATCACCATGGTTCTACACCATCATGCTGAGAAGGTCTCCATAAAAGCAGAGGGGAAGGTAAAAGGAACAAAAACACATCAGGAGTCATCTCCTGAAAGAAATATGATAGCTTCAAACACAGATGAAAGGAACAAACACAAAAAGCTCTACCATGCTATATGTGGCAGGAGTTTCTCTAGAGTTTTTTTGGGAAAATAACTTGCTGCTCTTAAAACCTAACAATACCAGTATAAAAAAAGTTGTTTGTCACTAAGATAAAATCTCCAAAGATGAGCAGAATGCTACTGGAAATTCATTTAAACACAGCAAGAAATGGATTTTAAGAAGGTGAAGTAACACAACACAAAACCTGATGCTCACAACAATTTTAGATATAAAGAAACAAATCTGAAAAACATGGACAGAGAACACACACACACTGTAAGAGAGGAGGAAGGCATTTTCAGTAATCTTGACTCTCCTCTCTATTCGAGTTCTCTGCAATTTGCACAATGTGTGACTGAAATTTCTGAGATGTTCACAAACAGGTCTACAAAAACACAATGATCCACAGGACAAATGGTTGACCCTACTCTAACTAAATTTAATCTGAGCTTTTAGTCATTTTACACTGATTATGAAAGGGGCCATATCCCTTTGACTCTTTCAACTTAAGTTTATTTGTGTAGCACAATTCAGCAACAAGGCAGTTCAAAGTGCTTTACACCATAAACATGATACAATAATCACTTGTAAAACAAGCAATAAACATTACATTTTGTCAAATGCCATCATCAAAATCATCAAGCAAATGTACATTAAATGTATTGGTCAGTGCTCGAGTAATTATGAATCAAAGGCAACTCTAAGCAAGTAGGTTTTAACCTTGATTTAAAGTAACTCAGTGTTTCAGCGTCTTTGTAATTTTCTGGAAGTTTGTTCAAAATTTGTGGAGCATAGTAACTGAATGCTGCTTCTCTGTGTTTGGTTTTGGTTCTGGGGATGCCGAGCAGACTAAAACCAGAAGACCTGAGTGGTCTGGAAGGTTGACACAACAACAACAGATCTTTAATGTATTTCACATCTTATTTCTCTACATCCACAAACTTTTGTTTATTTTATTAGAATTTTGTGTGACAGTGAAGTATATTGGGGGTTGTCTATAATGTGCCTTTGTGAGATGTATAAGTAAAAACTCTACAAGACAAACTTAATTAAATAAACATATTTATTAACCCAGATTAAGGATGCAGATGCAAGGATTCCAGAATTTCACATTTCTCTGTAGGTCACTCCAAGCAAAAAAGTCTCAGCTTAGATGTACTCATACTCTCAATACTCCATAAATGTGAATTTAAAGTCTGTAGTTGTCTAATTTTTGTATATGTAAAAATCTGAAAAGTGTGGCAAGGTTTTGTATTTAGCCATTCAAAGTGAATATTTTGGAGGACCACCCCTCACTGCAACTCCGGCTCTATTGGGCTATGAGGTATGATTTGCATGTCGAGAGACTGGAGTTTTTGTTCATTCTTCTTTTCAAAATACACGATACTGACAAAAGTATACACTCATTCAAAGCTCGGGATATTGTCTTAAACCTTAACGTGCTTTAACGTTCACCACTTTTCCCAGTGACCAATCTGATGTGTTCCTTGATCTTCATTTTCTCAAATCTATAAGGTTCTCAAGCAAACCTCCACAAACACTAAATAAGATGGACTGTATTTGCCCATTAGGTGACTTCTGAATGCAGTTGTTTGGGCTGGATTTTATTAGGAGTTCTCGGAGAGGCTGATGTTGGATTTTTAGATTTTTATTTGTAAAAGATTTTGGAAAACATGCATAATTTTACTCCCACATCATAATTCTGCACTACTTTATGTTGGTGTGTCACATAAATTCCCAACAAAATACAGTAAAGTTTGTCTTATTGGAACAAAAAATGTAAAAGTTTCTTTATGAATGCTTTGGGGATTAAAACAGAATAATTGTAAAGTTAAAGTTTGAACAATACATTTGTAAGCAGCCACAATATGGAAACTGTTTAAAACTGAGGCAACAATACTCAGTTTAAATCAAATTACAGAGCTGACACATCTTAGAGAACCCTCCAGAAAATACCTTATCCCTTAAACCTTTTTTGTTTTTCTGTTGTATAAAACCCACTGATTTCAACATGCCTTTTATACACTCAGTGCCTCCAGGAGAAGTGTCATCAAAGCAGACCCACAGCTTGACTGCAACATGTTTTTCTGTGGAGAAGATAATTTCTTATTTACAACCATATTTTTTTCATCCCTGGGAGAATCGGTATAGCATTCCAACATGTGTTACGTTTTTCTCCCTAAATATTATAAATATATAGTATAAATATTGCAAAAATGCACATGTCCGTGCTGTGTTTAGGTTTAAAACCAAATTGGTTGTCAGAGGTCTGGGCAAACTCCTCCAACCTATTTAATAAAATCCTTTCTAGGACCTTTGACAGACTACTAGCTAAAGCTATGGGTCAGTAATTCTCCAGAGAGCAAATCTTACCAGCTTTGCCCAAAATAATTGATACTAGTAATGTACAAATGTTCTTTATTAGTCAATATGTACCCAGCTTTCACTCAGCAGTTTTAAAGGGGTAATATTATCTATTTTCAAGACACCTTGTGTCATTTTATATCACAATCAATAACTATGTCACCTTCAGTTGCTATAAAAATGCTATATATAAAAACAAAAGAAATTTGACTGTGCATTATAGCTGTATCTGACGCCTTGAAATTGCTCTCTCTCTCTTTGAGAACCTCCTACCCTTTCCAACAGTCCTCCTTCAGCATGTCATCACAACAATGCTTCTCCATGGGATCTGCTGATGCAGTGTATAACTACCACCATTGTAGTTTGTAAAGTAAGCTTGGCAGATCTGCAGTTCTGTCAGGTGTTTGCTGATTGCTGCTATCGCTAGTTTGGTGGAGCTGTGTGGGGGAGGGGTGCTCTGTGGGGCAGAAGATTTATGAAGGCATCATACTTAACAGGTTGTGCTAATAATGATACTCGAGTGCAAACGATCTTATTGAGAGAAAAAGATTCAAAGTTTGCCATTTTGAGGAGTGAGATGCTTAAAATTAAGTCAGATAATAACTCTGTGATGTCACCTCTGCTCTTGATACAACATATACAGAAATGCAATACAGTAAGGAATCTGCAGAGTTTCATTGAATCAATGAACTGAAGAATCTAATACATAAATAAAATTAGAGATTAAAAAACACAAGTTTTATTTGTTTTGAATGTATCTTGAAGACTTCTGTAAATACCTTGTGGGTTTGTGGACTTCTCCATTTTAAGGTGTGCAACAATGCATGTACGTATGTGTGCATACGGAGGCATCCAAATCTACCCTTACCTGATTTTACTCCATTTATAGATTTTGAGTGAAACAGAGATAGCTACAGCTCTGCAACATTATCCTGTTTATGAGATCATTGTTTCATTAGATGAAAGACGTTTCATTATCAAGACAAATATACATTTTCAACTAATCTAAAAAGTCGGGAAAAAAATACTTAAGTTCTAAACTGTAGTTCTTAAAGTTGAACTGGAATCAACAAAAATTGCTCTTACCAGGTAACAGCTTTAAAAAACTGAGATCTGTGTATCTTTATATCAAATGTCAAACAGAAAATACAGCTTTGTGGAAGAACCACAGTGTTGGTCCTGTTGGACCTTAGCAAGGCAATTGGCACTGTTGACCATAATATATTATTAAAGCAACTGGAGAGCTGGGTTGGACTCTCTGGTCCAGTAATATAATGGTTTTAATCTTACCTAAAGAACAGGGATTTCTTTGTGTCAATAGGCAACTTCTCATCAGAGCAGACAGAAGTCACATGCGGGGTACCCCAAGGTTCAACCCTGGGACCCCTTCTATTCAATACCTGTATGCTCCCACTAGCTCAGGCTATAACAAGTAATAAGATCAGTTACCACAACTACGCAGATGATACACAGCTCTATATCACAATGTCACCAGGTGACTCCAAACCCATCCAAGCACTGAACAGATGCTTAGAACAAATCAATGTGTGAATGTAACAAAAGTTTCTCCAGATGAACAGAAACAAAACTGAAGATATTTTCTTTGAACCTAAAGAGGAACGGTTTAAAGTCAGCACGTAGCTTCAGCTATTGCAACTACAAACTAGTGATCAGGCCCGAAATCTGGGTGTAGTGATGGACTCAGACCTGAACCTTCAGAGACACATAAAGTCAATTACAAAGTCGGCCTTCTATCATCTGAAGAACATTTCCAGGATTAAATAATTAATTTCTCAACAAGATCTCAAGAAACCGATCCATGCGCATCGATTACTGCAACAGTGTCTTCACAGGTCTGCCTAGAAAATCAATCAGACATCTGCAGCTAATCGAGAATAATCGAGCTAATCCAGAACGTTCCTGCTCATGTTCTCACTAAAACCAGGAAGATAGAGCTCATCATCTCAGTTCTAATGTCCTTACACTGGTTCAGTGGAGGTCAGAGAATAGACTTTAAAATTTTTTGTTAGTTTATAAATCACTGAACAGCTTAGCACCAAAATACATTAAAGACCTGTTGTCAATGTATCAACCTTCCAGATCACTCAGGTCTTTTGGTTCTAGACTATTCTGCATCTTCAGAACTAGAACCAAACATGGAGAAGCAGCATTCAGCTTCTATGCGCCACAAATCTGGAACAAACTTCCAGAGAACTGCAAAAAAGCTGAAACACCGAACTCCTTTAAATCAAGGCTAAAAACCCACCTGTTTAGAGTTGCTTTTGACCCATAATAACGGGAACATTGACCAACATATTTGATGTGGATTGATGTTTTTAATGATGGCACTTGAGAAAATGTAATGTTTGCTGAAATGTGGTATACAAATAAATTTGACTTGACTTTATAATTCCACTAAAGCTGATCCAAGTGATTCTTGTTTGAATCAGACTGTGTTATCTTACTGACTCCTCTCTCTGCTATTGTAATTTTTTTTCAAAACCAATCTTGAGATATATACATTCATACTCTTTTTCCAAAGTCAGTTGAATTAAAATTTGAGTCTCCTATTTTTATCTACATTATTTTCCCATGGAGAATCTCACTACAGGGAAAGATTTCACTGGTTTTGACATGGATTCAGTTATCACACAATTTGACATTTGTTTTGTCAAAATATCCCCTGATGAAACATTGCTGTAATATTTAGGAGAATTGTTTTCATTCATTATGAGAGGATTTGGAACAAAAGGCTTATGTAAAACCACGGTTGCCACGATGACAACCAATTTGCAAATTAAAATAACCACTCTGAACCTCTCCAGTTGCTCTCTGGGCAGTGACTAATACGGCTGAAAATCCAGTGATTCACGTCTTCATGTGTCACCATTTTGTTTAATTTCCATTCATCAAATGTCCTGAGATTTTTTTTTTTTTTTTTTCTGTTGAGCTCATTACTACCAGTGTTCAAATAAATCAACCGGACAGTTTCTGCTATCTCTGTATCTCAGAAAAGCAGCTGGCTTTGGACTCTTTTAAGGTCAGGCTCCAGATAAGATGTAACTGAAAAAGGAGGAATGTGTTGCTTATATTTGCAGAGTGTAAGGTGAATCTGAGTTGGATTTTCAGAGGTATTTTTTAAATAACAAATGGCAGAGAAAGTCGTATGACTCCAAATTTATTTCTTGCTTTCACTGTATCTAAAGGGCTGCTCTGTAAAACTTTGGAAATATGCTTCAAAGATTGGCAGATGTGTCACACATCAGTCTCTAAATCCACATCAAAAAGGACTGTCAAAATGAAGTCAATCAGTTGCTTTTATGCATTAAAACTATTGCTTAAAAAAGCAACCAAAAGGAAGACATTCCTCAAAAAATTTGCAGAATTCAGCAATAAAATATGTAAAAGTATAAATGGAAAATATAAAATATAAAATCAAACAACAAATGAAGTCATAACAAATTAGAGAATTAGAAAAAAAAACGTTTCAAGCATTAATAATTTTGCTATATTAAAATTTTAATGATTTATTATATTTTCTGCAATAGGTTTTAAGAGCTACATTTTTTCTTAATAACGGTGGTTTTATTTCACCAAAGATGTACAAAAAAGGGAAAAAGCAAATGTGAAACAATACAGAATAAAATCCTTAAAAATGACTATCATGAAAACTAAATGAATAATTTTGGGGACAACGATATAGCAAAAAATGTTTTTTTTAATACACAAAAACAGATAAAAAATGAATACATAGATAAAATTGACATTTAACAATGTTGAACCTCAGTTAAATCATTCCTGTTAACATTTTTTGCTTTTTATTTGTATTATAAGGACAGGTTGTTTTTTCTTTAGCTGTGTATCTATTTTTATTGGCACTCCTTTATTTTGGCAGTTTCAGTCCTCCATAGTACGCAGGTGCGAGGCTATTTATACTGATGACTCATTGCCTGTTTTTTTGATATAAAGGTTGTGATAGTTGTGTAAACTATTGTGCATGAAGCAGTTTCAAGATAAAGAGGGGTTTACTATTTCTCAATAAAAATAGAACTGACATAAACAGTTTCTTACCTGTGCTTCAATCCAAGTCCAATACATTAAAAAGTTTAAGATCCATAAAATAAAGTTCATAGTTCGTCGGTCTGCTTTCATTACTAATATTTGGGTTGAAGTATTGTTAAAATGTGTGTTCAGCTGAATCCTCCGTGATGTCGGCGCATCCTTGGATAAAATCTTCAAATCATTGCAAAGTTTCGCCTGAAGTTCCGATCCAAAACCCGAGCAGCGGCAGGTGGATTCATCAAATCCTAAAATCCCCAACCGCTCCACTTCGCTCCTGAAACACGCAGACGGATCCCTGAAATAATTCGCCGCCCTGCAGAGCGTTCAGGACCCTGCCACTGCCGCCTCTGCAGAGAAAGAGACCCCGATGGACGCGCGTTGGCTCCGGAGGTCCCCGTTAACCCGCTGATGCCGCGATCAGTGAGTCTCATCGGGAACAAATGAGCTCCACTTTCAGGCGCCAGCACACTTCCATGTGTCATGAATCACTTCATAGTGTGGGTATTTCCCCCACGGAGCATCCACTGCATCCAACCCGACTGCTCCTGCAAGTCACCATGTGATGTGTGGTGGAGGATCCTCTCTCTCTCGGTTTTACCTCGCCGAGGAAACGCGCGTCAGGGAGGGCAGCATGTCTGATACCCCCAAAGGAAAACTGAATTTAGACCTCGGATAATAGAGTCTCTTCAACTTGTTATAGTTGTAAATTGTTTTTCACTCCCATCCAAAACTATTGGAGACACTGGAAACAGCAACAGGGAATTCTTCACTATAAAAACCTTAATTTGAAAAAAAGAGACCTGCCTTTTAACCTTTGTGTCCTGGGATATACAGTGTTTTACATAACTATACCATATTTTCACATTTTACCACAGTAAGTCCACAAACCTCGTGATTTTGTAAAGTTTTCACAAATAAAAAAGTGTAACAGGGTTGCATGCATTTGTATTGGGTTCCCATGTATAAATACTTTGTATGGTATGTCTCTACCAGCTTTGCCCATCTCAGACTTAAATTATTGCCCCCATTCTTCTTTGCAAGGTAGTTCAAATTCAGTGAGACTGAAACCTACAACTGCTTCTTAATAGATTTGGGATTGGGCTTTAACTAGGCCATTCCAACACATGACTACACTTTAATATAAACCATTTTATGGTAGCTCTAGTTAGATGTTTAGGGTGATATTCCTGCTGGATGGTGAACTTTCACCTCTGCACCAAGGCTTTTGCTGCCTCTAACATGCGTTCTTCCAGGATTACCCTACATCTAACTCCGTAACTGACAACCTTTCTTGTCCCCCGCTGAAAAAAGGTATGCCCACAGCTTGATGCTGCCAAAGCCATGTTTCACATTGGGGGTGCTATGTTCAGTGTGGCATGCAGTGCAACTAAGCATCAAATTTATGAATTCAAATAGGTGGGTAATTTATATCAAAAACATTTGGAAAGGTGAGTGGTTATAGGTCCCCAAAGTTGACAGATTGTACAAAAAGGCTGTTATCTCTTTCTACTTCATTGCCATGCCTTTACTTTTTTGTCTCCTTGTCTGTCTTCAGAGAATTTATAGCTCAGATCTTGGGATTGATGTGGTCACTATAGAACATCCTGAATGTTTATCTTTAAATGCACCTGAATAGCTTTGGGTCCATGTCTTGGAACACTTTTCATGATACTGTGAAGCACTGCCCAATATCTGTGGCTGAATCTAAGCAGAAAGTAAATCCCTGTACGCCTCAGGAGTTATCCAGCTGCTTCTGTCTATAAAAACCTGTGACCCTGTGCCACTGGACGTAATGAGTGTCTATTCCATCACTCTGCCTCGTGTGTTTCTGACACTTTAGATGATGAGCTGTGTTAAACCTTCATTATAACTTCTTCCAGATTCTCGCACAGTCTTATTTTGGTTTCATTTCTTAGGGAACTGTTCCAGAACAAACGCTGTCTTCTGCTGTTTTTGTGTCTCTCTTGCTCTTTTTAGTAGGCAAAATATGATTTGTCTATGCTATTATCAGGCTTTATTGTTAGTCTGTGTGTTAATTTGACCACTCCTGATGTTTCAGATGGATGCCTTTCAAAGCAGCTGTTTATCTTGCAAATGGACCTTTATTTGCCTTGTGTTGTGAGGTTTTACATCAATAGCTTCCAAATACAAATGGGACTTTTGGAATCTACCATATTTGTAGCCTGCATAAATAAAGAAAATAATCAAAAGATAAGCTCTCAGCTGACTGCAAGACACCTTTTCAGCTCTCTATTTCAGCTTTTTTTCTAACTTTGCACAATAAAGATTGCCTTCAGTTTGGATGTCAAATCTTTAGTTTGGATTTTAAAATCTGATTACAGCTAAGAGTCAGTAGATCTGTCTCCAAATATTTTTTTAGCAAGCCAAAGCCTTCAGACTCACTGGCAGAACATTGTTTAATCTTTTCAGACACTTTCCATCCACTTTATTCTTTATGTTCAGTAGGAAAGTAGGAAAGTGGTAAACTGTTCTTGTTTCCCAGTTGCTTCTACGCACATCCTCTGGTGTACAATGTTTTTACGGTTTTTCCTTTCACAGACAAATGTTTTCTTTTTGTGACATAACAGGTGACCCAGAAAAGCAGAACCACTACAGAAAAGACAGCCAGAAAACTGACAGATGCACACAGCTAAGTTGTCAGTTCATCCCAAAACAATACCCTCAATAAGTCAATAATATGATCCAATAATATTAGCTAAAGTGATAATATATTATTTCACATAAATCCACCTAAGAAGCATTAGAAATTAAGTAGTTCATACAACACAATATTGCTTATAAAACGAATCCCCATAACTGGTTAAAAGTGTGCATACACTCAATATACCCATGAACGCTGTTAATTTAGGGCAGGGGTGTCAAACTCATTTTCATTTTGGACCATATTAAGATCACAAATGTCCTTAAAGGGCCGGTATTGGCAGAGTGTATTGACAAAACTACCCATTAACAAACTGTTAAAAATATTAATAAATGTTGTCTCTGCATTGGATGAGTACTTCTTGAAACTAAATAATATTGGACATCTTCTCAAACTGAAGTAATTTGGCAAAATACAGATAAAAACTGCTCTGAGTTGACTGATAAAATAATATTTAAGCACTGAACTGTAATCTTGAAATTTCTACTCATGTGGCTTTCTAGAGTCCAGAGGGCCACAGAAAAACATATGGCAGGCCGGATTTGGCCCCCGGGCCTTGAGTTTGACACATGTGATTTAGGGAGTTGTTTTTTTTTTTTTTTTTTCTTTCTTTTTCTTTCTTTTCCAGAGTGGAATCATCATACAACATGGCACAACTGCAATAATTAAAATTTTTTTACCTTATTGAGGATATTCTGTAATCCATCCAGGTCAAAATTATACATACAAGCCCAAATCTGCAGAAATTCAACTGAATATTTTAAGAAGTTATGTTGAAGTTACTGAAATAACTTTTAGCTTTGCAACACCAATTTCTATAAACTTCCTATCAGTGAAACTGTTGCCAGCATAAGAAGGATCTGCTTCACAGCAGTCAGTGGACTGACTAAAACAAGAAACAAAGGAAACTCTAAGAAACCCAGTGAAGATTTAAGAAGAGGAAATGCAGACATTTGCATGAATATGCTGGTATAGACTTTCAATCACCCATGGCATGACAATCCAAATCCTCGTCTCATTGGATGATAAAACATTTCTTTATAGTTAATTGGATTGTTTTAGTGCAAAAAACTCTAGTAGAGCTTGAAAGAGCCAGATTTTGATAAGGAGCTTTTTTCTTGGGTGTCACCCAAGAAAAAAGAAAAAAGAGTTTTACATGGTGATGTAAAACTCTCTTCACTGTGAATATCAACATGGGTGTCTCAGCAGTTTCCTGTTAATGGAAAGCTTGGGCTTCATTGGGTCGGAAGTTATTCCTGAACATCCCAACCAACTTCCCTTCATGTGAGAGTGACATTTTGGGTCATCATCATCATCATATCTTATATTCATACAGTTTCAAGTGTTGAAGTAAAAGGCAACTGGACTTGAATACAAAATGAGAGGATGAGATGCAAAACGTTTGACATCCTAACCTAACTTCCAATAAATCTTATTTATTGTACATTTGTTATATGTTGTATTATCTTTCCATCCTGAAAAGAAGAAAAAAATATGCATTTCCACAAAGATGCAGTGTGAAGGCCGTAAGCTCAGTATTTTCAGCAGAATACAACAGAGGAAGAGTATTTTAATAAAAGAAACGTTATTTAAAAAATTAATTGGCAGAAACTTTATAAAAGCAAATTGTCAGCCTACTTGTTAAAGTAGTCAACACAAAAACAATTATAAAAATAAAAAAATAAAATAAAAAAAAGGACAGCAGATTCTTTTAAAAAACAAAGGCAGAACTGATAGTTGAGCAACTGAAATAGGTACTCATGAGCTGAAAACTGATAAGGAAACTGTGGTAAATGAGAAACAGTGGTCCAAACATAATGAATAAGCAGACTTGTAAGCTACTGAATTAGCAAAACTGTCTGCCTAAAAGAAACCTTTCTTTCTGGTCTTTTTGTTCCTTCTGTTTATAAATGCAAAACTTAGGGTTTGTTAGTGTTTCAAAAGTTAGCACCTGTGGAAATCCATTAAACTTAAGTTACAGTTATAGAATACGACATTAAATAGTAAATTCTTAAGGAAATTAACTATTTAATACTAAGACATGCTTCTGTCTGTGCCTAAATCTCTTTTGCAGCTCTCAGGTTGCATCATCCTACTCTTGAAGGAAAATAAATTGCTTTCTTAAAAACAATGAAACAATCTATGATTCATGTATTGCATAAGAGTATTATTTTAAAGTTTTGTGGTTTTAAATGACTACAATATTTTTACCTGTAATGGTCAGGAGAAAAATATTAATCTCTTAAATACTAGGCTCTGTGCCACTAATCTCAATACAGATCATGTTAATTAAAAAAAGAAGTTTTCTAAAGTGATGAAGCTTAAACAATGTCTCCAGCCAAGATAACCATTCAGTGCCTAATACGCTATCAAGATTTTAAATTCTATCCCTTCACAAACAGGAAACCAGTGCAGTAATCGATGGCTGATGCGACGTCTCTTTCAGCAGCATTTTGAATGGGATCCAGCTTCCTGATTGATCATTTAATGGAGAGCTGCACCCATCTAACCTTCTGAAAATAAAAGCATACACTGGTTTCTGTCTGCTGTTTTAATATGAACCCCTTTATTTTTGCAATTCATATGATAGGCTTATTTATTAATAAACTACTTGCTTGATGAAATTATGCTCTGAGTCTATGGTTGTAGTCTTTAGCCCCATGGAGTCCAGTGGGGCTCTTTTATTGAACCTAAAACAATGACGTCTGTATCTTAAATAGGTTGGAGTAAATATCCATTCATGGATATTTTAAACAAGGATTATTGTTAGCATACACATGCCATGAAGAAAAATCAGAAAAGATGAAAAACCAATTAAATGTTTCACATGGGCTTTTTTCCAGCTATTTAGCACATATACTAATGTGTAGGATCTTTCCACACTCTGGATTCTCACAAGGAACTTTATCCTGTCTTAATGTGAAAGAATTAGTACATATTTTTGTATTTGAACACAGGACAGCATGTGGGCATCACTAGAAAATCATAAAATCATTACAAGCATGCTGGCCTATCTTTTGAGATAGATAATTCAGGGGTCTTAAATTCCATTTCTTGAATACTACAGTAATCAGCACTCACTGAAGTCTTGCAGTACAATACAAAAATAGAGACAGACAAGGTATGGACTTCAGTGTGTCAGCATTGTTTCGACACAAGTACATTTAATTTAATTTAATTTAATTTTTATATTTTATTTTTTAACATGCCCTGTCCAGCAGTGTGAAACTCAGAATTGTTGTCTGAATATCAAGGTGAGGCCCAACAGATTTACTTTTAGAAGAGAAGCGTTACAGCTTTCACTGTGACGCTTCACTTGAACAAAACTATTAGAAATTGCTTTGGATTGATTTCAAATGTATTGAATATAGAGATGGAAAAGAGAGGAGAAAAGAAAGGAAGAAAGTGGGGAAAAAGTTTAAAGGGAATGGAGATAAGAGTAGACAAGTACAAGTCAACACCCCAGAAGTCTGCTTCTACACTTGCAAAAAGAGAAAAACAAAACAAAATTATAGTGACAAACAACATATCCATAATAAGAACAATTATAACATCACTGAAAAGGACATGGTACAAGGTAATAAAAGATTTAGTGGCAACCACAAACGTATCTGAAAACACCTGAATCTAAACACCTGTATGTGTGTATGTGTGTGTTTTTGCTCTTGCTTGTGAATATAAGGTTTCGCTGTTCAATAGTGGGTGTGGGGAGCCACAGACCCACCACAGGACCTGAGGCAGACATGAGGAAGATCAGAGCCACAGACATCTAAAGGCCCCCCGAGCATGGAGCCCCGCACATAAGTCGTAATTGTTGTATACACTGGACCCTCGCCATAGTCGCAACTTTTCCGAGTAAAGTAGCTCCAAATTATTTGCAGAAAATTTGATTTGAGGACCCCTGTGCTATTGGCTAGCATTTGCAAAACAGCCAGTCCAGATGTGGCCTTCGTTTTCCTTGGCACTGATTAGCTGTACCCCTGAGAAAGGAAATGACGAAGATGGTATATATTAGCTTTTGCAGCAGTGCCAAGACAGTTTTAACTGTGTGTATTAATGCATATCAAGGTATATTTCATGTTTTAACTAAATAAGTAGTCAGTTATAAGCATTTTTAGAGAGGGTCTTAAGTTCTCTCAGATTTTAGCTATTAGCAGGCGGTTGTGGTTCCTAAACCCCGCGAATACCGCAGGTTCACTGTATTGTTAAAGGAGCACTCACTACACAGCTAGAAGTTAGCACACACTGGAGGTAAATAAAACTGCAGCTGCTTACTTGCACTCTTTACCTCATACTAGTGACATTCAGAACAGACAAAAATATCCCATAATATTATATTATAGCAGAAAAACAGTAGTCCAGACTAAGGATGAAGTATACTTGAGAATAGCTCGTTCACTCTGTGTGGTTATTTGCACCTGAGCTAATAGGCTCTAATTAAAAATCAGCAACACCTGCCACCACTTAACACAGACATAACTGCAAATTAATTCTGTTATTTTTTGATGTAGCCAACTAATGACATTGTTTTATTCTGTGTCAACAGGGTGATGCAAAGAATTAGTTCAAACTTCAAAGACAATGCTGTTAACAGCAAACATTTTAAGTTAAAAGATATACATTGTTAAATGTGCACTGCCTACTGCAATCTGCGCCCAAGTAATCGGCTAATGTTTTAAACACACATGACTACCTTTTTGTTTAAAAATGAAACACATTCATTAATCTTCTTTAATAATGTATTTTATGGTTTTTTTAAGTTGACTAATCTTACCTGTAGTGGAGTGGCTAATCCAGACACAGTGCTACAGGAAAACACTGGGATCAGCTATTTTCAGGCCAGAAACAGCAACCATTCTGCAAAGACTTGTTTTAGCTGTTTTTGTCTGCTGAGATTTGAAAAATTCTCACCCAGTTGTTTGCATAAAAGAGAGTTGCACAACTTGCATTCAGAAAGTGGGCAGAGTAAACATTTCTCCTCAGTCTGTGAAATGTCATTCACTTACCATAATCAAGCCCTTACCTGCACAGCCAGATTCCATCTCTTCTCAAGTTTTCACCAGCTTGTTAAGCAGAAAAACATAATCAAATGATTTTCTGCTGAAAATACTTGCCATACCAGCCCTACAGCCTGATTCTTAGACAAAAAAAATAGTCAATGCAACAACTAGCAGCTTTGTATTTTTGCTCTATCTTGTCGATATGGCAAGATAGAGCAAAATAGACATGTTGGTATGTTCTTTTTAGGACAGTGTGTGTTTTTGCTTTATTAAAACCAATAGAACAAGGCCTATGAAACACAAATTCTGCTGGATGCCAATGACTGCTGGGACGTGGATTTGTGTGGTCTGAGAGGATTTGACAAAAAATGTATATTTTATTTCTCAAAGAAAAGATAAACACACTAGTTGGAAGTCAACATGCATAAAGTAAGTTTCTCTAGATCAGATCTTGTTGAGAAATTAATCATTTAATCCTGGAAATGTTCTTCAGATGATAGAAGGCTGACTTTGTAATTGTCTTTATGTGTTTCTGAAGGTTCAGGTCTGAATCCATCACTACACCCAGATTTCGGGCCTGATCACTAGTTTGTAATTGCAATAGCTAAATCTGCATAGTGACTCTAGATAGTTCCTCTTTAGGTCCAAAGATAATAGCTTCAGTTTTATTTCTGTTCAGTTGGAGAAAGTTTTGGCACATCCACGCATTGATTTGTTCTAGCTCAAAAATGGAATGGCTGAAATTGCACAAAAATTACAGGATGGCATGAGGTTCAAAAAAGTACAGAAAGAGTGAAGCTCTTATAGCCTCCACAAAATTTAAAGCCCAAAAAAAATAAAAAATTCATACCTACAAGGAGTACATGACAATTTTGTGCAGTGTTACAAGTCACTATGCAGGACAAACTGTCTTTGAAGACATTTTATATAAAATACTATGCATGGACCTTTTTAGTCCACTGCTCCTCAGACCACGGATAATTTGGTCTCAAATTATAAGGTTTCATGTTTATTCATTCAGAGTACATAAAATAACTGGCATAAAAAGGAAGAAAGAAATCTACTTATGAAGGCAAATGTACGTTTACCAGGCAGACCCACTGAACTGACGTAAAGTGACTAATCACAAGGTTTATCACAGTTTCAGCCTTTCTGCTACATTTTAAAGAGCCATAGTGCTGAAAGATCTGTCCGTGGTGCTGACAGTGGAGCAAGAAAACAGCTAAAGCTCTTTTTACTGTTTCTGAAACATTTAAGAGACCCTTCCTTTTTTCATCACCATCGTATGGTGTTTCTGCTGTGAACAAGTCCTAATTTAATGAGGTTGCATTTCTTTACACACATTGTCTTGCAGTAGAAAAAAGCTTTCTTGTTCAGTTGCTCTTTAAAAAAGGATTTTAAATGGTCTTTAGAGCACTTCAGTCTCGAATCAGGACTGAGCACTTAGTGCACAAGTGGGCAGAGTCTGCATGGCGAATCATTAATGAGCTAACAGCAAAACATCATGCTGTGAGCAACGTTCTGCTCAGATTGAGACCACTGATGGCACGCAGCTGTCAAATTGTGATCTGTGGGCCAACATTATCCTAGAATGGTTTGTCAGTTAAATAAACCACTTTACAACATTATGTCTGTAGCTTAACAAAGGGGAGGTGGAACAGAGAGAGGTAGAAAGTGAAAATTATTAGGAATAAATGTGTGTTTTAACAGAAAATGGGGAGAAATGCTGCATAAGTGTTCCCCCTCTCATACAAACAAGTTGAAAGGTTGTGATTATAGTTTGACCTTATGCCCAAACTATAAAAAATGACATAACAGTGTGTTTTTGTTATGTAATGTGTGGTCAAACCAGAGCCAAAATACAGACAGGGACTTTCTAAATGGCTTCTCCTGGATTTAGGGAAATCCAGTTCATCTAATATTCTATATTAGGACTTTAAAAATAATCTTTGAAATCTAAAGTCTGTTAAAACTAGTGCTTCTTGTGCAGATAATCCCACTACAAAATAAGGACGACTTCAAAAAATTAGTTTTAAGGTTTCTTTTTTTTATGTATCCTACTTCTTAGTGTTTAGACTTTTACACCAACAACAAAGATATTTTTTAAAAGTAATTTGTTTTTTGTCAATTTTGAAACTAGTAGTGCCAATTTCATGTCTCCTCGCCGGCGGATGTCTGCATATTCATGTGATGCTCTAATCTAACAAGAAGATGAAAGGTCTGCAAAATGAAAAAACATTTTCTGCAGTTTTCTTTGAAGCACTGATTCCTATCTTTCCCCAATTCCTCATTTATCAGACTTTCATAAAGCTGAATATGATATTAAATATACTCTTTTAGTTCATATGCATAAGGAGGACACCGTTTCCATCCGTTCTGCTTCTGCTTGGCTGTTAAATTATTCCTTTCATGTCATATTAGTTTACTAAATTTTATTTTCCCTATCAACATCAATGATGGTTCTCTGGAATACAAAATTAATCTACATAAGAATACTTTTTCTGTGCTTGCACGTATAAAGCTGGGTGTCTGAAGTTTTGCAAACTCGATAATTAAAAGTTCAGATTTGTTGGAGAAAAGGCTCCATATCTCTTTACAGTGTTAATGTATAATGACTCTGTGCTATAGTACCTCGGAACAAAGGCAAGTAATTCTTTTTTGACAGTCAGCAACAATGACGGGAGTGAAAATGAGAAAATGAAAGTTATCACTCATTATTTTGACCCAGTATAAGTTAAAATTTTTGCTAAGAAGAACTATACGTAAACAAGTGTTTTAAAGTGATGTCAAGAGACAATTTTCAGAACTCATTGGTACCAGTGGTTAAAAAGGTGGGAAAACCCTGAAAAAGTCATCTTTATTACTGTATTATAATGTCAAACACTTGATCATCCAGAATTACTGGGCCCCCTTTGGGCTTCTTTTTCTACAGCTCAGCCCAGACGTTTTCTATACTATGTAGGTCTGTGGATTAAAGGAGAAGGCACATTGGTGGAGTCAGATGCACATCAAAAACGACATCCCTACTACTTTTTGTCGAACAAGAAACAATCGACCCTGCTAGGCACAGGACCCAGCAAACCCTTTTCCTGCACATTGTATTTGCATCTAATCTAACCGCATCTAATCAAACTGTTCAAGGCTATAGTCCAGTAATCTGCAGTGTCTCTGCACACTTCAGCATGGTGCATCTAATGTGTGCTGAAGATGCCAGATGATGCATATTAATTTACAAGACGCACTCCTGGTGGCATTTCCCGTAGAATGGCCATAGAGGAAGGTGGATTTTGTCTCTGAGTTATGTCTTTGGATCATTACCCTGCAGAAAGAACCAACAAAGACCTATTTTCTGTCTCCTGGCAGAGGACACCACAGACTGATTTAAGATGTGAGAGTCCGTGATGAAGGTGAAAGACAGGCATGAGGTGCTGTTGCACATTTCCATCTTTTGTTTTGGGATGCATGTTGCCATAAATTCATCTAAATTTAATTTGACCAAAATGCACAGCAACAATTATAGTCTCAGTAGCATTTACATACAGTATTTGTAATGGTAGATCATAAAAACACTTTTTCCTGGCTAGCTTTCCTGAGAAATAGTGGGCATTTAATGGTTGTTATGGATTTTTTTTTTTTTTTTTTTTTTTTTTTTGGGGGGGGTGGTTGTTTTTTTACCAAAACAAACCCTAGCCCCTAGCACAGAAAACCAGATATATCCCTTACCCAGGTTACAGCTGGGCCAGATAAAAGAGTCACTGGGTGGGCTCATGGAGAACAGCAGTCAGTCAAAACCATCAACTAATGGTTCTCCTTCTCCTGCTATTAACCTTTACTTTTATGGGCATTGAAAATAATCCTACAGCAGTTCATTTGCTTCTTCTTGCGCATTCTGCTCGGTCATCTCAAACCCCCAGTCAGTCGTAGCAGCTTGTACTGAGCTAGGTTCTGGTTCTGCTGGAAGTTTCTTCCTGTTAAAGGGAAGTTTTTTTCTCTCCACTGTCGCTACATGCATGCACGGTATGAGAGATTGCTGTAAAGTCATTGACACAACGCCATGCAGTCGCTATGTGCTCGTCCAGGAGGAGTGAATGCTGCAAGTCAATGACATGATGCGATCTGCTGGGTTTCTTTAGAAATTTGTTGAACTACTTTGAATAATAATAATAACAATAACAATAATAATAATAATAATAATAATAATAATAATAATAATAATAATAATAATAATAATGAATTGAGCTTACTGTACTGTTTGATAACTAGGATCAATTTAAATGTATGTATAACGGAACTGATTTTTTTTTTCTTATAAAATGCCTTGAGACGACCTTTGTTGTGAATTGGCATTATATAAATAAACTCAACTGAACTGAACTGAATTCAAAATCTTGTGAGTGCCATGCTTAAGTCTTTAGTTTTGTTTTTAAAGGATAAAATTTAAAACATGAAAACAGTAAAAGACAAAAAAATAAGTCCAGCAAAAATAAAGTGTTGAATACCACGAAATGTTTTCTGTCTTCCTGCAGTTTATTTTGAATTCCACTGTCACAGAGTTTAAGCAGGTCAATGCACTGCTTGAAGGAGCATTCAAGGCTGATAGTTTTCCTCTGAATGCTTAAAGGCTATTTCTGATAAAAGTTCTTTATTACTAATGGTCACCTAGCCTGGCCATTGCCCTTATATGCAATGCTCCTCAATTCTCATCTACGTCACCTGGATTACTCCAGTAGAATTTCAACCGGGCCAATCAGCGAACAGAAGGAGAAGTTGTGAACAATTTTCTGCACTATTTTAGAATCGTAGTCTGCCTGTAGTTGGGAAGTAAATGAAGCTATTCAGTCCATGCTGGCCATGCTTCCAAACATTAATTTAACAATAACAGCCATCTCGTCTGGCTTGGCACTTCTCTCTTTGCAGTGGAGGATGGTTGTTTACATCGCAGGCAATTTCCTGCAAGCTGGCACGTTACATACATCATGGCCAAATGTTAGAGTTGAGTAAAATTTAAAACTTCAAGAGAGTCCACACCTCCAGCAAGCAATCGTTCCTCAGTAGCCAGTCGTTCAATCAGTAGCCAAGATTCCTGACCCTTTGTATGAAGTAAAGTGTAGAACAAGGAACTGTTTTTTACCAGGGTAATGGTCACCAGGTGGTATTAAGAAATCTTTCTCCAATACAAGAACAGCTTATACACATTTTTTATTTCTGCAGTTTAAATTGTGTCCATGCGCTACAATACCTCACATAAACACATAATAGAACTGGGGGAGGACAAAACAATAAATAAATGAGACATTTACGATAAAATGGCAAACATCCGCACTTTTTCTTTGAAAGTACTTTCGGGAGACCATTATAATTGTAAAGTCTTGTTTGTGGGTGTGAACAGCAAACACACACAACAGGCATTTTAGTTTGTTTTTCCATATTTCTAACATGATCAATATATAGTTAAAGCCAAAATAAGCTTTACACATACCCATGTGATAAATTCTGTTCATACCTCAGAAGTGTCAGAAATGATCAGCTATTTTTGTCCATCTGATTCCTTTGGTGAGATTTCACATGTCAGGGTGAGCAGGTAGTTTAAAAACCAAATGATTCATAGTTTTTGATCTCATAGCTGCATTAAACACAGTGCCTTGCAAAAGTATTCATACCCCTTGAACTTTTCCACATTTTGTCACAATAAAACTAAACATGTCAATGAATTTATTGGTATTTTATGTAATGGATCAATACAAAGTTGCCCATTTTAACCAGTAATAACATGAAATGTTTGGAGTGGATGTTTATTTAAGCTCTCTGCTCTGATGACCAAAATAAAATCCAGCAAGATTCATAATCAACAGTCCATTTGTGTTCAACTGAGTGTAATCCAATCACAGTAAAAAATAATTTACTAAAAATGATACATACATGTGGTGGTTTCTAAGGTTTATTTGAGAACATTAGAGAACAAACAGCCTCATAAAGATAAATCTATTCAGCAGGCAGGTTGGATATATCCGTAATTATGAAGAAGTTTAAACCATAATTATTATATAAAACAATATGTCAAGAGTTTTAATCCCACTTAGCACTGTTCAATCCATCTTCTGAAAATGATTAGTGTGACACAACTCAAAATGTTTTAGGAAATTGTCTTAACTGACAGGCTGGGAAAGGAGAGCATTGATCAGAGAAGCAGCCAAGAAGCCAACGGTAAATCTAGAGGAGCTGCAGACTTCCAGAGCTCAGGTAGGAGAGCTTCCTGGTGGCACAACTCTTAGTCATGCACTCAATAAATTTGGGCTCAAATGAGAGTAGCAAGGAAAAAGGTATCATAGAAAGAAAGGCATAGACGATTCTGTTTACAGTCTGCCACAAGCTGGAGGAACAGCAAAAGTGGAAGAAGTTTCTCTGGCTATACAGGACCAAACCTGAACTTCCTGTCCTCTGTGCAAGATGCCATGTGCAAAAGAAAACCAACAAAGTGCCTCCCCTTGAACACACTAACCCCGCGGTGTAGGGTTCTTTTTCTTTAGCAGTAGCTATGTTTCCATCCACTTGTTACGCAATTTTTAAGCGAACTTTTGAAATGTCGCAAAAAAGAGAAAAAAAAGGAGAATGCAAATTAGGCGTAGTTTGGAGACAATCCACCAGGCAACGCAGAGTGTGATTTCGTCAAAGGTTGATATTACGCATGGCTGTAATAAACAATATGCAGAAATTACAAACAAGCATGGACCACACATCTCAGAATAATGGAGAGAGAGTTTGGACTCAGAAATTTCTCAGAGTTGCCTCTGGTTAGGCACAGATCCACCAGTGGATGGGAGCGTTCAACCACTCCCATCCCAGCCTGGAGTGCCTCTCGACGGCCACTTGGCTACAGTTCTCCCCTCCAAGCTGGAGGTTTGAACTTCAAAATTTTCAGTTTTGTGCCTCTAAGGCACAGACCCACCAGTGAATGGGAAGGTTTGCTACATCATAACTTATTCGGCAAATGTGCTTCCATCTTCCCTTTTGCACATGAACTGTTTTTCGGAAAAGCCAAAAACCACCTCAAGCAAGCGTAAAAACCTTTTTTGCGAAACTGGGGAACCTTCTTTTGAAATTTGCCATTTTCATCATCCATTTCCGTGCCATACTTCTAAATGTGCATTAAAAAACATTGATTGATCTTGGCTCGTGACAGGGATAATAGCCAGACTTATCTTTTGGAGCTGAACACAGGATAGTAGTTGAAGACAATGAAAAAGATTTAAGACTGAGGCAGAGGTTCACCTTCCAGCAAGACAACAACCGTAAGCATATAGCCAGAGCTGCAATAAAATTGTTTAGATCAAAGCATATTATGTGTTAGAATGGCCCAGTCAAAGTCCAACATTAAATTCCACTGAGGATCTTCGGTAAGACTTGAAAATAATGTTCACAGATACTCGTCATCTAATCTAATTGAGCATGAGCAATTTGGCAAGGAAAGAATGGCATAAGTACCTCTGGATATATGAAGGTACAATTTGTGTTGGAGTTGGACCCAAAAGCAGGCAGGACCTAGGCAATATCACAAAACTAAAAACAGAGGAAACCACACGAGGACCCTTAAAGTAGGCAGAAGAATTCAGCAAAGTGTCAAGGAAAACAGATCTTAAACACTGAAGAGGATCAATTGCTGGAGTGAGGAAACCATGAGTGTAATTACTTGAATGTGCTGCTTTGTGGCCGGAGCAAAACAGGAGGACCTGAGGGAGAAGGAATAAGTGACACAGAATCATGCACAGGGAAACATTCAAATCAAAGAAACTAACTAAACATGGAAACATGGTAAACTTTGTTAAACACTTAGGGATAAATATGAGGATAGCACAAAATTAATAGCATCAATTAACTAAACTCAAAGACCTAAGAGTTATGACAGGCAAATAACTGAAAGTATTACAGCTGTAACTGCAGTGAAAGGGGATTTTACAAAGCATTGACTCACGGCAGCACAATATAAATTAATCACACTTTCTTTAAAAAAAAACACATGGAATGCACCATGCATTCTTTTCCTTTCACTTCATAGGTATGCACCACTTTGTGTTGTGTTGATCTGTCACATAAAATTCCAGTAAAATACATTGTACTTTGTCGAACTTGGTGTGACAAAATGTGAAAAATTTCAACCTCCATGTATGCTTTTGCAAGGCACTGTTTAACAGCACAGTACATAGCAAAACGATAAGTCTCTGCTTTGGACCAACTCGCCATTACTGCCTCCTCATTATCTGCAAGAAATAGATATACATTAAAACCACATAGTCTTTTTCCACCCTTCCACAAATTACTGCCAGGAAAAATCAAAGCAGCACCTGTAGAGATGTTTTAGTTTTAGCTGTGACATTTAATTTACTCTGCAGTAAATTAAATGTCACAGCTACACAAAACCTTCCCTTGCTGTCCTGTAACAGAAACAACCACAGACACGAAGGGTGGAGTTATTATCAAAAAGTTTTGCTGCAAACTCTTGTTTGAACCACTGATGGTTTACAAAGCTGACAGTCACCCAGAGACTGTGTGCACTCGGTGATGAGAGAGGAGCTGATTGAAGTGGAGAGCAGGAGGTCTTGAAGCACACAGTCTGAGATAAGATTTTAAATTAGCCGTCAGTCAACCTGCCACGTGATTAGACTTCCTTCTTTTGATCAAAAACCAACATGAAATGTATATTGTGGGATAAAAATATTGTACATCTCCTAAACTGTCTTTAAAGTCTACAAATTTTCAATAGAGCTGAAGTTGGGCCCTTTGGAAAGCCAGTCCACGACCTTAATCTTAACTTGTAAATCCACAATGCTACTATCACCACCCAACATTGTCCAGGTTTCTAGCTGTTGATTTGAAGTAAAGTATTTCAAGTATTTCATCTACTTGGTAGCTACTGCTTCAATACGCCAGTACCTCTGGCACTGAAACAACCACACCTGGTGTTACAACCATCATGTTTCACTGTGGGGATGGTTGGTTTAGAGTGACATACAGAGTAGTTTTTTATCATTACATAATATTTTGCATGCAGCCAAAAAAGAAAAAGAAAAGAGCACATTCGTCCATGCTTCCTGTCATCTACATGGAATGTTCCCAACTGCAAACAATTTCTAATGGCTTTTTTTCAAAACTGGCTTTCTTCTTCTTCCTGTTCTTCCACATGACCAAATCTGAAGAATGCACAACTTATAGCTGTATTGTTGGCAGATTTTCCCAAATAAGCTTTGGATCTCTGCAGAGTTACCTTGAGCATCAACAGGTAAGATACTCAAAGCTTAAAATATTTGCTAGCAACCAAAAGTTGCTTCAAACTCCCTCAAAATGTCATTTTTTTTTTCATGCACTTGGTTGGATTAGGAGCTAATTACATTTGCAGATTTGTGTTTGTAAAAAACAAACAAAAAAAAACATGTATCCTATCCACAACTACTTTGTGTCAAAAAAACAAACAAACAAACAAATAAAATAGTCCAATCTGCAGCTGTTACATGACAAAATGGAACAAACCTTCAAGGGGTGTGATAATTTTTCAAAGCACTGTTGGAGCTGTATTTAGAGAAAATAAAAATGATGCACTTGTCTAATTTTTCAGTCCACCTCCTCAATAAAAGAAATTCAGCATTTTTATAGGTATGGTCACATTTTTGTGAAGTGTGGTTATGTGGAGTTTTTCCAGAATTCAAGATCTTGTCTGCAGTATTTTGTTGTCTGAACGTTATTGTGGAGAACAGGAGAAATGCTTTTAAAGAATACCCCAGCAATTAAGATGTCCTTTTAGAAAGCCTGTAAAAACCATCACTTTTGACCAGATTTTCATTTCTTTTGAAGTTATTTCCTGTCAAGTTCATGATGTATCTGAGGTCCATTACCTGTAATGCTTCATGTATTGCTACGCTTAGGAAAAGTAATTAAATGTAAAAGTTAGAATTAGGATAGCATAGAATTATACTTGCATGAACAAGTAAGCTTTTTACAATGCTGGCCTTTTTAATTTGGCAGTAATTCTTCCTGGATACAGTTATTTCTATTTTCTAACATCATGTCTCCTGAAAAATGGATGATAGCAGATCAGGGACTATGTTCATGGTAAAAACCCAAGGACTTCTAGTTAAGCAACTGCTGAGAGCGAAGGTGATTGAAATGAAGAGGTTTATAAAATGAACATTTTTTTAAACTGCAGTTGTTTTAAGATGGCTGAAATGTCCAATATTCCTGGTCCATCTCAAATTTTTATTTTGCTGAGGTCTATTTAAATATCTTCTGTTTTTTACTGCAGAGGAGATACTGTCAATCATAACCCTAGACAACCTCAGTTTTAAATAAGTAAACAATCTTTTCAAACATGTTGCTTACGATAAAATGCTGGAAGAAGATTCCTCCAGCTTTGAGATTACATAGAACTGTGTGTGTGTGTGTGCGTGTGTGTGTGTGTGTGTGTGTGTGTGTGTGTGTGTGTGTGTGTGTGTGTGTGTGTGTGTGTGTCTAAGTAAAGTTGTATATATAGTCCTATAATAGTGGGAGCCAGTTCTCACAGCTGTAGCCTGATTTTATAAGGATATAAATGGATCCTGCAGCCGCATAAAGTCATATGGAAGAAGAAGGTAAGGAGAGGAAAAGGACATACTCAGCAGTGTAAATATGTTATTAATATGAAGTCTTTAGAAGGAAGAATGTGTTTGCTGCACCTTAGGAAAGAAATAGCCATGGTCAACATCACTGACAGCTTATTTTAACCCCTTTTGGAGCTAAGGATGGGAGATCACTCAAGAACCCCATGTCATCTTTCTGAATCATCAGCAACAGAGCTGTGCAGGACAAAATACTGTTTCTCTGTGGTGATACAAAAATACATTAGCACACAAATAAGGTCAGAAATTAATAAATTTCAACATTTCATTTAGATACTGTAGATAAAAAATATCAGAAAACAGAAGTTAAAAAGTGTAATTGCAGACAGTTTCAATAGAAACAAGATCAGTCTACAACGCCAGGAGCATTTGTTTAACTAACTAACTATGTCTTGAAAATAATGAAGCATCCTAATGTCACATCTGGGTCAAATCTAAATGAGTTAACAGAGTCTGCACATGACAGAGTTATTTTGAAAATGCTTCAGCACCAGATTAGAACATGCAGCCAGGCCATCTTAAATATTCCACACTCTTACAGTCTTAGCATGCAACGTGTGAGAAATTCACATTTAATGCCAACACTCAGATCCAGTGTGGGAAGTAAAGACGGAGACATGGAGGACTGCTTCCTGATTGGCACAAGGATTTTATTAATGCAACACAACACTTTCCTAAACCAAATTACTTTGGTCAGTTAATATGTGAAGGAAATTTCAATCTTTCTTTTTTTTTGTATTTGGCTTAGGTGTCTCGCCTGAACTGGCAGGTCATCACTGAAGCTTGCTGGTTACTGAAAAGTCTCAGCTTCTGTGTTAAATTAAGAATGAGTAAAACACCTGCAGTGTTTTGCATTAATTTTCAGTTCCAGAGAATTCTTAGGACAAGATCAGATCCAATTATTAGATCCATCTTTAGAAGGAAAGGCTTCATTATGAGCAAGACGAGCGCAAAAACAGCAGGAAACATCATTAAAGCCTCCAATGTTTAGCAGACTCGTTATTTTGCACACTTTGCATCTGTATGATGGTTGGCATCAACTTTAAATTCAGCACAGACATGGGCAAAATTTGTTGCCAACCCTGATTTAAAATCAAGCTGTCTCCTATTGCCTGAGCTTAATCTCATTGTGGCAATGTGGGTTCATTTAAAGTATATTTACACAGCGGGGAATCACATATTACTCAGTGGGGAGTCACATAATAAGAGATAACTGCGCTATTATTTGTGCAATTATTTTTGCACAAATAATTTTACTGATAGTGCAGCACTTAGGATTTTCCTTTAACTTTCTCTAAAGTTCAAGTACCAAGAGAGGTACCAGTCCTCTTTGGACAATCTCTGTAGATCTTTTAGCATCCAAATTTCAGAAAACATTGTTTCAGGGACTCAGTGAACCGAAGATGCCACACTTTGCTGCAGTTCTTAACAGTAACCTTTGGAGATTTTTTAGCTTCCTTGCCGTCCTTCTTATTTCTCTCCTCAGCAACCACTGGCATCGGTCAGGCCAGATTTAGATGAGAGGGAAACAAATTAAAAGTGGATAGAAACTTCAATAAATCTACAAGTTAACATTTAAATTAAATAAAACCAGCACACAATTTTTGGTCTACTGAGTACTATAAATGTTCTCAAATTAAAGGTTGGATTATTTTAAATATTTCCTTTATTTATTTTAAGGTATTTTTCTCATCTATTTTGAGGGGTGCCAACAAAGTTCTCTATGTACGTATTATATATATATATATATATATATATATATATATATATATATATATATATATATATATATATATATATATATATATATATATACACACCAAAAAAATCCATCAAAAAGAACCCCCTCCCTTGAACTTATAAATATTGTATTTTCATAAATACAGTACAAATACAATGTAGATGACTAGAAATGGCTGTAAGTGGGGAGCCGAGTGAGAAAATAACCATCTTGTGGCATTTAAAATCCAAAAATTCAGATATAAGACCACACAACAGGGCACCATATGGCTAAACGGTAAAGAATATACAGAGTCCTCAATGCAGTTGTCCCTATTCAATTCCTGACCCTTGACTATTTACTGCATGTCTTCCTCTTCTCTCTCTGCCCTTCTTCCTGTCCATCTACAGTTGAATAAAGGCCACAAAAACCTTTAAAAAATACCATTCACTGTGCCATAGTCCTTGGACAAGAAACTGAACTTGAAGCTGCTCCCATTAGCAGGCCTAGTCTTGTAATTGATGTGTGAGTGGGAGGACAAGGTGACATCAATGTGAAGCTTTTACCATCTGGTAAAGTTATAACAGCCATGTGAAAGAAGAGCCTATTTACCATTCAACAAATTATATAAAGGGTTGTAATTTGCCAGCATTGTTGGGTGTGTATCATTTGCAACTTGCATAGAAACAGCTTTCTTTGCTGTGATATTGTTGAAGCCATTTAGGAGTTCTGTCTTTTTACCTGAAACTGTGGGATGCAGTGTTTTTCTAGCTGGGTTGTTTTTTCAAATTCATACGCAAAGCAGCTCTTTTGTTGTTGCTGCTTGAATTCTGTAGAGAAATTTAAACATAAGCTCAACTTTTAAAAATATGACCTAGTTGTCCATAAATTGGGAATAATCCACAATTACCCCATTCTGAATTTGATCCTAATGTCATAAACTTCTGATAATTGTGGTTGTTCTGAGTGGGATTTCATTTTATTTATTTTTTTTTTTAGAAAGTCTCAAAGGAGTTATTCAAATAAGTGTCTCACAGAACAATTGATACTACTAAATACAATCACATAGTTATGATTACAGAAATTTATGCAGGCCAGTGCCACCTCTGTGTTTCCATGACTACAAAAAGTGTCCGGTTTAAGAGCTTCCTGATCCCACTTAATGGTCTAGTTTGGCCCCAGCTAGCCTTTGTATTTTGGACCAATGTGTGATGATGATGATGCCTATTCAGAAATTTAATGAGTCAAATCAGGTGGATGATTGCTGCTGTGTTACTGTCAGGCACTGATTTCCATCCCCCAACATCATTACCATATTACACCAGCAAGTGTTATAGATGGAAGACATTAAAAGTTAATCACATTGCTTATTAGGACATCCATTCTTTAAAGAGTAGATTGTTTCATAAAGGTAGAGTTCATGTTTTATAGCTGCTGGGGTGCCCACAAAAACAACAACGTGGGATCAAAGATGTACAAGCACCATAATCTCTGTAGCAGAAATCAATATCTAATCAGAGCTGATCAGAAAGCAGAAGATTTTCCCCTCTTGGTTGTAGTCCATGACACCTACACATTTTGCCAAGAAAAGATTTCACTTTAAATGATTTACTAGCACTGAGCTAAACATTAGTCAAAAGCTGAAGTGAAAATGATGAAATAGAAGAGAAAGTCACAATCTAATAGTTATGATGCAATGTTACAGCGATATGAGCGGAAAACATGCACAGCCCAATTTTTTGTCCTTTTACTCATACCTAGGTCCATCTATTTTGCTTGTTTTTCTTGTGCAAGATTACTGGTGAGCTGGAGATGATCACAGCCAACAATAAACAACAGGCAGAGCCTGGAAACATCACCAGTCTATTACCGTACATGACACAACCAGTCATGTTCAACCTCATCTTTAAAATTACCTATTATCCCAATATACAGCACTGTGGAAAAGATGACAGCTTGTTGTGAAATATGTGCTTAAAGATGAGCTGGGCAAGCTGAGAACAACAGAAGAAGTCTCAGGAACAATACTGAAGACAGATAAGTAGTTTCTAAAAGTTGTGTTTTTAAGATGCTGAGGGGAAAATCCAGCAAAGAAACTGACACAGTAACTGAAAGTTTCAGTATACTGCAGTTATTTATCTACTGCATCGAAAGCTTTCTGCAAAAAACTATGGATTTCCAGAAAGAATTTTGAATGTCGGATTAGGGTCCCAGTCAAAGTTTTTTCAGAGCCCTATGCTAAACTCATCTGCCAGTCAGTATCTGTGTTCTTATGGCAACGAGTTAAATAGCAAACCGAAAGGAAATGGTTTGCTGGACCAGTTTAAAAAAATCATGGAGCATTTTCATTTATAAAGTAGAAGCCTTTATAAAGTCTTTTTCTGACAGTATTGTCCACACACAATTACCTGGAATCTCCCTGACACACGAGCCAAATTATCAATGAATCATATCAAAATGGAGAGGGTAAACATGCTAGCGTTTGCCTAGCATTTCAGCTAACTGCTATGCATAAAACAACATTGGCCTGAGCAAGACAGGAGTATAAAAACTAGCCAAATGTGAGGAGTGACATAAGTCTTTAAAAAATATATAAAAAATAAGGACGCCATACACTTTGTCTAAACAACATAAAAATGTTAAATCATAAAAATGTGAAAAAGTTGAAAATAAATCCACAAAAACACGTCCACTGATATTTGAATGTGGTTAAAGGGGGTTTAGGTTTGATCAAAGAGTCTAACGATGCCTGATGGTAATGGTTCTTATTTGGACTAAACTTGAACAGAACAAATGGGCTATGATGAATTAAATAAAGAGGAGGACCATCCCATTAAAGGCAAAAAAGTGTCCTGTCCAGCAGTGTGGCACTCAGAATTGTCTGAGTGTCAAGGTGAGGCCCAACAGATTTACTTTCACAATCGGGGCATTACGGCTTTGCCATGATGCTCCACTTGAATTATGAAACTTTATTTTTTACTTTATTAGAAATTGCTTTGGGTTTATTTCAAATGTAATGGACACAAAGACGAAAAAGAAAGGAGAAAGGGAAGAGAGAAAGGAGAAGTGGAATGAAAAAAGCATAGAGAGAACACAAGTCAACACCCTTGAAGTCTGCCTCTTGACCTGCGGAAAGAGAAAAAGCAAAACCGAGAATCCACATCAACAAACAACCTATGCATATATATTAATAACAGCCATAACATCAATGGAAAGTACATGGTACAAGGTGATACAAGATGTATTTAGTGACAACCGCAGCCCAACTGAGAGAGTATCTGATAAACACCTGAATCTAATGGGCTATGGTGGATTAAATAAAGATGAGGACTTCGTCTTGAGATTGGTTTTACTGGTCAGACTCTACAAAAAAGACAGGAAGGTGAGTGACTTGCGAAACAAACAGGAAATGTTGCAAAAATAGGAAGTAGTAGATTACCCAACAGAAGTGATTTCCCAGGAAGTCCTGTTCAGAGACTTGAACCTTAACAAACTTGAATCCTCAGATCTGCAACTGTCTGTCTTCCTAACCAGCTTCCTAACTATATAGCCAGACAGAGATTTAGAGAGGAGTGGCGAAGGCATATGAAGTGTTTCAGCAGTGCTTGCTTGATGACACCGTCAGTTATCGACAAGAATATGTTACTGTGGAACATCATCTCTGCTGCCTGTTTAAAGGAAGACAGGCAGCTGTTTTAAGTCTTTAGTCGAAGTCCTCATCAGATCTATTGCACAACTGACAGCGACTGGCAATCCTCCCTGCCCACTGCATCACCATCCGCAATGACTCTTTGAAGATACTTGGATCATTTGTGTTATGACAACAACAACAACAACAACAATTTCTCTTATGGGATAGATAAAGTGTTTTTGAATTGAACTGAATTGTTGTTCAAGACCACTTTAAAGGTTTGCAAGACAGTCTGGCTCTTTGACCTAAAACTTTTCTCCAGCGTTGTACATTTCTTTGAATTCTGAGAGAAAACTAATGAATCCAAAAGAAACATGCAGCAAAACCAATACAACATAAAATCGCCTAATGCAGAAGAACAAAGATCATACTTTCAACAAGAAAATTGTAGGAACCTATAAACCCCCTTGCTTCCATGTAAACAACACTCTTTGAGAACAGCAGAACTGCTATCAGATCAATTTTCTTAATGTCACTACCAGACAAGACAAACTTAAACTACTTCCTGCATTATTGATATTCAGTTTATAGTCAGGAGGAGGCCTGTTGAGTCTCTCTGAAGATCCAGTTTCAGCACTGAGATATGTTGTCCGCGGCAATGTTTTCAGCCTCAAGGCAGTCACTGCATTCTTAGCTGTTATTCTGCATGTATTTGCAATAGTTTACATATTTCAAATTTGAACCAATTACAAGAAGGAATAAGTTTTTTTCATTGGGAAGATGTGTTCAGTCAGATCACTGAAGGTAAAAGTTTACATTTATATATAAAACAATATCATTGCTTCACAGACTTTTGTTTTGCAGTTCTTTAACCAATAATGATTTATTGCTGTATCAGTGGAACAGCATGCAACTAAACCAA
Source organism: Anableps anableps (assembly GCA_014839685.1). Lineage (NCBI taxonomy): Eukaryota > Metazoa > Chordata > Actinopteri > Cyprinodontiformes > Anablepidae > Anableps > Anableps anableps. Next base: position 31,348,471 of record CM026075.1, on the reverse strand, counting down.
TATAATAAAGCTTAAGCCTTGTCCTTGATTATTGTTTTTTCAGTGGGTTTTGTAAGTCCATGTCAGGACTCTTTTAAAACTTGGTTGACTTTTTGTCAGTCTCACAAACCTAAAGGAATTACTTTAAAACTGTGTGGGGTTTCTTGCCAAAGTGATGTGAGTTTTGCACAAACGTCATCTTCAAAGTAAGCAAAAGAGACACATGCAGCTTGGAGTGTTTTGGTTTTTCCAAGAGCAATTAGCTTCAGAGCCCACGTCTCAATTACACAGAACAGAAAATGATTTTCAGTATTGTACAAGACAGTTGGCTGGTCAAGGTTTGTGTCTAACTTTTAATAAGGGAGCACCCATTATGATCTGTCTAAGCCTGAAAAAGGTTGAAGATTGGGAGACAATTTATACAACAGATATGCGGGGGGAAGAAGTAGGATCAGTGCATCAGTTTGAATTTTCTCATCTTATTATCAGCAAAGGCTGCTTGCCTGCAGTCGGGGGCTCTCTTTGCATGATTCATTAAACTGTGGCATCCCAAAGCTACTGTAATGACGTACATGGTGGGACATAAAATTTACTTCAGATCCAGAAATGGCAGTATTGATCTGTTCACAATTAAAAGAAAAAACAACAAGCAGATGCACAAATTTTAGTAAACCTAAACCGCAGCGTGAAAAAGTGTTCATATCACTTTAAGATTTTGACTTGTTACATATTTAAATGTATTTTACTGGAATTTTATCTGACCGACCAACACAAATTAGGGCATAGTTGTGAAGTGGAACAGCGTGATTGATGACTTTCAAGATTTGTTGTGCTGCTTGCAGGTTAATTTAACCCCAGCAGCCTCAAAGATGTTTTCTTCGTCCATCCTCCTATCAGTTCTCCACACAGTCAGATGCTGCCACCACTGAGTTTCACAGTGGGATTGTTGTGTTTATAGCATTAGTTTTCTCCCATAAATAGGTTTTTTAATAAAGACCAAGCCATTCAGTTTCAGTAGAGATCTGATCAGAGCACCCGCTAGTTGCATGCAAACTGTAAACAGGACTTCTTACAGCTTCCTTTAAACAACAGTTTTCTTCTAGCAACCAAGGGGCCAGATGTGTGGGGTGTATGACTAACAGTTGTCCTGTCAACAGATTTTCTCATCTGAGGTGTGGGTGTCTGTAGCTCCTTCAGATATACCAAGGACCTCACCATGCACATCCTGTTAGTTTAGGTGGACAGCCATGTCTTGGTAGGTTTGTAGTTGTGCCATACTATTGCCATTTTCTGATGTTGGATTGCACGGCGATGTATAAAATGTTCACGGCTTGGGATATTATTTCATAACCTAACCCTGCTTTCAACTTCTCCACAACTTTATATCTGACCTGTCAGCTATGTTGCTTCATCTTCAAGATGCTGTTTGTCCACTAATGTTCTCTAACAGGCAATTCAGAGCTCGACTGATACCATGATTACATTAATCACAGGTGAACTTCATTTGCAAATTACGTGACTTCAAAGGGTAATTGGTTGCACTCAATTTTATTCATTGGTGTTGGAGTAAGGGGGTCTGCTTACAAATACACATTTGTCATGTCTTATTTTGTTAAATAAAATCTCAATGAAATGGACTGAATTGAAAATGGATAGATTTTTGAACGTAAAGTTACAAAATGTGAAATTATTTAAGATGCATGAATTGTTTTTGCAAGGTACTGTAACATGTAGATACAGGTCTGCTGAGTTAGGCGAATGTTGTAATCTGATCTGCATGGTGACATTAGATTACATTTTTCATTCTGTAATTTGTATGATTTGCTAATAAAACTGTAGGTTTTACATATTCATCTTTAGATTCTGCTGCAAACCTGACTTATCGTGATCCTTTGCATCTAAAGCATCAAAGCTTTCATTAGTCAAAGACTGTATTCAGTCACTTCAGTCAGAGGTTATCTGTTTGAGTTACAACCTCTGATATCCCATAGATAACATCGAGGTTTTATCAGCTACTGTAATCCAATGATGCCTCAAACTTTTCACAGTCTGAGAGAGAAATTATGAAAGTTAGTTTCCACTTTTCGTGTATGAGTTTACAGTGTAGGTACAAGTCTCTACTGGAAGGACATGGAAAAAGGCATTGAAGGAAAGATTAGTCAGAAACGTCCTAAAGGCCCTTGCAGATCATCTCATTTAATGATAATTGACTGTATAGTTTCCTTCCACAGCCTCTCCTTGAAATATTCAGTTTATGCACAAAGAGATTTATATGCTTTTGAAAGAACGTTAAGCTTAAAACTTCAAACATTTTAGTTTGAAGAAAAGTCTGTGTCCTTTCAAATGAATGAAAGTTGATTTTTGTTAGATTCTAGAAAGACAAACTTTTTCCTGTGTATCAAATAAAAACTAAGCTGAGAAACAAGGAAGATTTGCTTGAACTTTGGTTTATAAAACATTCTAATAAAAATTACCTTTCACAAGTTAGAATGGAAACATATTTATGATTGTGTTTGCCCATAACAACATCATTTTACAAGCAGAATATCCTGTCTTTTCAGCCAATACTGTGAATTCCCACAGTGAAATCAGCCTCAAAACAACCAAGAAATTAAATAAATTGGCCCAAAGTAACAACTCTGACAGCTGTCATTTCCTTAGCAAATTTTTTTCATACTTTGTAGGTTTCTAAAAGATAGAGAGCTAGGAAAAGCAGTTGTCAGACGGGAAGGTTTTTATGTTAGCTCGTCATCCATGCTCTGCACTGAACATTTCGGACCAGAGAATTTTGACAGGACAGGTCAGACCTGGGCTGTTCCTTCAGCCTTCTGTTTACTAGCTCATCTTCATACGGTCAGTGTATAACTAATCCGCAAGGTTCCTATAATCCAATGCCACACTATGCTTAAAGCGTTTCTTCCCATTCTGATCGTGAAGGAATCAGGGATGTATGTTACACAGTTTTTATTATCTTTTGTTCTTCACTTTAGCCTGTGGCTACCAGGATGTCTCAGACCTCAAAGAAAGCACGGGAGATGCCACACTATACTGCTCCTGGCTTGTCTAAGAGGCTGAGCTGCTTCCTGTGCTCAGTGTTGTGAGTAATAACTGATAGCTATGCCTCAAACAGCTGTGAGCATCATGACCCTGGGTATATTCAAACCTCTGATCACCCCCACCCCATTATATGACCCCCACTCTGTGTCACTCTTGTAAAGACTTGCATACACATGTGGGCATACATCCTTCAAACAAATACACACAGGTATAGTTGTTAATATGAAGATTTATAATATTTTCATCCTTGTTTGTTCTGGGATCACACCTATGCTCTCCTTTCATCCAATGATGATCTGAGGGTCTGACTTAGGGAGGCCTTTGCGAGGGTGGAGAGTCTGGAAAGGGAGGGGTGGAACATGAAGGACAGAGAGAGAAGAGCAAAGAACAATGTGTGTGGTCTTCTGGAGGATCTCAGGGTGAAGAAACTCATAAATGAAGATTTGAAAGAACAGCTTGATATATACTCATGTAAAAAAAAAAATCCTAAGCTTTTATCTCCTTTTGGAGGTGTTGGTTGTAATGTTTTATTGTTTGTTGTTTTCATATGTTCATAATTTTTACTCTTGTAATTGATTTTTTTGTTTGTTTTGTTTGGGTTTTTTGTGTACAGTACTTTTGTCAGGATGCCAGGTGCATTGTATTTGTATTCTTGCAGACTGACACCAGAAGGAGCAGCGGAACAGAATTGTTTGTTCCACTTGAGGGCGGGAGTGTGCAGGTGTGCAGCATCTATCTGCCTCATTCTCTGGAGGATAAGAGGATTAAGTTGCCAGTGCTGTGATGCCTGAGAAGCATTAACCAGTGTTTTTTTCCTTGTGTCTTGACCTTGATCAAATTGCCACCTGTGTTCTCCTTTAAAGGTTACCCTTGTGCTGAACCTTGGATCTGTTTCTTGCCTCTGTTTCCTCGATTCCAAGATCAAGTCTACAATACCTTCTGTTTTGTTTACCCACTGCTGGAAACTGTTAAAGGTCCTCTTCATCTCCACCATTGTCTTCGTCTACCTGTCCACCTTCCAACACTCCACTTCTCCACTCCTGCTTTTCTCAGCTTGTGTAGCCTGTGGGCCTGTCACCTTCTCCCAAGTCAGCCCCCTGGCATTCATTCATTCCTGTCTGGAAAACAACACCACCATCTACAGTAAGATCAAATATTCTAATTAAAATCTCCCAGCCAAACACTCCAGATCACCTGTCATCTACTTTCCTCTCCAGTGCTCCCAATCTCCCGCATCCCCTGGACCCATTCCGGACCAGAAGTTTGAGCTTTTTAAAGCTTGAAAAGCTCAAACTCCACACTCTCTGCTTTTTTAATTGAGAGAGCTCATCAGATGAGAAGCAAAACGAAGTCCAGTTGTTTTTGTCTAACCTTTTTTTTGGAGTCTGGAGATGGTTTGAATGAGACAGATATGGCCCCTTATGGTGGTCAGCCTACCAGGCTATTAGAAGACCCCAAGTGACTACTTAATTAAATGCCTGTTGCCAAAAATTCCAGAGGTTCTGCTTGTTCATGAGGTGGAAGAACTGCATAGAAGTGGGATAAGAGTGGTATGTGTCAAAATGAATGGGGATCCCTCCAGAGTCCACATGTGCAACCTACTTGGGTGCCACCTAATGGGGAAACTCTGTTGAGCCCATAAAAACATTATTTTCACATCCTGTGACTGGGGAGAGGGTGTTTATTATGATGGATGCTTGCCACATGTTGAAGTTGGCACAAAATAGATACAGGCTTATGGTCCATTAACCAGCACCCGTGGCCTGACCATCTCGAGATACACTGTTCATCTGAATGGTAACAGACAAATATGAATTTTATTTTACAGAAGATGGTGTCTCTGGCTGCACAGACTCTGAGTTGCTCAGAGTCTGTGCAGCCAGAGCCCAAGGGACCTTGGACTCTGTGTGCACCAAGGGACCTTGGCTATGCATTTTCAACACTGGAAAGTGTTAGAACAGCTGAATTCATTGAGGGGATACTGACATAATACTACTACTAACATACTAGGACTACAAGGCCACTAAAATGTGTACAATGTTTTTCCTTAATGGAGATCAACTAGTGATCATTTTTCTATTGTAGAAATTAGACTAATAGGAACATGTTATGTTTATGATTACTGTGCTCTCTGTTAATTGCGTTTGGACAACTGACAGGCTCTTCAACATAATGAACAGCTACAATCCCCATGCCAAAGGATTTAAAGCACCACTGGCTTTGAATTTCACAGAGAGTGGAGTTTTGGTTGCAAGACAGTGAGTACTTGATGAGTTTGGTGATGAGTGATGACACACCCCTTCACCATTTAAAAAGGTTTAAGGAAATAGTGAAGCTTTTGTTTGCATGAGTTCATAAGTTTATGACATCAAGTTCATATGATGTTCTAAGCAGGCAATAAATTCAAATGTAATTTTCATCAAATATCTCAATTTATATTGAGGGAAAGTTGAAGGGATGGCCATTGCCGTCTTATAAGATATTGACATACTGTGAATACATTGGTCAGTCCATTTGGGGGGCTGGAATTACAACCTGTCAGTCAGCCAGTTCCAGGCCATCTTCCACCTTCCAGTGTTCCCATATCAGTTTTTTCCTGTGTGTTTGGTTTCTTAGTTTATTCTTGTGATTTGTTCCATGTAAATTTGTATTTATTTCTCTTAGATTATTCTCAAGATTTTCCCCCTTGATTTGTAGTTTCATTGAATTAAGTAATCTCTTTCCCTGTTCTCATTCTGTCACAGCTGTACCACATCTCTTCTGATTAGTTCATCTGGTTGCTTTGTCATTTCCACCTCTGCCTCAGTATATAAGATCATCAGTTCTCACTGCTTTTTATGTTGCACTGTCAGTTACCTACTGTTACACTCTTGCTCGTTTCTTGTCCTGTTCTTTCTTGTGACTGTTTTGTATTTTTCAGTTATTATTTTCTTTATTAAAACACCTCACTTTACATCTCAGACCTGCCTGCATTTAGATCCAAACAAAAACAAACATGGCATGTTTTTTTTAAGCCTGATCAACTCTTCCATGTGAATCTGTCAGCCCTAAAATGAGCCGGTGTTGTTTACACATGTGTAGGGAATAGACTCATTAATGGTAGATCATTTACTTTTGCAATTTGTGCACACATCATGAAAAGAAATTTGATAAATTTAACATTAAAATTAGCACGATATTGACGCTTCAGTTGAAATTGAACGATCATGTTGGATCTAATCATTAACAGAATCAATAACAATCTTACCAATAATCAAACTAATACATCTCAGTGACTAAAATATAAGCAAATGTGAAATTTAAGTACTTAAAGGGGAATTCTGAAGTTCTGAAGAAAATTCAAAAAGAGAAAGGCCTTCAAGTCCCGTGGCCTCTCAGGTCAGGAAACAGCCTTAATTATAGGACAGGATGGGTCAGATGGCTGCTTACTTTCTTGGAGCCAACTTGAGATTCTGCTGTGGGTTCAGTCTCGCTCTTGGCTCTTGTCTCTTGTCTCTCTCTCTCAGCTGGAGGAAATGTCAGCCTTGGCTTCACAGCTGCTCTGTCTGCCCAGGGAGGTCCCTCTGAGGCGGGGAGGCTGTTGGATGTTAGACAGCTGCTCTCTTTGTGATTCAGAACTGAATTGTGAGCAATTAAAATAAACTCTCTTGCTGGGTTATCTCTGTTGCAGGATAAATAAAACAAAACTTATAAGGACTTTTAAACAATATTACATTTTAGAATAAGTGGAAAAGAGTTGTCTTTTAATGTCTTGTCTTCCTACTCTATTCTCTTTCCCTCTCTGTTTGCACTTCTCTTTGCACCGACACAGAACTGAAAGCTCACAGAAGTTGTCCTGTGGAGATGACATCAGCACTATATGGCATCTATGTGAATAAAGAATTTATCATAACAGCTATTTAAATCATAAACATTACATTCGGACAATTTTAGGAGCACAGTCTGTGGAGTAAATGTTTAGTTTAGCTTAATGGTCACAATGAAGACCTTTTAAACAGTCTATTAAAGTAGGATAAAGTTAAACCCACAATTATTCATGCAACTGGCAGATTTAGACTTTAAGTAATCTTTTAATTTTACCAACATGACGCTTCAGACTATAACTTTTTGGATTGACCCAGGCAGAGTCCTGACACAAATCTGATTGAGTTTATGTTATGGGACTAATACAAATATTAGGGTGATGGCAAGGAGGCCTTCCAACCTCAAAGACCTATAGCTCATCATTAAAGATAAATTATGGGTATACCGTTGGAAACATGCAAAACTCTTTTCAGCAATTAGAAAATTTTCATTGCTGCATTTTTATCTTTCATTGTAAACGTGTACTGTTCAGCAGCATAGCAATCAGAATTGTTTTCTGAGTGAAAAAGGAGAAGCCAAATAGATTTAGATTTAGATTCAGTCCCAATCCCTTGAGTTCCCTTCACATTGTGGATGTGGAAATGCGCTTATTTTCATGATTAAACATAGCCCTGAGTTCTACTGTTGTTTTTCTTCTATTTGATTTCACCAAACATTGAAGTGATCGCCGATCATGATCATTAAGGACTTTTTTCTGACCATATTTCTTCCTCTAAGACGACAGTTCCCCACTTTCCTTACAGTTTTCACTGATGCGTTGAACAGTTCTTAACCCAAACTGTATTTTCTACAATCCTCTTAGATGTTTTCTCTGCTTGATGTCAATAATTTGAACCTTTCTCAAACAAACCAGCATCTTTTCCATATCCACTGCATGTGTCTTTCGACATGTTTGTTTAGGAAATAAGAAGCTACTCATTGCATTAGTTGGAGTTAAATCATTTGTTGCCAGCTGAAAGATAATCACTCATGCAGTAATTATCCAACAGGAGGCTCATAGCTGTTTGTTTAGTTAAATTCAGGTACTAAGTTTGTTTTTTGGTCAGGTAGTATATTTGCAGCCAGCATGATCCTGATGTCTTTTTTGCCTTAAACTGGTTTTAGTATCCTTTACAAAACCTTTGTAGGAAATCTAACAACGATTTAACTAAACATCACAACTTTTCATCAGATAGTTTGCTCATTATTCGACTCACAGCTTTTGCTGCACAATTCAAGTTTTTAAAGATAATTTATTGTCCCTGTAGATTGAGGCACATTGTGTACCTAAATCTACATTCTTGACATGCAGTGCACACTGGTACTTTCTGGATGAAAACAGAACAAGTGAAGAGGTGCCTCAGAACAATCTAATGTGCAAGTTTCCCATCTGTCAGAAATAAAAGAGGAATTCTTTTAATGTTTCCACCTTTTTGATCTGTCTCTTTTGTGTTAGCACTTGTGTCTCGCCCTTCTTGCATGCCATTTTCTAACTGTCAATGCCACTGGCCTTTAATCTCCTAAAACTCAAAGGAGTAAGAGACTGATGACATTTAGTGTCTGGGAAACACTTTTAATGTCTCACTTGAGCTTCCATTCTTTATGGTGGTTCTGACCCAGTCCTGATCATTACTACCCAAAAATGTTGCAGTGTTGTACAGTTTACTTTGACTATTACTCAGTCTGAGTATGAATTGAAGATAGTTCATGCGTGTCTTCTTTACAATTGCTATATAATCTGTTTAGATTGTGGTTTAAAACTGGCTTGTTGATGAATCCATGAACAGCATCTGAAAATAACACTTGTTGAAGGACCACAAAACAATATCCTCAGACAACCCCATACTATATCAGGGATGGTTTGAGTTTTAAATCATAATTTCTTGGATCATGCTTTTCATCTTTCACCTGTAGACATAGGATGTCGTTTTCATCCACAAAAATATTTTTCAGACAGATTCTTCTGACTGTAAAATACATGATGATCTGGTCCAGATACCCATGAGTCCACAGAAGTTAACAATTTCCCTTTGATCCATATGGCTTTTGTCAATTAACTCTTTGGTTTTCTTCCAGCGGCTGTTGTCAGTTTTTGGCACACCAGAGTATCAGGGGTTTTGAAGAGTATAGGTATGTTTTTTATCTGCAGATTTTTCTCTATATCTTTTCAGCATTTATGGATCATAGAAAGAACTCTTGGATCAATGTCTCTGTATTTTGAGGTGTGTCATATGTTGGATGAAAATATTTTCAGAGCTTTCACCGCTGATAACTCTGTCATCTTGTTTTTTGTTTTTCTCTCCTATAGAAAGAGGAGAGAAGAGGAGAAAGCCTCATTGTCTTTGTGTTTAGTTGTACCTCCTTCCTGAACTGTGCTGATAATCACAGCTATTGCTGCAGTTAACTTGAGGCATTCTTTGTGCCACAGAAAGTACTCCTTACTTTCTGTGTTTAACCCTGTCTCGTTTTTGGACAAATAATTTACTAAATTAATTTTTTATTTAACCTAAGAATGTACTCCAGGCTCACTGAATCTGTGTTTTGCTGTGTCTCCTTCCTGGACTGAGCCAATATTCATGGCAAATGAACCATCAACTTGGTGTTCTCATTGTTTTTTTCCTCCCATAGAAAGTGTTCCTCTGTGATTCTGTACGGAGCTGGGTCTCTTTACTGGATTATGAGACACTTACAGGTATAATGACCATAACATTTTTGGTCTCTGTCTTTTCTTCACTTTAGAAAGCACACTTGGCTCCATTCTTCTGGAGATTTTTTCTTGTCCTTCTTGTCTTGTTAGCCTCCAGTCATTTCCGACAGATGGCCACTCACACTGAGCCTGATTGTCCTGTTAAAATGAAGCTGTTCCTTTTCACTTTCACCACCTCCTTCCCCAGCAGGAGAGATCTTAGTTTAATCAGATGAGCCTCCTTTCACAGATGTCATTTTTCCAATTGGCATGATCAGCTGAATTTGGGTGAGTTGTATTAGATATTGGATTGATTTGGACTAATTATATACTGGATATGAACCTAAGTTTATGACTGGATTGTACTGGAATAAACTGGCTTGATTTGAATTGAATTTGGATTAAGTTTGATTTTTTTTTTTCAGGCTATATTTTATATGCATTGCTCATAATTTATTTACTTTGTGGTTACATTATTTACTCCTGAATTATTTTTGTGTTTCTTCTTTTCAAACTCTATAAATCTTCACAAGAACATGTTTCGTTCTGCAATGTTTAATTATGTTTGAATCTGGGACATTTTGAGATGCCACAAAGGTTTAAAATATGCCAGGTTTAAAAGAGCCGTTTAAATTCTATCATAATACTGCACATTATTTCACTGCATCATTCCTCATATAAATCTTAATGCTTTCTATTATCAAATCTTTTCTATCGTAAGCAACTTTCATCTCCACAAACATTTTAACAGAAATATAATTCAGTTTATAACCTCGAAACCACCAGCTTTAAGTTTGACATGCATAACAATTTCACTGCATGTACATATTTACACTAAAATGTAGCTCAAACGAGAAACAAAAAGGGATCAAAAAAATGCAGCTGTGCCCAGAGATGAGGTTGCCATCCAGTGGAATACAGATGTACGCAGATTGCTGTTGTGCAACAATATCAGGCACCAAGTTTATACAAAAGATCTTGGCAGCTACATTATTAAGAACAAGCCTGTGAAGTCTATCGTAAATTGAAAACAACTCTATATATTAAAAATCAGATGTGGGAGATGTTTGGATGATAGCACCAAATTATAAAAATGTATTAATCTTAAAGTTTGAAGTGTAGAACATACATGAACAGAGAGAAACACAGACTTGAGTGTCTTGAGGCTGTGCAGAAGCATGACCTTTTACCATTTTTATGTACACAACGATGCCATGAAATAAAGATTCAGGAAGTTGTCAAAAGAGTTTGCTTTAATAAAACTGACAATGTGAAGGTAATTTCTCCATGTGTGTCAAGTGCAATTATATTCAGTGGTTTTTCCTTCCACTGCAGAATAGTTCCTCTTCCACACTGCTTATTTCCATTTAAATTACCTGTTTATAAAGGAATAAATAAACCATAAATTTATTTTAGCTGCAAAATGTCCATTCGTTTATTCGTGTTTATGTTTTGCGGCTTGCAAATATCTTTGCACATCTAAAGAGGATCTAAAGAGGATGTATTTAAACCTATTACATCCCAGTTCAGCAGAGTAATGACTATGAACTGTAGAATGCTGCTCCCTTGTGGTAAAATGCACAACTGGTAGCAGGAGGCTTTGCCTTGCAGGTAAATTGTGCTCAAGCTTATGTTTTCAAACCTCCTCATCAAGTGTGCATTACATGGTAGTTAGTGCCTTATCTTTCAAGCTGAGATCCATATCGGTCTTTCAGGCCTTTAATATGGAAATCATTTTTTTTCTTAACTCAGCGCTTGAGGGAAGAACACTTTGCCACTTCCTTAAAAGACCAACACATTATCTTGTACTGTTAACTCATGCTGAGCCGTAGCTCTTTACCAATTTCACCCTGACAAGAACATGAATGTAAATCGATTACAGTGATGCTGTTCCTGTACACCGGCCGGCCTCACATCCTCAAGGGTTTGAAATCAATGAGGCAAAAACGGAGCTTTCAGCATCCTCAAGAAGCTGAACTCGACGGACCCTGATGATTCGGATGATTAACGAGGGGAGCTCCTGCTGAACAAGCAAGTCGTGTCTCAAAGGACACACATGGTTGAGTTCACCATGGCTGAGGAGCACAAGTTTGTTCAGCAAAGCCAGGCCATAAAAGATAAAGCCACCATATTACTTTTGTTTTGTTTTTTTTATTGAAATGCTGCTGACCTGTAATGCTAAATGTAAAGGTCACCATCAGTTAGAGCTTGGTTAAGCTCCTTAGTCTGACACAGTGTTGTAGGAAAACAACAGCACACAACAGATTTGAAAACTGTATATTTCCTAGAACTCAAGGTTTGCCCTATTCTTCACAAAATGACAAAGGGTTCTAGATGTACCAAACAAATCATTTGTATGAAAACATTTTTTAAACTGGCGAGTGCGCAGCTTGGACCTCGTACACTGAGGTCAAAGCATTTGATCTGCTTATTTTTAAAATGGCAGGGAATCTTATTTTACATCCATCCCTTCTCCATATCTGCTTTTTGTGCAGGGTTGCAGAGAACATGCATCTTCCTACTAATCCTCTCAGGAGAAAGCTGTCACTAAGACAATCTCTGGGTTCTAAAGAGTTCCATGTAAACAATGTATTATTTCTAGAAACGTCTTCATTCATACTAAAACACCTCAGATCTGTGATATCTTTGCCAAGCCTACATGTGGCGCTGTAACACTGACATGGAAACACAGTGCTTTGCAAAACTTTCATAATTTATAATTTTTCATTTACAAAATCTGAAAAATCTAGAGTGCATTTCTGTTTACCATCTTTAGCTTTGATGCTATGTCCATGATGCACCTGAATAAAATAAAGTGTAACCATCTGCCCTGAGAAGTGGTTGGTTTCAGTAATAATATGAAGGCACCAGAGGTTTGTTAGGGAACATTGGCGAACCAACAGCTTCAGGAAAACCAAGAACAGCAGACAGGCCAGAGATAATGCTGTGGAGACGTTTCAAACAGGATTATGTTATAAAACATTATCAAACGATTTGAAATTCTCATGGAGTTGTGTTCAATCCATCATCTGAAAATAGTGAGTATGGATGGCAAACTAACCAAGATATAGGCATCAGCCTGAGCTGACATGACAGACAAGATTGTTCATCAGAGAAGCAGCAAAAACACCTATAATAACTCTGTAAGAGCAGAAGTGTTTCACAGCTAAGGAGGGAGAACCTGTCAACATTACATCAATTACCTGTACACTCCACAAATCTGGCCATCTGAGAAACAAAAGAAATCCATTGTTGAAAGAAACCCATAAGAAGCCCGGTTTGCAGTTTGCAACAAGCCATGAATATATTCCAGAATGGTAGAAATTTCACCCCCAACACAGATGGTTGATGCAAATGTATACTATAGTAAAATTTTCTAATTAAAATGGAAAATGTTAGGTACAACACAGAAAATTTGCCTTTTATCAACATTTTTTGCTTACATTGTAATTTCATAGGATCACAAATATTTATAGATTTTATATCAAAAGCAGACTTAGGTGCACCTATTCCTTATAGGTTATAACAATAAGATCATACCACAACTATGCAGATGATACACAGATCTACATCACAATGTCACCAGGTGACTCCAAACCCATCCAAGCACTGAACAGATGCTTAGAACAAATCAATGTGTAGATGTGCCAAAACTTTCTCCAGCTGATCAGAAATAAAACTGAAGTTATCTTTGGACCTAAAGAGGAACGATCTAGAGTCAGCACACAGCTTCAGTTATTACAGCTAGAAACTAGTGAACAGCCCGAAATCTGGGTGTAGTGATGGACTTAGACCTGAACCTTCAGAGACACATAAAGACAGTTGCAAAGTCAGCCTTCTATCACCTGAAGAACATTTCCAGAATCAAAGGACTAATGTTTCAACAAGATCTAGAGAAACTCATCCATGTGTTTATCTTTAGTCACATTGATTACTGCAACAGTGTCTTCACAGGTCTACCTAAAAACAAACAAACAAAAAAAAAAAAAAAAAAAAAAAAATCAGGCAGCTGGTCCAGAACGCTGCTGCTTGCGTTCTCACTAAGACCAGGAAGATAGAGCTCATCACCTCAGTTCTAAAGTCCTTCCACTGGCTCCCTGTAGCTCAGAAAATAGATTTTAAAATACTTCTGTTAGTTCATAAATCATTGAATGGCTTAGCACCAAAATACATTAAAGACCTGTTGTCATTGTATCAACCTTCCAGACCACTCAGGTTTTCTGGTTCTAGTCTCCTCTGCATCCCCAGAACCAAACATGGAAAAGCAGCTTTTAGTTTTTATGCTCCTCTAATCTGGAATAAACTTCCAGAAAACTGCAAAACAGCCGACACACCGAGTTCCTTTAAATCAAGGTTAAAAAACCCACCTGTTTAGAGTTGCCTTTGATCAGTAGTAAGCAGAACATTGAACTATAGTTGCTATATTTGGATTTGAACCCCGAACTTTGTTACTGCAAGGCAACAGTGTTACTTGCACTGTGCAGCCCAATCTAGCTCAAGACCAGATTTAAAAACCTATAAAAATGACTGACTGTAGTGTAAAGTGGAGTCCTAGGACTTCATAAAAGCAATATAAAAATGCTGGCAGTTTTCAGCTCAACTTGTTTTTACTCATGAATTACTCCACATGGACTCCAGTAAAGCAGAGATTTATTTTCATCCCAGGACCAAAATTTGTTTATTTTAATTTCCATCTTGGTCCACAATATACAGTACAGATACTCAAAGGCAAAAGGAATTTTTTTTTTCTTTTTTTTTGTCCAGGTCTGGGACACAGTGAGGTAACAGACAAGAAATAAATTATTCAGTTGCTTAAAAACACTTCCCAATTATATCAATAATACAAAAATGGTATCAAACACACATGATGCAATAACTTCTTTAACACATTCAGTATATTTTTGCTCCCCTTCCATCCAGTCTGTCTGCTCAAAAGTCAGGTTTTTTTTTTTGTTTTTTTTTTGTTTTTTTTTTGAGTCCTTCTCTGGAAAAATGTCCCTTTTAGCAGTAGCTGCTGATAAATGCAGAGTTCCTTCTGCTGAGGTTCCACTTCCAGGCATTGGTCATTCAGTCAAACATCTTATATAAGCACCTTAATTTAAAACTGGGTAATAATGCAACTTTTGCTTCCAATACAATTTCAATGATTACATCTCAAATTAGTTGTTCAGTTTTACAATCATGGCCAAGGCAACAGGCATACGCAGGCACACGAGGCTACAACTCCAATCAGCTGTTTGCTTACTTTATCATTTTACATTCAGATATACACATATTTATATTTTAACCGTGCCTTTCAGGTTATCTATAGGTTTAAAAAGAAAACAACATGCCAATAGGAAAAAGTCAGAGATTGTTTTCAAAGTGCAAAAAACATATTCCTTCAAGATTTGGTGCGCATCCTGAAGAGAAAGCCGCCCACCAAAACTTTAGTCTAATAACAGTACAAGCCATTTTCATAGATTAATCTGCACGTTCCACCGATCTGGTCTGTAGCTACTGTAGGACATGGCTTTGAGCCAGAAGAGTGCAACACTGCCCTCTTCAGGCAGGTTTCCTAACACTGACAGATGCCTAAAGCTACAGGATTTAATCCTCTTCCTTCACTGAGCACTGATCATCATATATCGTAGTCCTGAAGTCAATGGGGGAGGTGGGAAAAGCCCCTGGATTGAGATAAAGTGACATCACATTATTTTGGTTTGTGGCCAGTGCAAATCAGCTTCTCCAGCCCATTGCTCGCTCATTTATCCTTCATCTATTTTACTAACAAATTCATAGACTTTATTTTCTGTGAAACAGCAGTGAATTTGTCAACATTGCCATATATAATTACATATTTTTATATCACATCTGTCATTTGTACACTTCAAAATAAAATAAAAAAAAGGGATGAAAAGATATGTTCAGAATGAGAAAATAAAAACATAATGCTCATACAGTACTGCTCAAGGATCATCACACCATTTACAAGCAGATAAGAGGGAACCAAACCCACATTTTTTTTAAAAATGGGTATAATGAAGTGGCTCTTGTATGAGTGGGGAAATAAAATCCTGTCGAAGTATCTGTAAACATGGCTTTTACTTGATCTTAATACATAATTCTTTATTTTTCAATGATCATAGTTGTAAAAACATACTCTACAGCTGACACATTTTTTATTTCCACCATGCCACATTTCTTCTAAGATTACCAATCCATAACATGACCTCATGGTGCATGTTGCACCCTCCATACACCAAAAATCAACTAACGCCACCAAAATACCCATCACCACTTCCACATTCAGTCCTACCGTCACTTGTGATGCTCACTCTAACAAAAGAAGTCAATTGGGAAACAACTGTGGCTGCATTTCCTCCCGAAGCTGTAGTAGTGAGATATTTGATTTTTTTTTTAAAACAAAAAAGAGGCCATTGAGCCAGTTATTCCCTTTTCCTTTGCCCTCAAACAAATTTCTTATCTCTATTCTCCCCCCAAAAGGTTTGAAATCTTGTGCCGTAGTTAATTACTCTGCAGTGAAACAGTCAGCTGTTGTTCTGTTTCAGTGTTCATTATATAAAAGTAGGAGAGAGGCTGGGTGGGGGGGGGGACCTTTAAGAGATAGAAGAGGAAGGTAAAGAAGTCTTTTCCGATGCTCCGTGAAGGGCTGAAGGGACACCTGTCAGTTCAGCCCTCAACCTCAGGATCCATGAAGCTGTTCAGCGACACTTCTACCCCTGTCTGGCTTTTGTGCTCCAGTAGATAAACACTGCTGGGAAGTTCCCTGACATCCAAAGGTATGTATTTCTTTTGTGTCTGTGTGTTTATGCGATGAATGATGCCGAGGAGAAGGGAGGTCACAATATGGCGCAGTGGAACCTGTGTGAACCAGTGGAACGTTCCGCTCTCCACTTCATCTTCTTTTTCTTCTTCTGGTTTCGCTCTGGGACCTGTTGTCTGCAGGTAGCAAAACAGAACATTTTAGCTAAATTATTAAAATATGACTGGAATAAATTAATAAAGCCTATTTAAGGCAAGTAAACCTCTCCCCCCCCACCACCAAAAAAAGCTAGGTTTCATCAGTTTGACGATGAACAAGTACCTTTGGTTCTCTGGTCATTTTTCTTTTTGATATTTAAGTTTGGAAACAACTTTTAGTTCCTGATCACAAATGAGTTTCTACGGATTTTGAGATGACTCTACTGGATGAGCAGACTTTCCTCATTTTCCCCATCGTTACCAAACCACCGCTCCATAAATGTTCAAAAAAGAAGAAATGATTAGTTTTAGGGTGGAGCAGGTTTGAAAGACTCAGCTTTAAAAAAAAAAAAAAAAAGAAAAGAAAAAGTATTAAATGTCATGCTGTTGATGCAACCAGAGGAGGCTACTTGGAGGAAAGCAAAGTCCAAAAGCTGAGGATGCACAACAAGATTTTTGCCTGATTGTACCTATGATTCCCAGCTGGGAAAGGTCTGCAGTAGTTGGGAATAGCTGGCTATACTTTGAGGGCAAAAACCAGAATCTGAAAATGTGTGAGGAGAACAGACCCATCCCAAATTCAGTCACAGTTGTTTAAACATGACGTGATGATGTAAAATTCACACCAGATGTCAGCAGCAACCCAAGCAAACTACACATACAAACAAATAAAAGTCCATAGATCAAGTTAGGTGGAATGGTCCAAGGAAGTAACATGAAGAAAAAGGTAAAAAAAAAAAAAAAGGCACAGAAAGCCAAGAAACCAGTTGAACTGTCGCTGATTAGAAAGCATTCCTGATGCTACGTGCAAATCAATATCTGCTGGTTTAGTATTAACCGGCGGCCTACAAAAGGGTTTCTCATTATCGTATTGTAGACTAAGATACAAATGGTAAAAGGAAATCTTACTCCACCCTTGATCAAAACTAACAAAGTGACGTTTGCAGGTGGGGAAAACATGATTAGGGCTGTCCTACAGCATATGGTACTGACAAACTTCATGTGTTTGAAGTTTCTTTTTTACAAACAGTCAGAAACTTATAAATTATCCAGTTATTTATACAAATGGGAAGAAAATTAAAAATGCTGATGAATTTACCCATTTAGTTGTGACTTTGGATCCAACTTTAACATTTAGAAGTCATGTCAAAAAGCTTAGAAAGTCTTTAAAAGTTTAGTTGAACAAACTTTGGGTATATACGCGGATCTCTTACTATTGAGGCTTCCCATATTTATTTAAATTTTATGATTTTTGCATGAGTTTTTTTAATATTGTATGACTTGGTCACAGTCTTGCAAAACAGTTTTAAAACCTCTTGAACCAATATACAAAAGTGCCTTAAAGATTCACGACAGGAAATCCAGGCAATATCATCCCTGTCACACTCTAAATTTTTTATTTATTTATTTTAATTTAGAAAATCTTATATTTTATGCAAACATTTGCATAAAATTGCTGCTTCACCTGCAGCATCCCAAAATGTAGGACTGCTTTAAGTAAAACTGCCTTCTCTTTTGCTTCGATAAGTCATTGGAATAGTTTGCTATAAAAGATAACATGTACTAGATAGGAAATGTTTGCAAATTTGGCAAAAATATGTATATTAAATAAGCAGATTTGAACTCATTTTTGATGAAGGCAACAAAATTGTTTTATGATCTGTCTGTTGGTTTGTAGTTTGATTGGTTTGCTTGGTTTTAGTGATATCTGAAGAAGAAATTATCAGACTTATGTAATTAAGTATTATACTGGCTTTTACTTTATTACATCAACTTGTCCTGAGACTGCAGGTGGAAATTAGCATTTTTTGCTATAACCTGATGCCACGCATCTCTCCTTTTAAAAGGTTAATGAAATATTGTACATTGTCTCTATGTAAATACATAAACAGCAAACAGTAACAAACGTCATGTAAATAATATAAGGATGAATGTAGAAATATACTGGGACAATCTTGATAAGAACATAAAGCAAGTGTGAGACTATTGTCTTGCTTGGAAATTCAAACAGAGTCAAGGAAACTCTTAATGGGTTTCAGTGAAAGAAACAAAAACTGACTTTTATATTACTGTAATACTATGCTTTTACCTCAAGATGGCAATGCTGGTTCATCCAGCTGTTCTTCAGGAACACCAACAACCTTGTACCAACTCCCCTTAGCACTGAAACCCTATAAAAAAAACCCCTATAAAATAGTTCCCTTCAACTACACTGTGGCCATATATTTTGAGATTGAAAGAAAACTTGTTTTTCACCTGCAAATTTGTTTAAAGGGGCAGTATTATGCGTTTTCAAGGTACATAGAATCATTTTATAGCACAATCAAGTAATTATGTTACCTTCAGTTACTACAAAAATGCTGTACATATCAAATATGACCTAAAAGAAATCTGACTTCATAACACCTTGAAATTGAGTCCAGGAAAGACAGCAGGCAGGCACTGGTGTTCCTGCCACAGTGAGTCGGAGACGTTTCGACACTGGCCTGGTGTCAAGAGGGGCAGCTTAGAAACCGTTTCTCACCAAGTTAAACATCTGGGACAGGCTGACATCTTTAGACTGGGGTAATGAATCCCACCTCACACTGTCTGGAACATCTGTGTTGGGCTGACAGTGAAGCAGCCAGAGAACATTTCAATGTGACATTGCTTGTTCTCCAAAGGAGTGGGCAAAACACTGCCATGAAGAAAGATTGGAATTGTTAATCAACTATTCAGAAGCGATTTGGTGATGAATAATGCTTTTTTTTCACCCCCATCATGATGGAGCACAATGCCACACAGCAACAGTAATAATTCCTGAAGGGACTTAAAGATAGAACAATTGAGTTTTGGGGTCCATGGGTAAGAAACTCCACAGAACTTCAACCCATCGAAAAACCTTGAGGTCAATATTGATGGTTTGCATATGTAAACATTTCTCAAAAATCTTGCAAATTATTAAGGTTTAATATTAAACTTCAGTAAAACATAGAAACACCTGAAAAAAGTATCCAATACTGATGAATCTTGGGGGGAAAAACAAACAAACAAAAACTTTTCTTCCAGCCCTAAAACGTTTTTCCTCCATGACTAAGGTTCAACCATTTTTATGACTTCAATATCATACTGTTACCACATGAGGGCACTGTTGACTCACCCAGCTACCATTGCCAATGAGAGCCTTCCACTAGTCAGCGACTTCTAACACTCATACACTAAGCAGTAAAGGCCAGTTCTCCTTCGCAGGCTCCTGCACAACCTGATGACCAGCCGAGGAGCTAAAGAAGCTATTTTAGATCATCTGTGTTGGAGCAGAGACTCATCTAAAGCATGCAGGACACCAAAACTGTCTACCTTTGTCCCAGAAGACTTATGTCTCACCTGGTCAGTCTCAGCAACAACAACCAGACTAAATGGCCACAATGAAATTACATGCCTAAGTCTCTGAAATCGTATATAAAAAGACAGAAGGGGGCATAAAGTGACTAAAGTCATTTTCCTTTGCAGCTTTTCTAAAAATCATCTTACTTCCTTTTTACCATCATTACTTCCTCTTCTGATCCAAATAAACACCCCTCAGAGATGTCCATTTGGTCATCTCTTCTCAAAAATCAAAAGCATGTTCATGAAGTTACCTTATAACTCGAACCAGTTCATGAAAGGCTTTGTCCACATTCATTGGAGGATCCTTGGCACTGGTTTCAATATAAGTTATCTGAGGAAACACAGAAATATGATTTAATCAATGTCCACAGCATTCAGAGAAGAGGGAGCTGAACTAGGACCATTCAGTCGAATTATATTAAACAGGGGACAGAAGGCTTGATTTGTATAAACTGTATAATCCCTTTTTCTCAATCAACTTTAATCCTCCACTCCTAATTGTTGCAGGTGATTCCAACTGTTCCATGGGCTGCTGATGGTCTGACAGTTCCACAATATCATTCCTGATTGTGTATTATAAATTTAGCAGATTGTCCCAAAGGGAAATTAAATGTCTTCACTCAAATCATCCAAGTATCTTCAAAAAAAAAAAAAAAAAAAAAAAAAAAAAAAAAAAAAAAAAAAGAAAAAAAAAATCATTGTGGATGGTGATGCTGTGGGCACAAAGGATCTCCAGTAGAAGTCAGTCTTGTGACAAATCTGAAGAAGTAGCTCTGACTTAAGACACTTAATGCCAACAGCTCAATATCCAGGCAGCAGAGACGATATTCCACAGTAACAAGCACTGCTAATCCTCCTCATTTGCTTTTGCTGCTGCCCTTTAAATCTTTGTCAGGCCATGCAGTTAGGAAGCCAGGCAGACAGATGTTGGAGTCAGGGATATGAGCTTCGTCCATTATGATCAGTGGAAGAGATGGCTTAAACTTACTCCTCCTCCCTCTGCTCTTTGGTTTAATTGCATTTGTAGTGCAGCCTAACTCAATAAAAATAGTTTGCATACAAAAGAGAAATCAATGCTGCATGTATTTAATATGAAGACTGAGAGAAGAGCTTTAGGACTCACATTATGTTTGGCAGCCATCTCTTGGCCCTGGTCTGATGTCACCTTCCTTAGATGAACCAAGTCCACTTTGTTAGCAACCAGCACCATAGGGAAGGCCTCTCTGATTGGAAAGGAATAAAAAAATAAAAAAAATAAATAAATAAAAATTTAAAAAAAAAAACCCTAAAATGATAAACTGGTGGTATGTGGCATTAAATAACATGAAAGCCGCCTGTACGCGGTTTAATTGTCCAAGCAGTAATAGCACAACAGCTCAGTACACTTTCTTAGATGTGTCAGATTTCTGCAACACTTCAATCTTTGAAAAAAAAAAAAAAAAAAAAAAAAAAAAAAAAAACCCACCCCCCCGATTACAGTCTGAGAAACACCCAATATAGACAGACAGAGCGCTCAGTTCTAGCTTCTATTTTTTTTCTTTCATCTGCAGTTCCTATCAGAGAGCAGGTGACTTTCTTCTACCTTCTTTAACATCTCCAATAGGAGGCTGTTTTAAAGAAATGTCCTAATCTTTCTAATAGCACCTATGCTTTCTTTGCCCAGTGACTCAAACCTGCTGACTCAAGGCTAAAAAAAAACAACCTGGGGGAGGCGCTAACAACACTACATGCGAGATAAAAATGTAAGAGCAGATAGAAATCTAACTTATACGTGTCTTATTAGGTCCTCTGCGTCCTGCAGACATGTTTCAAAACAATTTAACTAGTCCAGTAAAATAAAAATAAAAAGAAGAACTGAATCTAAATATTTAAGTGGGAAGTAAGCACGTGCTCTGAGTAACTACAATGTAAATGTTTCATTTAAGAGGGTTAGTTCCCCTTATCTTGCTATATTTAACATTGCTGTGCACACATTCTTTGGGGGCCCATGGTTGATTGTATTATGACTGCAATCCACCTTTTCTCTCATATTTGTAATGAGTGTTAAACAATAAAAACATCAGAATACCATATAATCAATCTTTAAAATAATAAATTAAAAATATAAACACATTGAGGATTGCTTTTCAAACAGTCTCTTGCATTAAAAAGACTTTTCTATCAAGTTAGGGTGTTCCCAGACACTAAAGTCATGAAGATTAACTCAAGAGTTGGCGCTCTATATGGAGAGCCCCAGCTGCTCCATCTTACCTGTCTTTGACCCGTAGAATGAGTTGATGGAATCTATCCACATGTTCGAAGCTGGCCTTGTCCGTGACGGAGAAGACGATAAGGAAACCATCTCCTGTCCTCATGTACTGCTCCCTCATCGCGCTGAACTCCTCTTGGCCTGCTGTGTCCAGTACTGGGTACGAGCACACCAACCGATCAGTATAAACTCCCATCAAAATTAGCGCTTCATATTACACACATTTTATCTGCTTTCCAGGAAAGCAGATAAAATGTTTGACCATGAGCTTCCTTTCAGTTAAAAACTGCAGGCATTTTCCCATCATGTGCTAAGGAAATGGAGTAATTCATTTATAGTCTTGGTAAAAAGAAGCTACAGCCTCCTTCAACTGCCGTTTGCCATATCACAACATAATATAATTATCTGGTCTCAAGCAGTTTCTAATCTTATATGTGCAGAAACACTTGGCTGTCATTGTCCAGTTCCTGCAGCTGCAAAACAAGCTCAAATTATCAATACTTATTTTAGCCATTTCAAGGTAAAGATAAGAAGAACTAACTGCGAAAATAGCTTAGGATATCATTTATTCATCCAATTGGAAAGCCGTTTGTTAGTTGAATGTAAAGTAGTGGTTTAGTTCTTGAGTTAGTCCACGTGCTCATTTTTGACTCTACAATACTTTTCTAAATTCTGTGGCTGCAAAAAGAGAAAAAGCCTAAATTATCATCCCATCACCCCCCATGCTTGGCAGCTGATAGAAAGTATTTGTGCTGATGTCTTTGTGTTTGGTTTTCTTCAAACATGCTGCTGTGTATTATACCCAGACTGGGGGCAACTCCTTGCAAACCAAAGTTTTGCTGCTTTGATTTTAAAGAGAAGACGCCTTACTCTGGCGACTCTACCAAACAAGTCATACTTAACCCTTAACTTGATGTCCTGTTATGAACTTTAACAATAACATGCTACACGTCCCAAGCAGAAAAACACACTTTTGAGGCCACTGATGCATACAGTTGAACTATGACATTTTTTTTTTTCTAGCAATGCAAGTTGTTTTCCCAAATAAACTGGGAACTTTGCAGCAGACACAATGAGCTGTTTGATGTTACATAATTTCTTCCACATGCAAACCCCCCAGTATGTCATTACTGCTGTCAGATAACTGCTAATTACCCATGTGTGTAAACAAAATGGGCAATGTAGTCCAAGGAAGAAAATGTTTAGAAAAAATAAATAACCCAACTCACCATCCAGTATTGCCCACTGTCCATCTATTTCAGTGTGTTTAAGGTACGAGTCCTCTATAGTGGGATCGTAGTCTGGCACAAAGATCTTCTGGAAAAATTGGATGGTTAGAGCGCTTTTCCCAACGCCACCGTCCCCCACCACCACCAGCTTATAGGTTGGCAGGTTGTCGCTCGGCACGGCGCTGGTCGCCATGGCTACCTCGACAGTGGTGGGAAGAAGGCTGGTGAGACACACCTGGTTGAAATGGAGGACAGAAAAGAGGGGGTGGGGGAGGAAATACAAGGGGATTGACAACAAAGGAGAACAGGAGAGGGAGAGAGAGAGATGTTAAGGCTTTTTTGTTGCAGCTGCTTTCTCGTCACTATGGAGACGACAGATCATAGCTAAGGGTTGGAGATAAAAGCAAAAAGGAAGAGGGGGGTGGGGGCAGATGAACTAACTAGAGAATGAGACATTGCATTTAAAATGACTTTTACCTAGAGCTGAGAGGCATTAATTTCACATTTAAAACTGCACAGAACAGGGCAATATCATGGCAATGAAAATTTAAGCAACCAGGCAATGTAAGCATAGACAACCTGGGTTCAGCTTTGAAAGCTTAGAAGATATAATATCCATGGTTTAGAAGTTCATGTCACTGCTAAAACCTTCAATACGTTGTAAACAACTCAGAGCCATTTTTTTCCATCTATTTTCCTATTTCAAGATATTGTTTGTTGTTAGAAATATAAAAGTAGAACAAAACAGAATAAACTTTAGTGTCCCAGTTGGGAAACGTATTAGTGTGCACTCCAAGCTGAACTCCTTAATCCTTCTGCATAACAGCAGAAAGACAAAATAATAGTTGTTGCCTGAACAGAGTTTAACTTAATCTCACCTCACATCGGTTAACAATGAACATACCCACTACTTAAGCACCTTGGGATATTGCAGTCTTTCGTCCTTAAGCAGCGTTATTTAACCGGATAAAGATGAGAATGAGTTCTTAAACTGACTGCATTTGCAGTAGGAGACTTGATAACCTGCCATTTGGTAGATGATAACATTTTAACTCCCAGGTTAGGGGGAATTTTTAATGGAAACATGGAGTTCATATTGATGGACAGCTGGCTTTAAATAACTCTACCAGATAACAGTGTGTTGAAAGCAACTTTAGTCATTACAATTCATACAATCTGAAAATAAATTATAAAAAGACAGAAGCAATAAAACATTAGGAACAGAAGATGCTATCCATTGACGTTCTCTCAATCATCCTTACAATATGTTCAGAACTGGACTTAAAGCTGCAGTATGCAACTTTTATGAAAAATATGTTTTTTTACATATTTGTTTAAATTATCATTATGCTGCGAGACTATAAGACAGAATCTGTGAAAACAGTCAGGCTCCTCTGCCTTCTCTCAGTACTAACTTCAGAAATCCACCACTCAGTCCGAAACAACCAATCAGAGCCAGGAGGAGGGTCTTAGCGCTGTCAATCACCCTGGTATTCACCACTCAAACACTGCTACAGCTGGTTCACCACAACATAGCCTGCCGCTAATGCTAAGGTTAGCTAGCAAGGCCACCAATGACAATGGATAAAGTTTTCCTGGAACGTTAAGTTATATACTGCAGCTTTAAAGCTGTGCGACTCAATTAACCTCAAGGATTTTAGTTTATGAGGGGCTGGTCGCTATACTCAAACGGCCAATAAATCATCTGGAGAGAGACTTGTTTTGGTCACGACTGTATAAGCCAAACAAGGCAGTTTAGATTTAAGTTTAACTGTGAGATTTCAGTATCATGATGATATCCCCTGTAGTGCAGACTGATGGAATAATAATAAAGAAGATCACGATCCAAACCCTTTGACTCAACGTAGAAAGAATCATCTCTGCTGCAAATGAGAGCACGAGGCATCAACATGGACTTTCCAACTTTAGGCATCATATAGAGAGAAATTTCTTGGACTTCAGACAACAGAAAGAATAAATTAGAATAATGCTTTGTCTCTCAAAAAGGCGAAATTCAAGTATGTCAGAACAAAGACAAATGGAAGCACATATATACACACATAAAAACAGGCAAAAATAGAAAAAAGAAATTGTATTAATATAAAAAAAACTGTTCAATTTGTACAGTTTGAACAAAACAACTAACAAGAATATGGAAACCAGTGCAAATAATAGTAGGAATGTAAAAAAAACTGCATGTTTGATCTGCTGGGGAGTAGTGATGATCTGCCAGGAGGACAACTCTACAGTAACACTCCTTTAGGATGCAGCAGTCTGTTGTTAAAGGAGCTCTCCACTTCTGTAACACTGTCATACATATTGGATCAAGGGGGCACCCCAGAACAGAGCTGGCAAACTGGATTAAAGAACAACGATCTTTATCTCTATCTGGAGTTACACAATCCTTCAAACAATCAAATATATCCTTGTTCGTGGTAGAATACAGATCCAGTCACCTCATCCATCTTCAGTTTATGAAGCATAAGTAAGAAATGGGACCCATCCAATATCTGTGGTGTCCTGATGCTGATGTCATTCTTGGATCTGACATCCATCTGAAGCCACTGATCCAGACTCCATGGTTCTGTTGCTGCAGGTGGTCACATTCTGGCTGCTTTTACACATACAGGTGGATCCCGTTATAAAAAAAGCTGGTGCGAGTAGACAGTCTGCTGGCCGTGGTGAAAGTTCTGTTGATTTATAACACGGGATTTCTAGCCAATTTTATGAGTAATTCAATTCAAAAATACTTAATTTATTTTCAATGGGAAATTAAATGTTGTAACTCATATTATCCAAGTTTCTTCAAAGAGTTGTTGTAGATTGTAGATGCCTGTGGGTAGGAAGGATCTCCTGTAGTGGTCTGCATTACAGTGGTTCTATAGAAGCCTCTGACTGAAGACGGTGTTGTAAAACAGTCTCAGAGAATGCTCGGGGGTTGTCCATAATTTTCTTGATTTTATGAAGAACACTTCAGTGCACCAAGATCTCCAGTGGTTTCACACTGTTGAAAAGAGTGCAGTAGTTTCTATCATCATGTGTTGGTACGGCAGCATCAGACTAGCAGAAGCTATTCAGCATTTTGCTGCAAACACTGAAGGACCTAAGCTGATGGCTAGCAGATGGCTTTGTCAGGTGAACACAGAGGTACTTCTACTCCTCCACTTCTTCTCCCAAGATGGACATCATGTTTGACCTATTTCAGTTTCTCTTCAAATCTACAATTATTTAATTTGTTTTTGGATTCAAGATAATATGAAAGCAGACCACCAGCTCTTTGTACTCAGCTTTTTTTGTCCGTCTCCGACACACCCGACGACGACTGCAAGATGCTGAAAGTGAAAGCCGGAGGTGTATAGAGTGAAAAGAAACAGTGAGTACGGTGCCCTGTGGTGCTCCTGACCAGGTAGTTAGAGACATGGCCTTTCAGTCTTACAAAGTGTGGTCTGTTTAAGTAGTCACTGATCAAGGTGATTGTTGAGGCCTTCGCCTGCATCTCCAGGAGCTTCTGATAAAGCAAATCAGGCTGAACTGTGTGTGTTAAATACACTGAAGAAATCAAAGAACATGAACCTCACAGTGCTGCCTACCTAAATAATTAGTCTGAATAAGTAAAAATATTAAAGTGACCATAGAAAAAAAAACAAAAAAAAAAACAAACAAACAAACCTTGAATATCAAGACTTTATTTCACATATCTTAATTTGTTCAAATGCAGCCGTTTCACGTTTCTCACAACTTGAGACCAGATTACGCCTAAAAAGATCAGTACCAACCTTCAATGGTGGACCAGCAAACAACTGAAACGCATTTAAGAATTAATTTGCATGTATTTTTTTCTATATTTTGGGTAGGTTTGTGTGTGATGAGAAAAATAAGGAAGAGAAGGAGGTGGAGGAGAAAAGTAAATCATTACACAGCGGCTTTTTTGAAGAACACTAAGTAATGGTTTAAGAAGGGAGGCAAGCATTAGTGGACACTGACAAAAAGTCAGACATTTTATTAAAGTTCAGAAAGCCTTATAAAGAAAAAACAAACTATCTGCTTTAATGTCAGGCAAACTGAATTAGTTGCATTCCAATGGAAAACTACAAAAAAAAAAAACCCCCCCCCCCCCCCCACACCCCAGGAAATAAAGCAGCATTTGTCACCAGTGTCTTAGCTCATCATTGTGGTGAAAGTTGCTCTATAAATACAAGAATGTCCTAAATCCAAGTAAAAAATAAAAAACCCACAACAGCCTGAATACAGTTTCATTCAGAATGGCATACCAGATGGTCCAGCATGTCCAGAACCAGCAGAAATATGACGGCTGAAAGATGGATAACTGTAGCTTGAAATTATAACTCCCCACCAAGTTAAAATAAACATGTTGTAGGAGTGCAAGAATCAGCACAAGAGTGTTTTTCTGTGCAACTGAAGTCAGAGAACAGTTCTACACAGAGTCCGTCCACAAAAAGACTTCCAGACAGAGAGCAACAAAAAGATTGGGACATGTGGGGAGAGCAGGAGACGCAAGAGGAACAGGATGATGAGATTATTCATAAACAGAAGAAAGAGGCTGAGGAAGCAGGGGCACATGAGGACAGAGTCGAGCAGTTAGAATTAGGCCTGAGTCACCACAACAGGCACCACCTTTTCATGGTTTGCTTCCTTTTTTTCAGTAAATATATTTTTAGACCAAACCAGCTCTTTTCTTCCAGTTTATGAAACATACTACAGCTTCATTTAACATCACATGTCTGTTTCCAGTCAAAAAGCCAATAAATATATTTGTGGCTACAGATGCAAACACATGGAGCAATTGAAAAGGTGTTCTTCCTAAGAGAATGCATTGATAAGGATCTTGCGCAACATTTTGTGCTGCTAATATAGTATTAGCCTGGATAAACAACGTTGGACTGAAATGTTTTGAATTTGCATGAATTTACATTACCAACCTAGTTCTGCTTTTCAGTTTCAGATTCCTCCAAATAATGTTCCGCTTTGTGATTCAATATGCCAACATATCTGTAAAAAAAAAAAAAAAAAAAAAAATCACTTGATTTCTTTTTAAACACGGATTAAAGAGGCTAAAGAGGCATAAAATACTTTAATTCATTCAATAAAAACAAAAAACTCCCTATACTTCAATAGCTTCACATAGTTTCTTTGCAACATTAACTTATTTTTCCTAATACCTAAAAGACAGCATTAGCAAGCAACATGTTAAATCTGGAGTTCTCTGGAGTAGCTAAAAGTAGTAGTTAGCATCTTACATGAATTCAGTCATTCCCTTAACTACACCTTGGATAAAAAGAAAGTCATGTTGTTCTACCAAATACCCTAAAAAAACCAGAAGATTAGTTAGAAAGCAGCTTAACGATAAAGTCGATGTTGGCCATCGCAAAGCCCTGATCTCAATCCAGTAGAAAATTTGTGGGTAGAGCTGAAAAGGTGTGTGATAAAGCAACCAATTGTTGGAGGAATGGGACAAAATTATAGTGAGAACTTTGTGGAAGGATACACCCAAAATGTCTGACGCAAGTCGCCCGGTTTAAAATGCGATTCCACCATCCGTTGTCTGTACCTGCTTGTCCGTGCAGGGTTGCAGTCACCAACGGTCATGGGGAGAGAGACGGGATGCCCAGAGAGAACCCACACCAGCACATGCAAGCTCCATGCAGAAAGATCGCTGATTCGAACCCAGGATCTTCATGTTCCAAGGCTGCAAGTCTACCAAATGTTGAGAAAATCTAAGTAAACCTTTGAATTTGGTCCCAATTACGGTCAGACAGTGAGTAAAAAAATTTGTTGTTTCTCTTTATGTATTGTATGTCTGATTTCTACTATATTAAAAAAAGATTTTTATTTAGAGACACTAAAATCTAAGCAGTGAATGGGTTAAACCGCAAATCCCTCGCTTTTTACACAAGTATGCAAGTTCAATATAACAACTCCTCTCTGTCTTACTTTAAAGCTCCTCGGCTGAAGCACACAAAAAAAGCCACACATTCGCCAGCCACTAGCACAACACCCCCACCCACGCACCCATTCCTCCTCCATCCACCAGGAAACAGCTGTCAGCTGGCCAGAGTCCATCCTTTCCTGCTCGGCACAATAGAGGGAAGGAAGAAGTTTCCTTCCTTTCCCGGGCTAACCACTCATTTACCCAGGCTGAGCAAAGGCTCGGAGCCACGTTCCTGACATAAAAAAATAAAAAGTCTCACCAGATGTTGAGTTAGTTTGGCTGTCACAACGTTAGGTTAAAAAGCTGTACCACAATAATTCAGCAGTCCCAAAGACAGACTTTCAGGAAATTCTAAGATGGGGAGGGGAAAAAAAAAAAAAAAAAAAAAAACCCCATCAAAAGCAGCCTCTGCAATAAACATAAATACTTGCTACCAGTTTAAGTTTTCAAGCTGGTCGTGCATGGGGAGGCCTTGCTGCAAGTCGGGTCACCACCCAACAGGGCTTGTTAGGATTTCCCTCTGGTGAGGTGAGGGCTGCTCTGAAACACCCACCAAATGCAATCAGAGGTGAGAATAAGAGGCAGTGAACTGGTTTCAGACAGACCTGATCACTGAGCTGTCCAGCAACGGACAGGGTCATGCTTGACGTTTGCTTGGAGTACTATCCACATGAGAACTTCCGTTTGACTTCTTGACAACATTTTGTTGTAAAAGCACACGTTTAATCTGCCAAACTATGAATAACAGAACTTCCTCCATTTAGCAAAACAGCAAAATTAAAATAATAATAATAATAATAATAATAATAATAATAATAATAATAATAATAAAAAAATAAAATAAATGCTGCATCTAAATGTCAGAGTCTGTAAATTTCAGACATCTGCTACCGCTGACATAAGACCCTAGCAGCGAGAGCAACATTTACATGTTACAAGGGTGACGTTTGTGTGTCAGCAGCTAATATTTTCTCTCACAATGGCTTCGGAAAGTCTCTCAGGGCTTCTCAGAGAAGCCGTCTTGAGAAAGGATAAAGAGATCTCCCTGTTCACGTGGGAACGGAGCAGCAGCATAACTCACAGAACACAAAAAAGGAAGAACACACCCCAGCCTGCAGAGTCATACTGTGACCAACACTCATCGATCACAGGACCCGAAACATCTACAGCTTCAAACCACTTCAACAGCAGATACCTTTACCATCTAACCCTTTCAAACAATATAAAAGAGCTTTAAGACCAATTTTTAATAACTAGGATTTAAAACCCAAAACGAATTTTCTTTTGAACTGCACCATTCAGAAGAACAAAGAAATAAAGTGAAATAAATACTCCAGTACAGGCAGAAGTTCTTGGCTGAAAATATGTAAAACTGGGACAATTTAGAGTAAGTATAGGTCATTATGAAAAACTCTCATTACAAGATAAACTTAAGTAAAAACATTTAATTTTGTTTTACCACAAATTTAAAATAAATGCCTTTAAAAAAAAAAAAAAACAGAAAAGCTGCTATATAAACGTATAAGTTGATACAGTTATGTTATCTATGACATTTATTGTGATATCGATCAACAGAAACACGCACACAATCAGCTACATTCATTGTTCCTCTAAGCAAGATATAAGTAGAATATCCTCCTTTCAGCCAGCTGATAAAACTTTGACACTAACAACAAGTTCATGACTAGTTTAGAGGCAGTCAGTAGGTTAAATCGCTGAACATTGTTACTATAAAAGACAGTGATGACAAAAATACTGCCATGATACCCTACAAAGAGTAAGTACCTAAAGAGTAAAACTATGTTCTGCACTCACATTTGTCTCTACTTGGAGAAATTTGCAGCACAAACTCAGAAAATGGAATGCCAGTTTTATGTACACACTGAAAGTTTAGCAAAAAATAAAAAAATAAATGCATTTAAAATTGACTTCATATCTCTAACTTAAAAACAGCTAAGGATAACAAGGTGCCATTTGTAAGCTGTTGTCTTAGGATGTATGCTGGTCATTATTAGCCGAAGCCCATGTCAAAAGTGAACTGAAATCTACAGGTAAAGATGTGTAAAAAGTATTTTTGGCTGACATTTTTAAAAAAAAAATCATTGGTCATTAGAAATCAACGCAATCCCCAAACACTTCTATAAACGTCCCTAAAACGTACCATTTCCCTGGGGTACAAGTATGATGGGACACAGAAGACAATTTTCTCATAGCTACTCTTCAAATTGGGAAAAACAAGAAAAACACAAGTAAAGCAGATGTTTGTTGATCTTCATAAGTCAGGAAAAGACAGCAAGAAAAGAGATACTTGCCTAAAATTGCAAGCAAGCATAGCATTAATTAAAAAGGCTACAACAACCATGATAAATAAAGCTGGATCAGAACCCACAGATTGTGAGGAGGATTTCTAAGGGAAGTGAAAAACAAAACTCCAGTTTTCAGCCAAACATTGAGATTATGCTACTGTGATGCACAGATGATCAAATATTTAACCTAAGTAGTGCTTTTTGATTTTTCATATAATTATATTAGTGTTGATTACGATTTGATCAATACCGTAGTTTTACCTTTAGGATTTTATAATGGCTGCTCTTGTACAATGTGGAATGTTCAAGTCTTGAATGATTTCCAAAATTGTACAGGACTTAGTAGGCCTGATGAATGTACTGCGTGAAACAGGTTTTATTCAGTGACAAATACAGTCCAATTCGACAAAGAGCGTTCTGCAAAACATTGTTCCGAATAACTTTCTTCACCTTTGGGTCTTTTCTGTCATATCTTTCTGAGGTCAAAATTTCTTGCAAACATTCCTGATGCCACATCTGGCATACACATGCTTTTGTTTACCTGACCTAAACCTATTGAATCTCCATGGAAACGCCACAGTCAACAGCACAATTTGAAAAGCACAAATATTAATATACTTAAAAATTGCTTTGCAACTTTTGTTTCAAATTAGGGCAAAAAGGCATCAGGATATTGACTGGATTACTCTTATGTGCCCTTTCATTTCTATTGGGGGGGAAAAAAAAAAAAAA
The DNA here is from genome assembly GCA_014839685.1 of Anableps anableps. Taxonomy (NCBI): domain Eukaryota; kingdom Metazoa; phylum Chordata; class Actinopteri; order Cyprinodontiformes; family Anablepidae; genus Anableps; species Anableps anableps. Next base: position 31,316,112 of record CM026075.1, on the reverse strand, counting down.
AAAAAAAAAAAAATCTCATGATTTTGTAAAATACTTTGTGTTTTCAAACATGTTGGTGAGTTCCAGTTAGATTTAAGGACTGAGTGAAGTTTAACTTTGAGAAAGGACAAACATATTGTAGTTACAGAAACTTGCTCGTCTCATGTCAATTTGACAGAAAATTTGTAGGAGGAAGTCTTTATTTTTTTATTATTATTTATTTATTTATTTTTTTTTTTAAATCAGGGAGCAATCTCATTGAATACTTTCAAAAAGGAATGGGAAGATCTTGTATGTCAAAAAATAAGATTTATTTTTATTTTCAAGTCATTAAATGCTATCAAGGAAGATATCTCATGGTAATTACACTGTGGTCTACTCTAATTGGTCATTGAGCAAAGAAACTGAAACGTAAAATAACTAACATAACTAACTACATGGTCATTTGTATGACTGGGAATAAATATCCTGGAGTTTAAAGAAAGGGTTTTCCTGGCATTATTTTGAGTTCTAATACCCATTGTTATTTTTGGCTTGGAGGCTTAAGAAAGAAAAAAAAAAAATGACCATGAATGTTTTGAGTTCATCAGCTTAGAAGCACCAGAATCTCTAAAGATACAACTGTTAGAAGTACCTTACTTTGGGGCCCAGACAAGGCTGATGGTTCTCCCAGAACCAACTTCGGTTTCTCACCTCCGTCTCCCTCCCAGCTGGAGAGAAACGGACTTTTCTCCAACAGCAGTTCTGTCCGCCTGAGGTTGCTCGGAAAAGGCAGGCCGTTCTGATCTTTGGCTCAGACCTTCAGAACGCCTTGGTGGTTCCTCACTTTGGATTCAGAACGAAATAAGTTTCGCAGAAAAAAAAAAAAGAAAAAGCCGCTAAGTGAGGTTGGATGCAATGAAGCAGTGAGGAAACAAAACAAAATTTGCGGGTGCAAGCTGACCAGGCTTGAATTTAATTCAACTGGGCTTCGTTCTCGGTTCTGCCAGTTTTCCCAGCTGCTCTGCTGCTTCCTGGGAACCACACATCACAACCCTGGTAACTAGTAAGAGGAAGACTTTGGGAGACGTGTGCCGCATTAGACATGTAATCAGAAAGATTGGATCCGTTGCGTTGTCCAACTTTAAACTCCGAACGTAAACAGTCACAGTTACAATACTCTCTGTTCCTGGCTGGATCAGTCGCTCGTAATCCCAACTGTAGTCATTCTATGAAATAAAAATAAACAATACTGAACTATAGGAAATAGATTATCCATATTTAAAAAAAACAAACAAAAAAAAAAAAAACAACACTGACATGTTGGGCAGACATCCAAAATAAAAAGCTTTTAATTATAACTGCCAATTCAGAGGTTATGAGATGCAATCTGCGTGAAATAAAAGCTCATTCTGACCACATCTAATGTGAGGGTGAAACCTTAAGAGTCCAGCAAGAACATTTTTAAAAAGGTAGGTCAAACTTTGGTGATCGCGGAGTTGCAAGATCCCTCCAAGGGCTAACCCCTTTGTTACATGGGAGCTTTACATTTTTTTAATAACTTTGTCTTATTTCAACAATGTTTTATTCATTTCGATGAATAACATTCCCTGTTGGAGTTACACTGGGCGGGAACTTTACTGGCATACGGTATCCGCCCAACCATGAAAAGACGACGTCTGCAGGTTTAAACTTAAAGATTTTTTTTGTAGCATCAAGCGAAGACCTGACACGTTACACCCTGCAAAGTCCAAACACTTGAAGAGGTTCCTGTAGTTTGAAAGAACCCTGTCCTGCTCTGACCTTAGTCAACACTTAATGACAACTTTGTTTTTCCTTAGTGTGTCGTGAAGGGTTTCCAATATGAAATCCAGACATTCCTTGAAAGCCACTGAGTATACAGACAACTACAATTTAGGAGCAAGTCAAAATTTATTTTAAAACGCTGAAAACATGAGCCTATTACCAATACGAAGGTATAACAAGGTTACGTAGTTTTGCATTATAATGTTCCAAAATATTTAAAGTTTTTTTAAATCAGATACCAGAGAAATTATTGGAATTATGTTTTCTCAAACTGTACAGAAAATAGAGAAAGACAGTACTGCCCCTCCCCCACTTATTGCTTCGTACTTGTAGCAGTTGTACTCGGAACTGGAAAATTCCTAGTAGGAAAAAAAAAAAAAAAAAAAAATCCACTGGAATGCCGTCCGAAGTCGAATTTCCCACTGGGAAACTGGGAGTAACTTAACAACCTCCCTTTAATGACTTGTACAGTGTAAGATGTGGTGGAAACATGTTTATTTTACAAAACACGCATGCAAAAGTGCATCTAAAAATCAATGTTACATGTAGCGCCTGCAACTCTAAACTGAACAAGTGAAAAGTGGCATTTGCTCATGAAAAGCAAAGCTTAAAATGATTTTTGCAAGAGCTTTTGCAAACAATGTTTATGGGCGTCACCATGTTGAAATTCCAACCTCTTAACTAGAACACTGTTACCTTGGGTCTAACGTCAATCTCAGCTCAGGAGTTCCCACTTCCCAGGTAACTCGAATGCAGCATGAGTGAGCTAGCTAAAAGTAGCCACCTACTTTTCTTAGAAAAAAAGAAAACTGATTGTTTTTTAAGATAGGACATTTTTCCAAACAAAGACAAGCAGCATATCTATAAAGCAGCCAACTGCAAACTCTGCTGGAGCAGACTGCTCGACTAATTAACCAACTAATATCAGACTGTTATACTAGTGCTACTCTGTACAGAGGTACAGGACAACAGGGTATATTAGTCTGTGCAAGCACTTAAACTACTAAATTTAGTGAGTGTTTATGTATTTTTTTTTTTATTCAAAATATCAAGTTTGCAGTTAATAAATGTTGAGATATTATAGCTGTAATAATCATAGCAGCAATAGGAATCTCTTCCATTTTAAAGCAACAAAAGATTAAAAAAAATAAAATAGAACAAAATGATAACAATAAGGTATTTTTTCTTAACACAAGAATCAAGGGTCTAATACTGCCCAATGTTTACATAAGACTAAATGTATCAAAGTAGTAATACGAAAAACATTTTTAAAATTTCAAAAAGTTTGAATCATAAAATGTACATGCTACACCCTTTCAAAGCAGTCACTAAGCAGCCAAAGTACATTTTTGTGGTTGACATACTTTCATTTTTTTCCCTTTAATTGGGCCAGTTCTATAAATTCTTGTGGTGAGTCCAGCAGATCCAGCAGAATAAACTCACGGCCGTAAACACAGACGCTGTCATTCTTTTTAAAATCAAACTGTAATATGCCCCACACATTAGCAGTACCCATCACTGTCATTTTAAAATACATTGCCTATAGTTGTTATAACAGGTTTTTTTTGTTTGCTTATAACAAAGCTGATGTGTAAATGTGTTCTTTATTTCCTTACCAACCTACCAGAAAACACTAACTACTAATATTATGTGTCACACGAGTCATAGTTTTGGTCCACATAAAGAAAAGTCAGGAGATTGCTGAGATTAATAAAAGTGGCTTAAGAACTGCCTACCAGATCACTGAACCATCAGCACTGAGGAAAAGTTCATCTTCAAGTACTGTGAGCAAAAATGTTATCCAAATATATAATAAAAAGCAAAGCATTTATATACCATTAGGACTGAAGCTCAGTTAACATTAATAAAAAGGAAAAATTTAAGACAACTTTGATGTTGCAAGGCATGGAAAACATTGGACTGTGAAAGAAAAATAAAAAAAAAAGCCTGATGACCTGGAAATGCTTCATTTGTTTGATGAATAAATTCAGATAATCCAGTTCTCCCCTTATTTCTGGTTGAATAATAATAATAATAATAATAATAATAATTCTTCAAAGAACATGAAGGAAGCAGCATCTCTTTTACTTTTATTGTCCATGTATTTAATAGCTGAACAGTACTTAAATGCAGTATAGTCCCAATCAAATCAGCTGCTCTGACCCAAGAACAGAATTCAATATGAGCAAGTTAAAAGCCTGATCCTTTGCCTCTCCTGGCAAACAACTTCATGTCACCTGAAATTACTTTATGACACATCATATTCAGCACCTTGCAAAATTAGTCTGAACACTTTAGTTATTTCACAGTTTGTCATCCAAAAACCACAAACTTCAATGTATTTTATAGGGATTTTATGTGATAACACAACAGAAGGTAGTGCTAAATTGTGAAGTGGGAGGAAAGTGATACAATGTTCAAATCTTTTCACAAAAAAATAAAAAAATAAAAAAAACGTGACATGCATTTATAGTCAGGCGCTCTGAAAGTCTTTCTAGAACCATTTTTCATTGCAGTTACAGCTGCAAGTCTTTTGGGGTATTCATCTAGAACAGGGGTGTCTCAAGTGCAGCCCAGGGGCCATTTCCAGCCCCTGGACTGATTCTGTGCAGCCCCTGAATGACATAAATTTGTCCCACCAGCGCAGGTGGTTGATACAGACTTTGTTTTTTTTTTTAAGGACAAAACTATAAACCACAAATTAAAATCTTCTCTCAAAAAATGTTAATAACTAAGCTTTCTGCTTTCCCTTTAATTTCAAGGCAAATAAGACCACATCTATCCACTGACTTATGCCCTATAGTAGACTTTGGTGCACCCAAATCTGCTTTCACTTACATTATTAAAACTTTTTTAAATAAAGGGTGACCTAAATCATGTTTTTAGTGCTGAGAATAGACTAAAGCTTTTTCAGTTTTCTTAAATTGAGCCCAAAATAAATTAGTAAACTCTTTCTTCCAGTAGGGAAACATGTGAAATCCTTTAGAAGTTTTGGATCAACAGTGATTTACACATTCCTTTCCTACAAAGATGTTTTACCATTTTCTTTGTTTGACTAAACTATTTCATGCTTACCGTAGTTTATTGTTGACCAAGAAAAAAAAAATCTCAAATCTTTTTGTGACACATTTTAAAAAATGTTTTACTTTTTGGCCTCCCAAGAACTCTTGAGTTGACGATTTTGGCCTGTGTTACAAAAGGTTTGGACACCCCTGATCCAGAACCTTTGCACATCTAGAAACTGAAATTTCTGCTCGGTGTTCTTGTAACTAGCCCAGCCTCGGTCTGATTGAATAGGCAGCATCTAAACTGACTCCTCACTGGGTCATCGTAACACAAGGATATGCTCGGCTCCAAACCTTAACACCGTAAATCTGGCTGAACGTTTGGGACGGCGAACCTTCGCCGGGGTCTCAAGTCTTTTGCAGCCTCGGTGGTTCTTCATCGTGGTCCTCAGGATGCGCCGTCCTGCATGTTTTAGGGGATTTCCTCCTGACACACACCTGACTCATATCAGCGGGGAGGGGGTGTTTACAGGCTTCTGCAGAACCCTGATCACCTGATCTAGGTCCAAAAGTCCAGATTTGGCCTCTTCAGACTACAGAACCTTCTTCCACATGCTTGCTGTATCACCTAAAAGGTTTGTGACAAACTGCAAAAGGGACTTCCTATGAGTTTCCCTCATTCAAAGCTTTGTCCTTTTCAACTTTCCACATTTGTGGATGACATAGCTAGTTGTTTTTTCCCCAACACCTGAGCTGTGGTTCTGCGCAGCTCCATTTGTCAGTTTAGGTGGTTTGCAGCTGTGCCCTGTGACAATGTTCAAAGCTTAAAGCTGGATCCATAATGAGATAAAATTCCTTATTATAGAGTAAAGAGCAGTCCGACATACAAATGTATGCCAGAGCTTTCTATTTTTTAATAATTCACAAAACTTTTTTTCCCCCCTACATTTACATGGTTCTATCACATAAAAATTACAAAATAAACTTAAGATGTGAAACGTTAAAAAAAAAAAAGATTTCTTTTAAACTCATAACCCAAAACATAATTAAAATGCAACTTTTCAATCAAAAAGATAGCATTTTCACTTCTGTGGAGGAACTGATCGTTACCCAAGAGGTACCATGACTTAATGACAGGTAGCTTAATCCAGAGGTTATCGTTTTGTGATCAGCAGCAGTAGAATATGGTTTAGCACTCCTGTAAACTTCTAGCAGATTAGCAAGGTTTTTCCTGCCCTGACAGCCAGATGATGTGATGATTTCACAGCCCTATTAATAGAGATTAAAGTATGCTTCCTTCTGCAGACTGACTGCTGCTTCTGAATGATCTCATGCTATGATCTGATACAAGAAGAATCTCTCTGTTCTCTCCGTGTCCAGCTCTTAAATGTCCTCACTAATCCCGCTTCGGAGCCACGGCTGTGGGTGTGCGTGGAAAAAGGAGAACGGGGCCCCGTCGTGAAACACATAAAACACTGCAGCAGGGTTTTCCCTCATCACTTGTGACAAACGCCGTGTTTTTCTTACGTCTCCACGGAGGGGAAATCTGCTACACTGGAAAAAAAACAAACAAACAAACAAACAAACAAAAAAAAAAAAACCCAGAGCCAAGGCCCCGTCGTTCTGTCTGTCTGTCTCTGTGAGCAGGAGTTAGATGAAAACAGACAGCAGCCGCCCCTGAACGTAACACATTTGATCAGTTTAGCAACAAAACAAGCGCCTAATTAAAAGCAGCTCACCTCCTCTGAATGCCTCGCTGGCTGTCAACAGTTTCAGCAGCCTCGTCTTTAATAAGCTCCTCACAGCGGGCTCTTTTCTGGGGGGTTTTTTCATCATATAAACCGAACATTTTCCGTTAACAGGCACCCAAACACGACCTCCCGTGTCTCCCGCAGGGACCCGCCACTCACCGATACGAGCTCCCGTCCCTGACGCCGACAGAACCGTCCTCACGCCGACATGTCCCTCCTCATCTCCGCCGTTTTTCACGCCACCCGCCGCCCTTTAACATCCACAGGCTGAAGCTGCCCCACAATCTGTGAAACAATACGCTCAGCAGCCAATCTTTGTATTGCAACAGCTGATGCTATAAATAGAAATGCCCAGAGGGGTGGACGAGGCTTTTGGATAACACTTTAAAGATAATTAATGTCGATTTTTCTGCTTAAAATCATTTCGACGTTCCTCGATAGTTTTAAAGTTTCTGGTTGTTTCTTGTTGCGGTGGTTATTTTCAGCTGGTTTAGTGAGATCTACCAAAGCGCTGACATACTTCCCCTTTTTTATGGCGAAATGGTCCGTTCCCTTCTATAGTGGACTTCTTTTAAAGGGATCTTCCGAATAAATTAACGTTCTGAACAACCCAACTACAAAAACTTCTGCTACTACGTTGGAAAAAGGGGAAACGCTTTGTATTTATGACCCATTATCAGTCACTTCTCTCTGATATTTTCCTCAAAAGATTTTTTTTGAAATTATCTTTCATACACTGCACAAATCTGGCCTTTATGAAAGAGTGTGAAGAAGAGTCATTCTTGAAAGAAGCCATGAAATGGACAGCAAGCAAGTGGAACAAGGAGATCTGATCAGATGACATGACTGAGGTTTTATCCCTACACCAATAACACTATGCAGTGGAAAAGTAACTCCTCCAGGACCAGTGTCCCACAAGTTTTTCACCTGTCTCTGATTCGACACACGTTAGGTAATTAGCAGGACTCTTTAGTACTTGACTGCATGCTGACGAGGTAATTCACCCATTTGATTCAGGTTGGTCTGGTATGCATCTAAAATTTGCTGGTAAAACAATAAGAGACTACAGTAAGGGCTAATCTCGCTACAGCATAAGAAAAAAAAATACTCAACAGATATTCAAAATAGCATACTCAGATTCAAAGAAATGTGCAGCTAAGTAGGATCATTAAAAATGTACAACATGTGCCTGCATATTTGTGCATAAAGAAACAACAGACTATTTACAAGAAATGGAAAAACTGCAAATAACAACAGGGAAGTAAACACTTTTTTTGTTTGCTGGGAGCAATGATGGTTATAAAGTTTTACACCTGATAGGAAGAAGGATCTGTGATAACGCCCCTTTGTGCACCTGGGATGCAGCAGTCTGTCACTGAAGGAGATCTACAGTTCTGCAAAAGCTTCATGCATGGGTTGGGAGACATTGTTTTCCTAAGTTTTTCTCCAAATGTTACAATGTTCATGATGATCAATGACTTCAATTTTAGCAAAGAAATAACATCATCATCTGGGCTTTACTGAATTGTTTAAAGTTACAGTTATCTTGATTTCTATTCTGCATACAAAGAAAGTAGAAACAAAAAAAATTCTACCTCTTTTAATTCTGAGATTTAGCTAATATAAATGATTTTGGTCATTTTTACTGACCTAAAACAGCCAAAATTTAGTCTTATTTAATATTAGACAGAAAAAGAAAAAAAAAGATTATATCCTTTTGTGGAGTGCGTGTTAATATCTGATTTCAACTGCATATATTTAATTATTATTTCAGAGTTTGTATGCCTAATTTCAGTTTTACTTTAAACCTTAAAAACTGTGTGTGATGATGCAGAGGAAAGTTTACTATTAAGCTTAATATATTAGGATTATGTGTGTAAGATTTGCACCAAAGCATCAGAGTATTACTGTGCTTTACAGAGTATTAAATGTGGTTAGATATCACCTTTATGCTTTCATAAATATTGAGAACATGTTCACACCACCACAAGACAAAGCTATTTGAATCCATTTGGCCTTGGAAGTTAAGGTCTGCAATAGCCATGTTCAAACAGATGGCTTCTCAGTGATTTAGAAGTTAGTCACACTACCTGCTAGTAGCCACTTAAAAGAAATGCTTCCCCGAAACCCTCATGATTACAAGGTTGTTTGTCAGCAGGAACTCTGAATGGTTTTAAGCCACAGATGACACAAGAAAAACACTCAGGAATGTATGTTGTTCCATCAAAAATGCCTGTGGCGATGAATTATTTAAGACAACATACAGTAGGTGGTTAGAAAGTGCTCACTCAGCTGTTTATAAATATATGCATGCATAAATAAAAGGGGAGTAAATATAGAGCAACAAATCATACACACTGACATATTTTTTACATTAGAAATGGCAACTATTCTTTCAATAATGTGTAAATACGTTCTCCACAAGGTCATGGTTGCTCCGACTGAGCTTATGTGCTCACAATCGTTTCATCAAAAAAGAGCTAAAGCGGAACGGCAGGCTCCCCGCCACTGCCAGACTGCCAGACTGCCCCACTTGGTTGTTGTAATCTTACTCTCCGAGTTTCTCGTAGTGATTTCTTGTTCGTCACACAGTGTTTTCTTTCTGGTCTACCACAACTAGCCTGCAACTTACCTCAAGTCCTTAACAGAGCCTCATTCAAATCAGCAAATCTGTTCCTTAGTTACTACAACTGCTCTGCTTGCCATGGAAATTCACTTCCTGCCATGGGAGTCTACATATCCGCCATCACCACCGGAGTTTACCAAACCTGTCAGAGGAAACACAGATCAAACTCTCACCTCAGATTACCTTTCTACTGCTTGCTTCAACCACCCCTGGATCGACAGCCCTATCTTTGCACCTCATCATAACACAACTAAGGTTAAATCAGAGCTCTTGATATCAACATCCAGTTCCTCATATTTCCTGTTATGTGTAGAACACCAAAACAGTCAAGCATTATTTTGTACAGTTTGTACCATAAACATTGTCCTTGCCTTAGAGAATAAAATCTTTTTTTTTTTTTTTTTTTTTTTTTTTTTTAATCTTTTTGCCTATACTAAGCACTAATAAACACATTTTCTAGAAATCTATTGGAGTCAAAGAATTCCCTCATGTATAAAAGTCTCCTTAGGTCACAAATAACTAGAATTGTTCTCTAATCTGCACCTAGGTAGTTGAAGCTTGTCTGTTTAGAAATGCAAGAACTCATTGATTTAGGCACTGCACAAGCAATCAAGAGGGGGTGAATTGATTGTCTCGTAGGTTATTGATTTATTTAGTTATTGAGAGGTCACCAGAATGGATAGAAAGTTCAAAAGATTTTAATTTAGCAGCTAATTACTTTGCTTCTTGCAGGTTCTGAAACCATTTTTAAGAGAATTGTCCGCATTACTTTTGGTCACCTTCTTCATGACATTCATGTCATCAGAGGCTGATGCAAGGCTGATTTTTTTTTTTTTTTTTTTTTTTTTTTTTTTTTTTTTTTTTAAGGCTTTCAATAAACAGTGTCAGTATGTCACAGACTGTCTCTTTAAAGAATCATTAAACACTAAATCAGCATCTCGGCATTGATTCATTGACAACACAAAATTCAGAGTACAGCATGGCTTGTTTGCATGAGACTCACCCCTTAAGAATAAAACATCTTGGATTGTGGGGTGGGGGGGTTTTTTTTCAAATCAAAATTACTCAGTTTTCTCTAGTTTATTTAAAGCTTTTTTGGTTACTGGAAGTAGCCAAAGTTTGCATGATTCTGGAAGAGCTAAATGCTCCAAATTTACCAAAAACATTTCAGTTCTCTGGCCTCAAATAGAATAGCTGTGAAAAGATGCTAAGATCAACTTACAAAAAAAAACAGTTCTTCCCTCATCAGCTTAACTGAAATGGTTGACATGTTGTGATCTCAGATCCTTACATTTGATACCTTCAAAGATTATCTTAACCTTGAAAGAAAGAACAAGTGGTGATTAAAGTTCCGATATAATGTCAAAATATGACATTATACCAGATAAGAATAATATATATTTGCTTACTTAATAATATAAATAAGCAAATGTCCATATGTCTTTTCAGCTTTATGAACCAAGAAAATGACTAAATAAAGTTTGTCAAATCTGTATACATAGTGACTGCAGGGGGAAAAAAACCTCTCTGTGATTATTAAGTAATTAATAAATTTTTTTTGCGCTATTAGAAATACTTAAACTCTTTCATACTGTCCTTTTCGTTGCTTTTTTTTATTTACATGCATATATTTCTCTTCTTTTCAATTATGTTGTAACACAAAGGCTATACTTTATTTGCTTTAACGTTTCAGTCCCAATTATTGTTAAATAAATATCTGGAAAACCCCTAATTTCCCCGTTCTCAAGCTGTCGTTAAGTTGTCGTAAAACGCTTTGATGATCACGACAGTTGAATCGCTTTACGGACGCCACCGGCAGTGTTTTGAACTATGTAACTGTCCTTGTAAAGCTGCACCGAACATGTGAGTTTTTTATGTTCTGTTTTCCTCTACACGAAAGTGTTGACAGCTTATATTATGATTGAATGTGTAATAACTGTTTTTATATGGATAACGTGTTAAAATATATTATTTACAGGGCTAGCATAGCAGCGTTTGAAGCTACAGGGTACAATAGCAGTAAGTTGATGTATTAAATGTTAGGATGATGATTGTTTCTATAACTATGCTACAAAATTGTCAAATTATACGAGCAGACACCAAAAGATAACACTGAGTTGTTTTTTTTTTTTTTGTTTTGTTTTTTTTTTTTGTTTTTTTTTTTTGTTCTTGCTCTCTAAAGGATTCCGTTTTTTTATTTATTTACTTATTGCTATAGTTAGGGATTTCAATTATTCGCTTTTTCTTGCACAGATTTGTATGAATATTTTAACACCACTGGCAAAGAAACGTGAAATAAATAACAAGGAACAATCTCACACTGACCAGTTTAAAAAAAAAAAAACAACAATAACAACAAAAAACATCCAACCTTTACTTGAAGCACATTTATTCGGTGATTTTAACAAATAATTGTTTTAAACTGATAGAAAAACAGTTGTTAGCAAACCTGCTGTCGGGACTTGGTGCAACACCCATTTTGCCAAAACACTCTTTTTCTTTAACATTTACTGAAGTTGGCGCATACAGATAGAAGGATCCTTGACTATTCCCTTTTGCACAATCTCCTGAGACCTCCTGAACCATTTTCTGTTCACCAGACAGACCATTTGTGTTGGTTTGGATCAGTTTCCAGTTAAAAACCAGACTCAAACTTATTTGCAGTTTTCTGGCAGAGGCCACCGTGTTTGTATTGAAACCGAGCAGGCGTTTTAAATACGCTCTCTCAATAAGGTTTAGCAAACTCTTCATGTTTACGTTTGTGACAGTAGGACAGAAGATGCTTTTTGCTGGCACCGCTCCCAAAAACAGTCTTAATCAGCCTCCTGGTCAATGATGAAAATGCTTCCGGTGCTTCGGTTATATTTATTATTTTATTGGAATTGTTAGCGGTACCAACAATTGTGCCAGCAGTGATGGCGTTAAAAATAATTATGTTAAAGTAGGGTTGTTGTTTTTTTTTTTAAATGAATAAATAAATTAATGTACTCAAAGGTTGTTTTTCCTTCCCAGTGAGATTCAATTCAATCTTCACTGACAGATCCAAGTCCACAATTACACAGCACTGGCAGTAAGGTCTGTGAGAACCAAAATAACGCTGTTCACCGAACCATCCAGGCGCTTCGTAAAAGTCAACACGAACTTTCTCAAGAGTGCTTTAAAAGTCCAAACACGTGTTTTAACAAATATCTGACTAGCACCCACTCCCTCCGGGTTTTGTAAGGAAGATTCTCAACGCATCGTTTTATGCAACATCCGTCTTCTGCATGTTTCATTGTTTGTAAAATGACCACAGGGGGGCAGTATAGAGCAATATACTTGAATCAAAGCCACATTTTGCCAACCATATTCAGTACAGATATTAAGGAGCTGCTGTAAACCAGCAATACTTGGATCACTAGGTCATCTGCATACACAATATGGTTTATCAGTGTTTTACCAAGCAGATATTCAGGGTTACAGGCTTTCAGCTGCATGGACACATCACCAGCATATGCATTCAATGAAACTGGAGACGAAATCAAAGGGGGCAGAAATACTGCATCCCCATTTAACCAGCATATTATGATGAGATTATGCTACTGAAACAGAAAATTCATTTATTTTCAGGCTTTTCATGTAGATGCAGCCTGCTACTGCAAAGAGGTAATTGCAGTATGTTTCAGAATATGATGTCTCAGAAAATGTAATAGGCTGTTTAGAGATTAACTGTTACTGTAAGTGTGTCACAATGAAACTTTTTTTTATTTTTTAGTGTTTTTATTTTTTGGTAAAATTATTGCAAAACTTTTGATTTTGGAGAAATATTATCATGATCTCAGAGTTAGAGTTCAGGATCCAGTGTATAAAAACAGCTGCATGAAAAGGATATAGTTTTTCTTTTTTTTTTTTTTTACTTATTTATATATTGTATGTCTATTTTTTTTTTTTTTTTTCCCTTCACAGATATCATGTGCTGAAAGTTGCTCCACCGGGCTGAAACAACCAGTAAAACCACACGATGGCGTCTCGTTTCCTCAAGTTCTCGGTGCTTCTTCAGAAGTACCGGGCGCCGTTGCTCATGGCGAGCTGTGGAGGAGTCTTCGCAGCCAACATGTTCTACCACGCTTTCCCCGACTTATCCTACCGTCAGCTCTATCAGGCCTGGTATAAAGGAGAGCCGGTGGTGCTGTCGGAAAAGCTGGAGAGTGTCTTTCAGCAGGTAGTTTTGCTTGTTTTCTATTGCTTTATCTCTGCATTGAAGATAGTATTCAAATGCAATAAAAAAAAAAAAAATCATCAGCTTGGCAGTCTAGTTAAACAAAAAGATCTTTGTCAGCATACGTGAAGAGAAACTCTCTCATATAGCTGCAGTTTTCCATGATTTTTGTCATTTTTAGGTGCTGAAGGACTTCGGCGTCGGCTCAGCCAAGAACTTCTCCGCCTTTGCCTCCTTTGGGTTCCACCCGGTCGGCGCTGGAGTTCCGTGGCTTCCTGCCGGGGCCCAAATCGGCATCCCAGCCAACTTCAACAGCACCGCGGACGATCCAAGCGGCATAACCAACCGCAACATCTTCATCAACGGGAAAACGGTGGACTGGAGCAGCGAGGCCGGCTCCGCTCTGAAGGAGGCGCTGGTGTTCTCCGTGGAGGCGCAGAAGTTTGCCATCGCTCGGGAGGTGGCCCGCTTACAGTCCGGGGGACCGGTCGTGACGGCCGCTGTCGCTCCGTTCTGCCTGGGTGGGGTTTGGGTGTACAGCGTGGTGCTGAAACAGGTGTTCGGGCTGCACGGCGGCCCCGTGCTGATGCGCGGGGCAGTGAACGTTCTGGCGCTGGGAATCGGGGCCGTTTCTTACTTCCTCACCTCGGACGCTCTCAGCCAGTGGATTGACTACAGCTCAGACCAACGCGCGGCGGGAGTGTCTCGGGAATACGCCAGAGGAGGAGTGGAGTTTTATGATAAAATCCTGTCCAGAAACAAGACGCTGCGGTCGCTGATGGGGCAGAAGGGTGAGGAGATGTACGCCCCCAGTGGGAACCTGTTTCCTGCTCATGTCCTTCAGCTGAAGCACACGCCTTACACCTCCAGGAGAGAAGGCATCCTCGCTCTAATGAAAGAGGAGAAAGCATGAAATGAGCTTTTAATGACGATAAAGCTTCAAAGCTGTTACCAGCAGGCAGGTATTTCTAATAGAAACTTGTCATTCTGTGTCTCCTGAATATTTCAAGACAGAACTATTTCAGTTCACGTGGAACTTCAGGGTGTCGGATATATAGAGTCTTGTGTGACTTAAATCCAATAAAAAAAGATGTGGTTGATTCTGAATCCAGGTGACAGTTATTATTTTAATGCATATGCATGCAATGACACGTGCTGAATACTCCGTGCTTTCCCTTCAACTTCACATTTTGGCCGCCGACTTCAATGTATTTCGATGGGATTGTATATGATTGTCCAGCAGAAAGCAGAAAATAATTGTGAAGTTGAGGGGAAATGATAAATTTTAATTTAGTTTGAATTCTGCTCTCATCTGGTCAGTGCACCGTCTTCCATATGCTTGCTGAGTTCCTTTCATGGTTTGTCCATCACAGGGGCAACCTCGAATCAGTCAGGACAAACAACCATGCAAGCACACACTAAACCGATGGTACAATTGAAAGATTAACTCAACTAACAATCTTTGTTAAGACTGTGGCAGGAAAGGTTAAAACCCTTAAATTGTTGAGGATGTTTTAGTGAATTTTTCACTTGCACTGAGAAATTTACTGGAATAACTATTGGAAAAGTGCAGGTTTCAGATAAATGGCGCCCTCTGCTGGCTGAAAGTAATCAAAATACCCGGCTAGAAACACAGGTTGTGAGTATTTTGTCTGTAATTGGAGAGAGCATAAGTTATACTTTACCATAAAATGGAACTAACTGGACTTAATCTATAGTCCAGTATTGTTTAATATTATGTGTCTGCTGCTGCCAGATTTTGCAGTGGTATTAAAGTATGATAAATCATGTTTACAGCCAGTTAAACATGGCCGTATCTCCAGGCCATTTCATTTCAGTGAAACTAAATAAACTTTTAATGCTGTTTTGATCATTGGTCCCAACATATGGACAAATTATAATAATACAAATAAATTCGCATCGTTTTTAGCCTTTATCAAACTTTGATCATTTTGGCGGTGATGAAAAAGAAGGCCCTTAAATGCGGAATCGTCCGACATCGAGAATCAACCTTAACTTTCACAGACTCTGCTGAATGCCTCTGTGCAGGATCCTGCAGGGAAACAACAACTTGTTGCTAAGTACTGGTAAAGAATTTGAAACACCCTCTGTGGTTACAATATCTTTACCGGTGTAAGTATTCAGTGAAAGGCAAAAGAAAACCTTTTTCAAAAGCAGGGTTGGATTTATCCAGAACCAAATAGCTGTGGTGCCATGATAATTAGATTATTATTATGATTCTCATCTTTTTTTAGTTTAGAAAGCTGCTATCTCTGTATTCCCTGCAGTTATCCAGGGAAAAAAATGAAAAAAACAAAACAAAACAAAACAAAAACATGAGAACTCACTAAGAGTCTTTAATTTTGTACAACCTAACTAAACTGCAATAATCTGGAGCTCACTGACTCAGACCTCTTCATCCAGCGCTTGTATTTCCCCCAGGTCATCTGTCTGCACAATAACATGGTTCAGATATGCTGTTTTAATTACATCTTCAATCCAACTCCCTGCAGACTGAACTAAATATAGACATGCATAATTAGGTTGCAGATAGAAACTATATTTTTACCCCACTGCCCTTTGGAGTTGAGACAAATGAAGTAGAAATCCAGGCTGGGTGTGTTTTTTGTTGTTGTTTTCTTACTGTTTGGTCAAAACTCAGAACAAACGCTGACATCTCGGCCAGGGGTGCCCAAGTCCAGTCCTCGAGAACTACTATCTTGCAATTTTTTTTCATGGCAAATGGCTGGATTCCCTCCTCAGCATGTCATCCTGCTCTGCAGAGACCTGGTAATGAGCCTTTTGTTTGATTCAGGTGTGCCGGAGAAGGGATGCATCTAAAAGCTGCAGGACAGTTGCTCTCAGGCTGGGGTCTCTGACAGCTTGCACACTGACTGACCAAGCAAGATGCTTCATTTGTTGTAGTGCAGTGGTCCAGATTGGGGGCTTTGATGTTGTCTCAAAGTGTCCTAAATGTGACTCTAAACAGAAGGGCAGAATGCAAGTCCATGCCGCACTTTTCAGATTTGCGTTGGAGAAAACATTTTGAAAAACGACATATTTTCCATCCATTTCACAACTAAGCACTTCCTTGTGTTGGCCTACAACTTACAATCACATCAAAACACATTACAGTTTGTGGTTGTAATGTGACGAAAAGCAAAAAAAGACCAAGACGTATGAATAGTTTGTTGTTCATTAAAAAAAAGATGCAACAGGTGCATAAACTAATCACTCTTTTATTCATTTATTGTTTGATGTTGTTGCTCCAACTTATTGTTCTGGTGTGGCATGAAAAAAAAAAAAAAAAAAAGAAAATAGAGCAGTACAACTGAAATGACAGAGTTGAACTGTCATGTTCACTTTATCATTTCTCCGACTACAAAGTGGCCTTTGGGCAGCGCAGATCAGCAACACTGGGTTCATTGTCTTCTTCTCGCCGCTCCGCTTCATCGGCGTACTGTATTGTGTGCCAGACAGAGCTGTCTGCACAATGGCTCCATTGTTTGCTGGAGTGGAACATGCAGCTTGTTTTTTCATGCCACTTGAGGTCAGTACAGCCCACATTACCGTTCTGACAGCATCCAGCATCGCTGGTTTGCAATGTTCATGAATGATTGGGGCTGCTGCTGGTCTTCAAGTAGACAGTGCAGAGCTTTACTTAAATTGAATGAAATGACTTTTTAAGATAGATAGATAGATAAGTAAATTTAGTCCTAAATATTGATTTATTTTTGACACCAAGTACTTTAGGAACAGAGGCTTTTACAAATAAAATTCATTTAAACAGAATCCAGCGGGTTTGCATCAGCTTACAGCACTATAAACGTCATTCTTCTGTTTAGCCAGTCAAAAAGATTTACAGCACTTTACTGATGCCTTCACCGACCATGCAGTTATGGTGCCATAAAGGAATAATAATATATTTATTTAGCCTGTTTCGTCTACTTTAAACGATTTTTATTTAAAGCAAAACACTTAGGAGGAAAACGAGATAAAAACAGCTGTTGCTTTTAGTCACACATAACTATATATTCTATGATTCTACACCAAGTACATACAATAGATTCAGTAATAGTTAAACAACAAATCTAGAGGTAATTACAATATCTTGATTTATTATCAGTCCTCCCCCACTAAGCCCTTGTCATCTAATCAACAACAACATTTGCTTCTATTGTTCAAGTCATTTTCAAACTCTGAAAATCTCCTTCAGGTCCTGCTGCTTTTGCTCTGCTTCATAGCAGATGGTGTCTGTTTTTTCAAATGCATTTTCCACCATGTAAACGTGGACATGGTCGATCGGAATCATTCTTGCAAACTGATGCAGTATTTGTGATGTGAGCCCTAACCCCTGATCCAAATTTAGAGGATCAGGTGTTTCCTTGTAGCCGTTTTCTGATTTGTGAAGATCAACGGACAGGGGCCTTACTTGAATGCCACGTTCTTTTGTCTTTCCCGTTTTGAAGTTTGAAAAAGAGAAACAGGCCTCTGCTATTTTCCAAAAAAGCTTTAATTACATTTATTTTAAAGAGCAATGTTAGTGGTGCCAATAATTGTCACTGGCAGTCATGTTAAGATCGGTTAATGTGGGAATTTTTACCCCGTACGCTGAATAAATATCCTCAAATAAAAGGTTATTTTTATGCTACTGTGAAAGAAAGTTAATTTTTCAAAGCTTTTTACACATTTCAACAATGGCTATAAATAAGTAGGCCAGACATTTTAAAGACATTTTAGTGATCCAATGCAGACATAAAGCTGAAACAGCAAGTCTCTTTAATCCTAAAGGTAATAACTTGATTTGATTGAAATACCTTGTGTGGAGGGCCTAAAATACTATGGCATTTTATATTTATTTTATACTGAAAAATGTTGATTTCTGCATTAAATAACAACATAACAGACAATCCTGAACGTCTGCTTCAAAATACAGTCACTCAGCAACAGAGCATTTTTAGTCAGAGGCATCTTTAGATATGCTGCAACACAGACTGCTGCAGCAGATTCCTGCCCACAACCATAGCCATCTAAATTGACTCCTTGAAGAAAATGAAAGGGGAGTTACTACAAGCCATTATTCTTCCCAGATTATTGAAATACAATTGAATTTACTGAACTGAATTAGCCAACACATGCCTAATGTGGTCAATCACATTTTTCACAACTTAAAAAATAATCTTACTGCTTTCAGTTCCTAATTATAATGACAGATGTGCAATATTTTGCTTATTATATGAAAATATTGTGACATAGTCTTGTTAACCAGAAGACCCAGAACATACTTTGCATTGTTATTGTGGTTATTCTGGGAAAAAATGGTTCTTTACCTCACACTCTGTATCTTTGTCAATGCCTCATTCTTGAAATTATTTCTTTTTTATTTTCAATTAAGTCAAAGTTAATTTATGTTTATTTAATAAAATTAAATAAATAAATCAGTTTCTTTAGAAAAGGCAGAGTAATAATGAAAAACTGAAAGACCTACTGTAAACCTTTACAATTAGGAGTAGATTTATTCTCATTGTAACAACACACTAAACACAACTGTAAAGTCCAATGAGATTAGGTTTGCAACTTCATAATTACAGAAGTAACAATAAATAACATAAAACAAAGTAGAGTTCAAAGACTGGTACGTGCTGACCATTTAACCAGTTTTGGTTCTTGCAGGACTGAAGCACTGTGCCAGTCCCTTCTTTCACACCCTCTGACCCAACCCTTTTCACCCCCAATTCCCAACTGCAAACAGGGGCGACTGCACAACATTGGGATGCCCACTCTCCATTAACTGTAAGTACAATAAACAATAGAAAACCGCTTTGTGGCACAACACACAAACACATTCTTGTTCTGAGTACTTGTGCTGCCCTTAATCTGATGCCACCCTGGGCAGTGAGCCATGTCCTAAACATTGCAATGTTTATATATCATAAATCACAAATGTCTGCAACAGCAAGGAGCACAAATGCTAAACGTTTAGGTAAACATAATACAGATGTACTGTAAAGGTGATTATAATATAAATTAGTGGTGGTGTATAGAGTATGAAGACTACTTTATCATATTTCTACTCAAGTAAAAGTAGTCATCCAAGAAATTACTCTAGTAAGAGTAAATAAGTATTTGTTAAAAGGACTTCTTAAATATTGAGATCATAACATCTAATTTAATATTTAAAAATGATGTAATCTGACATTCAAAAATATAAAATTATGTGCGAATTCTGGTATTTTAAAGACTATAATTAAAAATAATAATACAAATAAAAAAACTTGATTACAAAATAACAGATTCAGACAGAAGAAACACTTTTCCAAATGAATTTTTCCAACATAAGACTTTGGACACCAAAACTTAAAGTAAGTAGTGTTTATGTGTCAGAAAATGGTAAAAAAAAAAAAAAAAAATTTCAGTGACAGCTATTGTTTACTTGATCTCCAAATGGCACAGCTCCAAAGACAGAAAATAACAGTAGAACAATGAAGCTTGCACACAAACAAGACGTCTCATTTCTGCATAAACCAATAGTTTTTCTAGAACGAAGCTTAGATTTTGGACGTTTTCCTCGGTGCGTTTAAAATCAAACACCGCGCCTCCCGCTCCGCGGCCACGCCCCGGTGCTTTCTGCGGTTGCGCAATTACGTCGCTGCACAGCTCGTTGCTGTACTGCTGCAAGGCAAGAGAGCAGCTGCAGAGGGAGAGAGAGGGAGAGATCAGGGAACGCTGACAACAACGGGCTGGCTCATGCTGGAAAAGTCAGAAACGCAACATTTTCTCCCTCTGTGATCCGACAGTTTTCAACTCCAACCTTCTTCTCTTTCTGACAGCGTATTAGATGTTTTGTTCGCTCGCTTTGGGACTGCGTTTCTCATCCCGACGGCCTGAAATGACTGGATAGGTACCGCGTCTAGCCAATGCTTGCTGCAGGGGCTTCTGTCTTGTGGATTATCCGTCGTCGTCGTCGCCGAGCCAGTCGCACGGTCGAGCCCGGAGGAGGCCCCGTTCTGCTGGATGGATGTGTGTGAGGCGGCGCGGTGATAATGATGCTGCTGCTCGGCTTTCATCGGCACTGGGTCAACTGATCTTGGATGTCCGGGCTACATCGCCCCCCCTACACGAACCATTTTCTCCCACAGCAACACTTTAATTCCTTAAAAACTGGACGCCCCTGGAGCAGTTTATGACGGTAAGAATGAGGACGTTTTATATTTTTCTCCTCAAACAGTTGACGTTAGCAAACTAGCTTAGCTCTGTCACTTTTATCCTCCGTGCAGCTAAAATAGCTAATAATGCTACATAACACTGGGATAACAATTCAGAAAGGGGCTTTTTCGATTTTATCCCTTTTTTAAAAAAAACAAAAACAAAATCTGAACAAAAACAAACGCATTTCAAGCTGTAACTGTTGTGTTGCCTGCTTATTAGCTAGCTGCTTTTTTTTTTTTTTTTTTTTTTTTTTTTAGCCCATTCAATATTTTTGCGTTAAAACCAGTCGCTAATAAAACATGCGCAGTATTTAGTTGCATTTGCAACATGCATTCAGGCGTTAAAACCCGTCCATGCACCATTGTGTTGACATGCCTATTTATTTATTTGTTTGTATCCTATAAAGGAGGGAGCTCATTCATTGGACAGTGTACAATAAGCCCCTTTAATGACGAGTCCGGCTCGCTTTCAGTGCGGCTTCTTCACCACCATTACAACCTTTTTTCTTTTTTTTTTTTTTTATGTCAGAAAACGCTAAACAGAGTTTTGTTGCTTATCGGTGACGGACTGATGAAGCAAGGCTTCACCTTCTAGAAACGTCACACCACTCCGCCTGCGTGGGTAATCTGCTTACGGAGAGCCTGCTTTCAGCGTGGCTTTGCATTAATAATCGTTATTTATTTTTATTATTATTATTTTTTTGTTGTTGTTGAAACGGCCTGCTGGACGAGAGCTTGTTGTGTTATGGATGGTAAAGGTCTGCCGCGATGAGGCGTCCCCCCCCCCTACGATGACGTAATCCTCCACCATCCGTGCCACATCTTTCGGGTCGCAGTTGGTTCCTCCGCCGCCTGCTGCTCAGATTATATGGACCGAGCTCAGTCCCTTTAGTCTCGGCCGTCTCTATCTGCGCCCCGCGGTCGAGTTGCATGAATGACTGTAAATTTGCATCGCAGTTCACTTTGAATGGAACACCTCATCGGGACCGGGGAGTTATGAATGAAATCCAGGGGGAGACGCTCTGTGCAGGGCCGGATTCGGGAGAATATGGGCCCCTGGGCCACAACTAGTTTCTTTCTCCAATGTGAATTACAACAGCTTGATGGTTAAAGGGATACTTTAGCATTTTTAAAGTGCAGATCTGTGAAAAAAAAAAAAAGAAGTTGTGAGCAGATAACATCTTACCTGCAGTACATATTTGTTTGTTTTGGTTTTCAAGCTTCAGATCATCAAACAAATATAGATACAAGAGAGTAAATATTAAAAAAAAAAAAAAAAAAAAAAAAAAAATTTTTAATTTATTACAGGTAAAAAATCCACTAATAAATCCTTGTTAGTCTTGGACCTTATTGGATTAGCTGTTAGCTTCAGCCCCTTGGATCAACTAATCTAGGTTTATACCAAATAAAGGTGCCCAGAAAGTTATCTACTGCAGTTGAACTACTCATAGCTTTTTAGCAGAACCTCAAACTTTAAACTATAACTTTAGGCTCACATCAGCTTCAGGGTTTATAGAGTATGTCCACATAATTTATTTTTCGAAAATTATTTTTGCAGTTGTTCTTTCTAAATAGCTCTTATATCACTTCAGGAAGTGATATATCCTTCATTAAAAAAAAAAAAAAAAAAAGACCAAAATTGGAAATCCATGAAAAAAAAAAAAAAAAAATTGGCTATTGAACCAAATTTTGCCAGTTTTCAGCTTGACTGGCCCAGATCAATGACAGGTCGGTCAGAAACTCAAATCGCTGATCTTTTTCAAATCATTGAATGCATCACACATAATCTACCAGGTGCACTGACAGAAACACCCTTCAGTGGGGAAGTTGTTACTCAGTGAAGAAGACTCAAAGGCAGCCATTTTCTGCGATGTGTTTAAAACTAAACTCAAAGGAAACACAAACCTGTGAGACGTTATTAAAAAGGAGACCATCTCCTACGACATGTCGACGTGTGCGTTTTGAGAGAACTTTGAGGCTCCAGTAAAATGTTAAGTTCTAATAGATAGACAAATATAGTATTATTAGAGTGCAACAGAATTTGTCTTGAATTCATGTTAAAAATATTTAAAAAATAGGACAATAACATAAACAAAGCTGTGAAGTTGTTCAACTTTCTACCAAAGAAAGGTTTATTCCTGGCTGGATTTTAATTTGCTGCTTGTTTTGGTCTTTTGTCATATTATGACAGAGCAGTGGTTAGCATGTTTGCATTATCACTTCATGCATATGTTGCTTTTGTTTGGGTGCTCTGGTTTTCTCCCACTGTCCAAAAACAGTCATGTTCGGTTAATTGGATATTCTAAATTGCCTTTAGGTGTCAGTGTCTGTGTGACTGGTTGTGGTAAGTTCTCCCGGTGATGAATTGCCAACCTGTGCAGGGTGCAAAACCTGTCTGTTACCCATTAGTCCCCCCCTGCAACCATAAACAGGACTGACTGGGTATGAAAAATTAATCAATCCAGTTAGATGACTGAGAAGCCAAAGAGACTGTTGCACAAAAACCTAAAATAGAACAAAGAATAGAACAATAAAACTAGAACAGAACTTTTTGTTGTATTGCTGAAGTTATCGTTCTTGGTGTGGATGGCTCTTAAGGCCGGATATCTATTGATCTGCTGATTTTATGTTTTTTTTTTTTTTGTTTTGTTTTTTGTTTTTTTTTTCCTGATAAGAGTTCCCCTATATAAAATACCCAGATATAGTTTTTTTGTTTGTTTTTTGCAGCTTGGGAGAACTTGTCACTGACTTGTTAGGTTTCACTGAGCTGGAAGTCAAATCATGGCTAACATCCCACCTCTTTATACAAAATCTAAACTCGCTGTATTTCTGTACAATGAACCTCTGACAATGTTTGGTTGCGTTCACAGTAGAGAGAGGGTGCCCAAGTATCCACGTCTCTGTTCAGACCTAATTCACAAATAACAGCTGAGCAGATGTTGGTTTTGAAACCGAACTAAACAAAAGCAACCCTCGTTTGTTTCATGAAATATAAAGGGGGCTTCTGCATTCATATATTTACTCGCATTATGAATTTTTCACTTGTGTGCCGACCAGAGCTCCAGTCTGAACTTCATGCATGTGTTTTCTTCTAGCTCTGCTTAAGTGCTGCGTTTTAGAAATGAAGGGGCTCAGCTGGGGACGATTAAGCTTCCCTTGGCAGGAGCTGTTCTCTTCTTGAGAAGCACACCTGAACCTGAGTGGAAGCAGGAGGAGGCAAAGATGTGATAAAAGTAATGGGAATAAACCTTACCTGTTAGCAGAGAGCAGTGGGTAACCCACTTTGGAGCAGTTTGGGTTTTATCACTTGATGTTCCTGAAAATTATCTCTGGTTGTGATAAATTATAAAGGAACCTACTCAGTACATCAATATCATGTTTTTTACCATTGCTCTCTGAGAAACGTAGTTGTGAGCCAGCATTGAATACTACAATGTCTTATTTAAAAAAAAAAAAAAAAGAAAAAAAAAAAAAAAAAAGTTTTTTAATGGCAGAACAGAACTATAGTAAATCTACAGTGATGGACTTGATGTAAAAACTATTACAAGTGATTTAACTGATCTATTTTCACCCCCAAACAAGCAGAACAATTATCAAAGACCACTTGCAGAAAGTTTCTTGCAACAATCCACACATTTGGAAATGATTCCACTAAATATTCTGATTTAGGTCAAATTCTTTCTCATGTTTCAGTGCATCTGAGGGACATAAATGACCCCTCAATTTGGGGTTTAATGCCTCGTTTCCAATCAGCAGCACGGGATGGGTCGCTGCGGTTCGGTGCGCCATTTTGTCTGTTTCCATTGTAAAAGCGGCCCATACAGCCGATCCATTCCGCACCATTCCTGGGCCTGCTTCAGTTGTAGGTCTATAAGACAACGGTACGGTTAGGGTGGAGCTACCGGCGTCACACAACATAGTCCATTGATTGGGGGACAGAAAAACGTCACTGCTTGCGACAAGCACGAGATGTGTTCATCACGTTTGTCGTCGCACTAGTGTGACCCCACATTAGGCATTTGGGTTTAACCCCACCAGCACCGTGAGAGTCCAGCTGGCGGTGGGAACGCTCCCCTGAATAGGCCGGAGCATAAAATCCCGTACCGAACCGCAGCGACTGGTGCCGTAGCGCTCAGCGGAAACGAGGCCTTAGATATTATTGTTATTGTCTTAATTTGTTGGGCTCTTTGAAGGGTATTTTAATGCCCTTTTAAATTAAGTTGTTTTGACATGCAACTTTTTCCGAGCATTTCAACCATTTGTGTTTAGTAAAATTTAAAGATTACTTGATTTAAAATAGAATATTCATATTGTTTTACCAGCTATCAGCAGTTATTGCCTTTTATTCAGAAAGATGCACTGATAGCATGTCATTTTGAGACAAATTTCTTACTATCTAACCAAAAGCATACATCGACTGAGAGAAATGGGAACTTGTGACCACATGTAACTATTCATTTCCTCCCCAGCTGACTATTGGTACTGACAAAGTCTGGTTATTAACCAGTAATACAGAAGAACCAGATTGCATCAGCCATGCTGTGCAAGCTGTGGCTGAAGGCTGCTGGTGGAGGCTGGTAACATCTTCCCAGCAAGTAAAAATTATTGGTGCTGTTGGCAAAAATGTGAAATTGCTTCTGAAGTGTCTTTTTTTTTTTTTTTTTTTTTCTATGGGGATAAGACCTAAATACAAAAATGTTCAGAGGAATTGGATGCAGGGTAGTGACAACCCCAGTTGTCCCTTATTCCCACAACCAACCAGAAGAATATCTGTTTATCAGTGCAGGAGCTGAGGAAGATGAGATCGCAAATTAGTTGGAAAGGCCCATTCAGTTCTGCTTGGGGCCAAATATTAAGCCACATTGTTTTTATTATTGCATTATTCTTCCACTCCAGAGATAGAGTTATAGTAGACACACCATAGTCCATTTCAGACACTTTGAAAAACGGGTAGTTTAGTACTGTGAACTGACATCAAGCTGAGAATGAAGCTACATATGTATTAAGGAACATTGACTCAAACATGTTCCTCACAAATACATATTATACAACCTCCAGTGGTTGTCGTTATATTTGAAAATAATAGAGATGTGTGTGTTTTGTCTTGCTTTATCAAGTTAGAATAGAGCATTTTTACAACTGTTTAATGTTATTACTATTTGTTGGACAGTAGTGTTTATGGAAATTTTAAACAAAGCCTAAAAGATGATGGCTGCTCAGCAAATGCTATTTAATTCCTGTTTGCTCACATGTTAGGAGCCGCTACATATAAGTAAAAAGAACGACCGTAATCTCGTTTTTTCTGTTCAGCAATTAAAGGGCTGTTTTACTGTTTTTAGTAACTCTGACTACCCTTGTTCAGCTGGTTAACTTAATCAGTCTTGCTGTTGCTTCCATGCTTTACTCAATCTAAGTTGATTTGCAGAATAGAGAAATAAAATAATGATTCAACAAATTTGAAACAGTGTTTTAAAGGTTCTGTAATCAGAGAAGAGTGCTGAGGATCGGGTTTGACTTGTCTTCAGCTTTTTAAAAATGAAACTACTTCCAAATTCTGCAACTAATGATTATTTTTGTCATCGATTAATCTATCAATTATTCCAATGATTAATTGGATACATTTTTAAAAATATTTTATTCAATATTAGAAATACATTAAAAGATCCAAATAAACAAATATTTCAATTCCAGTTTTTAAATAAGAAAATAAACATTTTATTGCCTTAAATGCAATAACGCAGTATTTCTTTAGTGAACACTTGATCATTTGTAGCAAAGAATGCATCTGCAGTGAAAAAAATACTTCTAACAGTACTTCTAAGCTCAGCCCTTTCTTCTTGACTTAACATCAGTACATTGGAGGGCTGTTCTGTTGATTATTTTTTGGATTACCAATTAATAATTGGATAGCAGAACGTGCTTATTAGGAGATTTTTTATTTTTTATTTTTTACAGAATTTGAACCGGATTAAATTAAAACTATGCCACTTGTGGATTTTTAAGTAGAACGTATTTACCGGCAGTTTTTTTAAATTTTTGTTTTTTAATCTTAAATGAAAAAATGTATATATTTTTCATACAATTTAGGGTTAATTACTGCGCTGACTGTGTTGTTCTTTCAGCAAATGGCGTTTTTTTTTTTTTTTTTTTTGAGTCTGTATACTCAGTAATCGATTAATTGTGAACTTAAATTAGTTAACAAGTATTTTAATAATCGATTCATCATGATTAATCGTTTCTGCCCTAATCGAGAGATCGGTAGATCTGTGCAGACCTGAAAAGGTGCATTTAAACACGTACCTCTACTAAGAACAGGTGTGCCCACAGAAAGCGGAAGTGAACTGAAATAACTGATGAATCAACTAAGGTTGTTGAGGTGTCTGGGGGAAAGGGGGAAGGCAGGAGGTCTCTTTAGAATTGTCTTTATTCGTGCTTGAACGATAAACAAGCCTCCAGTCGCTAGGTGGCAGCAGTGCTCAAACTAATCAGGCTGCCTGTTCAGCCCAGTAGAAGAAGTAGGTTGCGCTGGCACACCTGTGTACAGAGCAGACGGAGAAGATATGGAGGAGTTTGCACAGGCAGCAGATGCTCTTTTCTGATAAGCTAAAATATAGACAATGTTGTTGCAAATTTTTCACAAAAAATGTTAAAAGCTATACACCTTTTTGAAAAGGAATAAGCTGATGAAGCTGACAAGTAACCAAAGTTTACAGTTTAAAAAAGTTTTGAATTCTACTGTTTAGTCTAAAAATTAGCATCCCAGTGAATCATTTGCACTTTTTCTTTTTGAGAATCACACAGACTGAGCAGTTCTGATTAAATGTTACAAATTGAGTTAATAAACTAAGCTTGGAAATTATTTTAAGACTTAAAACAATAAAATGAGCTGTAACAACTTAAAATTTAAGTTGTTACAGCTCATTTTATTAATCTGTTTTGATAATTGGATGCAGAATGTTGTTACCAGTGGTTTATACAGATGAATAATTAAATATGATCAAATTCATCAAATTCCCAATAGTATCTCAATTCTTCGGGGTGTGGCATGACAAACTGTGTGTTCCCTGGGGCGGGCATGACAGAAAATATTTGAGAACCACATGATTAATCTGTAGATGCCGATGCATAATGTTTCCTTGTTAAAGCTTTGAAAGGCCAGACTTTGTTTTTGAGAAGGGCTGAGTTTACACTGTGGGGTGGGCTTGATGCGTATTAATTGGAGAATGTGTTAAATATTGAGGTAAGTAAGTTTTACTGTAGTCTTAACAGCCCAGATAATTTGGATCTTTGCTTATATTGAGCTTTCCTAAAATGTCTCCATTCGATTATGACTGCCTTTTCCCTTAAAGCTTTTGAATTATACTTGCGTCTTTCCACTCTGTGACCAGCAGCTTATTTCTTGTGAGTCTCGAAATTTGCAAGGCACACCCTTCCTCCTTGCTTTTTGCTCAGTAATACGTAGAGCTTAATATGGGTCTTAACTGACAGCTTTGGTAAGAGGAGTACTGGCTGGGTGCTGCAAGAAAGATACAGTATCAGGCATGAAAGATGTGAGCATTTCCTTCTTACAGTAGACCACTTGGGATCATTGCCAGGGGTTTGCATAACTGTGCCATGCATGCAGTTGTTTATTTTCGCCCAATCCTATTGAATTATATGGGTCATTTCAACTCAGCACACAAATTAAGAGCTTAGTTCCCAAGTGTGGTCGATAAAAATTGAATTGCATTTAGGCAGAATATTTCAGCAACATTACAACACTCTTCCTAAGCTACGGTTGTTAGTCTGTGTGACTGGCAGTATCTAAGTGAACCACCCAAACAACCATCCATTCATGCAAATTTCTAACCAGATCGATCTGAAAAAGGCAGCTAGTTAGTGGGTTGTTGCCGGGGCGGACATGGCACCAGACTTTAGCAAAAACCGTCTCCTAAACTCCAAACACAGCTGTGTTTATTCGCTGTGAGTTGCCACAGCTACAGAACGCCAGGATGAAAGTGTCTTAGCAGATCTTGACTTTGGAAATGGAAAGCATGTAATGCCATATTGACAGTGAAGCATTCATTTTTAGTTGTTGTGAGAGAAAAAAAAAAAAAAAAAAAAAAAAAAAACTCACTTTCCAAATGAGCTTTTAGGAAGCGGCTCCCTTGTCCCAGTGGCATCGGGGGTTTGCAGGTTTTAACATTCGAAGCTCCGATTTAAGTGTGATTTTCTGCCTGTGAACACTGGGTTAAAAATAACATTGGCCCTGAAGATAAAGTACAGATGAATTACGCAATAATGTCTAATGACACTCATTCAGAATATCTTTCTATTTTTCTTTATATCCATTGAAAAGCTAGTAATAGTGATGTTTAAAGCTTTTACTTGTACCATTTATTTGTATTTTTATATTCTTTGGATTATGCACAAGCATTGTGTCCTCTTACCAGACTGTAACAATTGCCTGATTAGCTAAAACTGTATATTATCTAGCCATGGAGGAGCTAGATGGAAACCCTTACCCCCTTTGTGGATCAATTAATGTATAGACTGAGAAGCAATTGGCCAATTATTATGATTATGACATATTTTTAACAAAACAGCTACATATATTAGTCTGCAGATTACCTAATTGAAGGTTTAATCATCAGTGAAAATAAAATACAGCCCTAAAGCCAAGTTTTCATCAGAAAAATCATCGTATTTTTCAATACAGACCAGCAATCTGTTATGTAAATTAGCTTCTTTTTTTATGCTGAATCAGTTCATAAAAAATATTGCAAGCGTACTCTGCTTTGGAATATTGTGAGTTCTTTGTTTCTAGTTTTTATTACTACTTTGTCCCAATATCCCCAATCACGTCTGTTATATAGGTCGATGAATCCCATAGAGCTGCACCTACACCTGCGGTCTTCAGCTGAATTTATAAGCACCGTTTCCGATTCAGCCAACTACTCTTTATAAATTCTGCCTGAATCCATCCATGGTTTGCGTCTCCAAATCAATGGTTCCAAATGGTGTTTAGCATTATACGCAAATCCACAAACACCCTCTGATTTTTCACGCTGGGCTTTTGGTGTTAAGGCTAAGTCCACACGAACTGATGTTTTGAACATTTTTTTGATACGTTTTTACTTCCCATCCACACGCAGAATTTAAATAAGATATGTTCTCAAGTTTTTATTAAAAGCTTTCCAAAGTGTATATTACGTTTCTTTTTGATCTTTGTAATTTAAGGCAATTAAAGTAAAAGCACAGCCATTCAAAATTAATAAAATATTGGCTTTGCATCAGACTAACACAAGCTCTCTGTCTCTCTCCACTGTTTATTTTGACATCCCACATCAGAGGTAGGTAGGTAGGTCAAGGTGCTGCTTACAGCTGCGTATTTTTCTCTGAATCCAATAAGTACACTTCCGGCATCCGGCAGTTTTATTAAATCCTGCTGTAAGTTTGGTTTAACTCCCGTTTTTTTTGTGGATGAGCTGATTTAGATTGTCAGCCGTTCACAAACACCATTGGTGGTTAAAAACAGTTTAAGTAAAGGAAGGTAGTGATATTAGGGGAACATTTTGCATGGATACTGGGATAAACAGTAATGTACCACAGAAAAACTCAGAATAAAACAGGTTGGATCAAAGATTAACTGGACGTGATGTTTGTGAGACAAGGGCTGCATGACAGTAGAAAATCTTGCGATGGCTATGGTTAATATTGGTAAATATTGGGTCATCTATGCTTCTGCTCACTGTCAGCATGTGTTCTTCGAACTTCTGTTTAAATAACAAAATGTTAAAAGTGCTGCTGCTAAAACATTTACTGCAATAACTTCTGCGTTTCGTTCGTAGTGCGGCAGGTCAGTGGGGCATTTGTTCTGAGCCTGGCTTTTAGATTAAAAACATCCGAAGCACAAACATACAAAGCCAGCAGAATCCTGCACGGTGCGTTCTCTTTACCAGAAAAATATTTCTCCTGTCACAAGGTTGGCTCAGTAATAATAATAATAAATCCTCCTTTTTAAAAAAAAAAAAAAAAAAAAAAAAGGGAAAACTGCTGGAGGTTACAAAAAATTTATAGTTGAAGCGATGGATCAATCAGGTAAATATTTTAATATTTGTTAGCTCTACTAATGCATTCTATGCCACGTGTATTCAATCCTATATATTCTGTGCACATCAACTTGTATCATTGGACCATCCGGGTTTATCAGAACACACCCTCTTTTTCATCACGCTGGTAGCGGTAAGATAACGTTAGAGACAATACATTTCTTATCAGGCCCCACCCTGTGGCGTACAGGGAAGAAAAAAAAAAAAAAAAAAAAAGCAGTTAATGGTTGCAGCAGAAAGTTTAGGAAAAGTTTCTTTGGACCATCTGGAAATGTAGATGAATGTTTTCATTCATTGAGAGAAATTTTGGGGTTTTGCTGTTTACCTCCACATCTGCAGGCCTTGGCTTCATGAAGAGTGGCTCCAGAAAGCAGCTGTTGTAATTAATCATCGATTATCATCTTTATTATGTGCCACTTGTGAGTTCCAACCCAGCGTCTGGAAAACACAAGGCCCAGTTATACCAACAGAAGTATTTAACACTGTCATTGATTGCTATGCAGTGGATACATGGCCACTATTGGAGATGTAAGGTAAACAGAACCGACTAAGGGTTACTTTCTTGTCACTCTTTGATGTATTGTTTATTTACATATCGGGGGAACATTTACAGTTCATATAGTGCTTGAGTTTGGAGACCAATAAATTTGTCCTGTTTTATTCAAACGGTCTGTTTTTATTTGGTTTGTAACAGAAGATGAATGGCATACTGTCAGGGTTTGCCACTTTTGTTTTAAAGTGTGAAATCTCATGAAATCAGTTTCTGATTTGCCAAATGTCAGTTTAGCGCCTTAAAACTCTTAAGTCTATTTAGCAGAGGAAGTTTAGTCTCTGGCTTGGCATTAAATCAGATTCTCAGGTGTAAAAAAGTTCTAATAAACACTTATTAAGTCATAAATACAACAGTATTACGAAAAATATTTCATGTAAAATATTCGCTTTTCTTTACATGAGAATGAAGAACAATAATTATTGAGACATAACATGTTTGAGATGCATATTGTGTTGTAGCAGCCATCAGAGAAGTAGTAACAATTGCATACAAAAGAAAAGGAAAACTGTGGCTCTTTCGTTTAATAGAGGTGTTTGTGGCCACAAAACAATAAAACACAATATAGCAATACATTGTGGGAATAACATAAAGTTAAACTGACCAAATTAACTTTTTTCTCGAAGAATTATAGCAAACACATTCGAATGACTATGATTAATACGTTTAATTTTATATTTTAATATCACTGCATGAGTTCATATTTTTATACCCTCGTACCTGTACAGCTTGGAAATCCCAACCTACTCAATGCTCAGTTGTACAATATCAGATGTTTTGTGTCTCAGCAGAAAGAAGATATTCTTTGAAACTAATCCACAAAGCAGTGTAAAGTCATTAGAATATTTCTCATGAGATTTTAGCATTAATTTGTATTATTATAGGGTTCAGAGCTATTAAAGAATATCCATAGGCGAGGGCGAGTATAGGCCATGAAATTAAGCGGCACTTGCAAGTATAGGCTATGCCTTGCTCAACAATCCATGGCGAAAGAGAGGGTTTGTATGCGTACATCTGTACACATTCATTTACAACATCCGTGCTAATTCAGACAAACAAATCCTGAGTGCCGCCCTTGCTCATTTCCTGCATAGAGTACATTGTCAAGAAAAGTACCTGTCTACAGCCTGATTCAATCCAAACAACTCTTTAGGGAGAACACAGACAAAAAGTTTGGATTATATATAAAAAAAAAATAAACTGCTGTACTCAAACTGAACGAACACATTCACTTAGTTCCACAGATCTGGTTGAGGAGAACTCTCTATAACAGGAAAAACAACTTATAATAACCATCATTTGTTTGACAGATCATTCTGGACAGGGTCCCTACACAGTCTTAAAGTCTGGAATCTGCTTATATAATTTTCCAGGTTTGGACAAGTTTGGTAAAAATGAACATCAGACATAGAAAAATGCCATTTTCTAAAGATAAGTACAGTGGACCCTGGTATTTGTGGGGGTTAGGGACCACAGTTGCCCACGAATAGCTAAAATCTGCAAATATTTGAGACCCTCTCTTTATTTTAATAGTTGAAACACCAAATATACCTTAATATGCTTTAATACGCACATCTACAGTCTTCCTTGTCTTCAGTATTGGGGGTACAGCCAATCAGCGCCAAGCAAAATGAACAGTGTTCCTTGATTGGTTGCTTTGCAAACAGCAGCCAGTAGCATGTCAAGTAGCATTGCGGCTAGGTGTTTCAGCTTCCCAAGCTGCGTTGTCTCTCAAATATTTTAGATATGCTCTACAGAAAAATCTGTGACCAGACAAATTTTCTGTGAATAATTTAGATACATTCCACAAAAAAATAAAAAATAAAAAAAAAAATCAGCAAATACTGAACCACAAACAAGTGGGGGTCCACTATATTTCATTTTCAAAAAATTTGGCGCCGTTTTCATTGATTTATATTTAAATGACATCCTTTATCTTTGATTTGCCACATCTCGACTCGACCGTAACATTTTAGCCTCACATTAGAAAATAACAAATGGAACGTTTCACAACTTTTTGACTTCTGCTCAACTCTAAAGGTTTAAACTGAGTGTTAGCTAACGTCAAACAAAAATATTCAATCAGCCTCTTTTCATCCAACTAACAGAATAATGGTGTCAGGGTAAAAAAACAACAACAACTGAGCTTTAAGAAACCGCTCTGAGCTGAGAAATATGATTATAATAAATTACGAAGTAGAGCGGCTAAGTTTGGTCAGATGGCAAAGAAAAAGCAGTGAAACTGACCTTCACCACACTGCCAGAATAGAAGCCAACTTCGAATGTTTTGTGACCAGAAGGTTGTCATACCTTTTGGAAAAAGGTGGAAAATTTAGGGCAGGAAAATGATGGAATTTAAAAATGGAAAATGCACAGGGTCCTGTTTACAGAGGTGTATCAAATCAAGTTCGATGGGATTTCTATAAAAAAAAAAAAAAAAAAAAAAAAAAAATCTGCAAAGATTTTTTTAGTCAAACAAATGTATTTGTAAAAACTGAGCATCAGTGTTTGCATGCATGTGTGCTAAAAGATGGTAAGTTGGGGTTGGATGCATGTTAAAATGGTTTGGAGCAAACCACACAAGACAAAATAACACTCCATAGCAGCAACTCTGGTTGGAAATGCAGCAACGATGACGTTCTTAGGCAGTTGAGTCTGTACATGCGAACTGTGGCTCCCAAGCAGGAGAAGCCCCTTCTTTACGATCCCCAGGTATGCAAGTACAGCTGCTTCCTGGCTCTTCACTCAGTAATCATTCTCCAGGACATGTTTTGTCTTGTCCCCCGACTTCGCTATCAACCATCAAACGCATGTCGGTGTGTGTGCACACACACGCGCGGCGACATTTATGATCCTTCCCCCACTTTCTCAACATTTTCATGCCTCATGTGTGTTGACTTGTGCCTAGCAGGGAGTTTGTCGACCCATTGCCACATGCTCGTTCTAACCTTCTGCCACTTGGCTAAACTGAGCTGTGTGTGTGTGTGTGTGTGTGTGTGTGTATGTGGGTCAGGTCTGCCCATGAAACAGCTGCTTAAAGAGCTTTGAATACCTTAGGAAGGCAAATGACACAGTTGCTCAAGCAAACTGGGTTAGAGCCTAGAATGGGCAGCGCTCCCTATTTTGTTCCTTCTCTGTTATGAATATTGGATTGAATGTATGATGAAGCCCTTGGTTGTGCTTTTATTCTGTTATATAACAAAAAGTGCTCATTTCGGTGCCTTCTCTAGACTTTACAGTGTCCTCCCGTCTTGTTCAGTTATTCTGTGTTTTTCTGCAGCACTTGACAGAAGTTTTACTGGAACATCAACAGTTTACTTAGTGAAACTGAATTTTATCCCCCTGCTTGTTTTGCTTGGAGATCTGTGGAGGGAAAGCAAAGCGATTCCATATCCAACTCAAACATGAAGAGCACAGGACCTCATTACTGCTCCCTTTACCCCACACTGCTTCCTGTAACTCCTGAAAGGTGTTTTTCTGTGTTTTTAATCCATCTCTTCTTTATCTTTTCGCGTAATCTGTATTGTTGATGAATCATGGTGCATGTGACTAAGCCAGAGCTGTTCGTAGATTCCTCCTCTCCATCCTGTTGAGCCAACAGACATGTGCCAAGTATAGCTGCAGGCTATGAAAATATTGTCACGTTTAGGGGCCTCTGAAATCCATTTAATTTATTTATTTATCTATATGCTTTCCATTTTATTTACGTTTGTTGTTGGTGAATAAAATTTCAACAGGTTTACAAAAAAAAAAAAAAAAACCCTCAGACTTAAATGGATTAAATTAGTTTATAGAATGACAGATCAGGCTTTTCTGGCCTCATTTTTTATTGTTTTGAAGGTCTGACCTGTAGATTTTAATTTTTTTTTCTTTCCTAAGTGTTGCAGCACATAAAAGAGAAAGAAAAATGTCCTAAAGATTCGTTGATAAAGGTACTTTTAAATCCAACAGATAAAGAACTACAAGTTTATTGCAATTTATTTCTGCATCAAAACCAGATTATCCAGGTCTTTATCTGATTGTTATCATACTAAGAAAAAGCGCCGTAATCCACATGCAGTTGGTGGTTGTGTTTAGAGAGCATAAACGGTGGGAGTAATTCATTTGAATACATTTCATAAAAATAAAACCAAAAGATTGTTTTCAGCGTTTGACCTGAAGCGATCAAGGGAAGGTTGGTTGATTCTGATCTCTGGCCAACAATGGGTCCATCTCTTGTATTTTTCCCTTTTTTAAAAGAAATACTTCACTTGTCTTCTATGAAAACATCTAAAAATACACACATTAAATCCATATAAAAAGCAACAAACGACCCCAGTCGACACACATCCTGGTCTTGGTGAAGGTCTTTGTATGGGGAGGGTTGTGTAGGAAAGGTAGGCCGATTCTAACTCCCCTTTTGTTTTTGTTATGATCGGTTGAAAATTTGGCCTGTAATACGTTGGTTTATCTGTTTATTGATGGATCATGGGGTGAGATCTTAGCTTTGATTCGTTTTGGTGATTTATGGAAAGTTGTTTTCAGCGTTTGACTTGCTGATCGCTGACAAAGCCGATCGAAGGACGTTTAAATTGAACCATTAGATTAAAGACAATTATCTTTGAGTGTCTAAATGCATTTTCTGTTCCATATAAAAATAGATTCAAGAGATTCCTTAAGAGGTGGCCCGTTATAGGAAAAGCCGGACGTTATTGAATCGGCACATAAATGGAGAAATAAAAATACTCCACAGCTTGATGTGTAATTTCCACATCAGGGATAAATGAATGAATGCGAGCAGGCTGGAGTGCTGGAGGAACCTTGACGATGAAAAAGAAAAATCAGCTCACCTTTGTGAATCAACAGTGGTTTGCTGCTGTTGCTCTGGTACCCAGGCAACGTGAGCATAATTGGTTGAGAAGTTCAACAGGGACCAATCTAATCTCACTGTTACGTTGAAGCTGAAGGCTTTAGACGGGTGTTTGTAAGCTGCTACAGCTTCTGTATTAGTCAGTCACAGACACAAGGCCAGGAATGATTAATTGAGCAGCAAACAGGAGATGTAACATGCAGGCTTTTATTGGGCAACGCTGACTTCTTTCTTTGTTGTGGTCCAGTCATCCAGTTCCGATTTCGTTTTTATTAGTTTTGATTCAGCAATCGCTGCTGCTTTGATAGAGGTATTAGTTTCTCACCACACAATGAAGGAATTTCTATCTGATTTTTACCGAACTCAAAGCAAAGTAAATCAAAGAGCATGCTTATGTTTACAAGCTAAAAAACGTTGGGTTTTGGTGCATTTAGCTTGACTAAGGCAGATTCTTACACCCTGGATGGGTCGCCAGTTCATCAGAGGACACACACACACACACACACACACACACTGGACACACTCATGCCTCAAGACAATTCAGTGAGACCAATTAACCTAAGTCATGCTTTTGGAATGTGGGAGGAAGCTGAAGACAATCGGGGAAAATATGCCGACTCCGTGCAGAAAGAACCAAGGGTGGGATTCGAACCCAGTACCTTCCTGCTGCAAGGCAACAGTGCTGCCCTAAAACGCAATCATTTCAGTTTTTAGTATTTTTAAATGTTAATATTCCATCCATAATTTGAATAATCTTAGGCTTAAATTTGTGCATTTGTTCATTCATTGCCTCCTTCTTTAACTTGAATTGAGTGTGCTGTCGTTCAGGTTGAGGAAGAGCTGTTTGTTAAACCGTAACTAACATATTGAATGCGGTTTGGGAGGCCATTGAGGTCAATAACTGTTCAAAAGCTTACTTTATGTTGTGTTAAAGGTATTCAAGTTTGGTCATTTGGATTTAAAAGCATCAGAGAAGAAAAACACCCACTTTGCTTTATAAAATAGTAATAAACTTTCCTAAGCCATGCTTCAGTTTATCTTACAAAAGTTAAGTAAAGTAAATATCAGTTATAAGATATATAAGTTTGTCTAATTCAAGTTATATTTAAATCATAACTGTTTTACAGAGATCTTAACAATCCTAAATTTAACTTAAAAAAAAAATTAAATTTTCATTTCCAGTTTTGACCTGCTAATGTGTGGTCAAATTTCACATTGGCTGATTTTATTTTAATTTATTTTATTTTATTACTACTGCAAGTCCAGCCATGGTAGATGTCTAAAAGCTTATGTTGTGCAAAAGTAAACGCTGCATTTACAGCTTTCAGTTGCTTGATTTTACCCCAACATGCTCTTTTTTTTTTTTTTTTTTTTTCTGTGGACTTTGAGCTTTTTATGAGTTTGTTTCATGACTGAGTTCAGACTTACAAGAGAATGCAGTTCCTGTGATTGGAATTATAAACGTGGACAGAAACTAGTAAGAGAAGTTGAAACCTTGCTTGGTCTTGTGTTCTTTCCTGAATTTTACATTTCGAGCGTTTCTCAAAAAAAGAAAACCTAACATCTGTGTGCGTGAGTGAGCTTGCGTGAAGCATCCGCTTGTGCAGAAACGAACACGAGCAAAACGTGCGGCTGCGCCCTGAGAGAAACCCGTATATCTGAGACGAGGACAGGGATACATAGGAACAAGTGTGTGAGAGAGAGGGAGGGAGGGAGAAACAGGCAGGCTGGCTGCTATTTTCTGGGGCAGGCCATCAGGCTGCGAGGCAGCAGGGAGGGATAATAACAGAAGCTGTTACATTTTTGTGGTTTCTCTGATTTCAGCATTCGGCAGGGGGGCCGGCTCTGGCTGACTCATGGCTGCTCTGCCTGTTTTCTCTCTCTGTCAGCCTCTGTGCCAGCATGGAGGCTATTACCAAGGGGACAACGCATGACATCTTTTGGGCGCTTTAATCTGAGACACGTTGATTGCAGGCCCGTTAGAAAGTGCATAAATATGAACGGTAGGGCTGCAGCTAGCAATTATTTTAGTTATCGATCAATTAACTGATTATTCTGACGATTAATCGGATAAAAAATATTGTTACATTCTGCGGATTTGTCATTTCAGCCTTTTTATACATTAGAAATGCATTAAAAGATGCAAATAAACAGATGGTTCGATTCTGTTTTTAAGTAAGAAAATAAACATTTTATTGCCTAAAATGCAACAGCATAGGATGCAAGGATGCATCTGCAGCTAAAAAATACTCCTGACATCAACATGTGAAAGCTCAGCCCTTTCTGCTCGACTGATCATCAATACAGTGTTGGGCTGATAATTACTAATTGGATAGAAAAAGATGTTTAATATGAGATTTTACAGAATTTGAACCAGGTGAAGATAATACTATGGCAATTGAGGAGTTTTCGGGAGAACATATTTATATATTTAATCTTAAATGCTAAATATATATATTTTTGGTACAATTCTGACTTAATTACTGCTCTGAGTATGTTGTTCTTGCAACAAATGGCCTTTTTTCGAGTGTTTACTCCAGTTCAATAACTAAATCAGTTGACGACTATTTCAATAATCGATTCATCGCGATTAATCTGATTTTTTTTGTTTGTTTGTTTGTTTGTTTCAGCCCTAATTAGCGGCTAACTAAAGCAAAACCCTGTGGAGGGACTGGGTCCAGGCGGTGGGGGGTGCTTTCCCATCACAGAAGAGCCCAAAGTGGTGTCACTCTGTTAGGTGCAGACACCAGATTGGTGACCTGTTGGCCGTCTAAACAGCAGCTTTCAAGGCCGTTTGCCGCCTGATGCAGCTGCATTCCAGTCGGCACAGCAGAGTCCTCAGAAAGGTTCAACGTTTCTTCACATTCATTCGATGCAACTAACATTTACGTCGTCAAGGCGACATGCTTTAGTTTTTAAAGTTTTGTAGCTTTTATATTTCTCTTCTGATTAATGTCACTTTTACAAGTTTGAAAAGTTGACCGTGTCGTTGATCTGCCGAAGCCGTTTCCAGGAGACAGAGCTGCTCTAACCTTATTTTGTGAAATCACTTTATTAAAGAACAGGCTAAATGAAGCACAATCGTGTGTGTGAAACCAGGTTTGAGCGTGTGTGTATCAGACCAAGGCTGCAGATGAAAGTCTATTTTCATCAGCTCAAGATGCATATAATTATTTTAAGCAGCACTGGTTTGAGCTGCTCTGTTGTCATGCATTACTTTCTACTGTGGCCTATATGCTTATTTGGATTGTTGGTATCTATTATTGCAGAAGCATAATCTTGCGAAGAAAAATGTTGATAAATCCAACCTTTAATTTGAATATAATTATTGAGTGGGAGGAAAACACTGTAATTGTGCTGGAAATAAAACAAGAGGTGTCACCATTTTTAAACATATATTTAACTTCTTAAGTTCATCAGATCATCCAGAAAGTGTTTTCTGTGACGGCGGACCTGTGATGCTGTGGGCCCATTTCTCTCTAAAGGGCACAAAGAAACAATGAAAATCTGGTGACATCTGCCAGAACACCGACATTTGGTCATTATTGGATCCTTTAGCAGGATGAGGAGACTTTGCAAGGAGAAGTGGTCAAAGATCCATCTCTGTATGCTCCAGCCTCTCAACAAATGTATTTAATTCAAATTCAAAAATACTTTATTGATCCCAAAGGGAAATTAAATGTTGATGTAACTCATTTAGTCAAGGAGTTATTGTAGATGGTGATGGCTGTGGGCAGGAAAGAGCTCCTGTAGAAGTCTGTTTTACAACCAAACTGAAGAAGCCTCTGACTCAAGAGACTCTGTTTTCCAATGATAGTCTCATGAAGAGGATGTCCAGGGTTGTCCATAATTTTCTTGATTTTAGGCAAAATCCTTCTTTGCATCATCAACTCCAGAGGTTCCACAGTCGTCCCCAGAACAGAACCAGCCTTCTTTATCAGGTTGTTGAGCCTTTTTAGATCCCCGGCTCTGATGCTGCTGCCCCAGCAGATGGTGGCAGAGGAGATGACGTTCTCAACAGCAGCCTTATAGAAGATCTGCAACATCTTGCTGCAAACCTTGAACGATCTTAGCTTCCTCAAGAAGTACAGTCTGCTCTGTCCCTTCTTGTAGACGCTTCACTGTTGAGTCTCCAGTCCAGCCTGTTGTCCAGATGAACACCGAGGTATTTATACTCCTCAACCACCTCCACTTCTTCTCCCATGATGGAAACAGGGTTTGATCTGACCCTGTTTCTCCTGAAATCTACAATCATCTCCTTTGTTTTGTTTACATTCAAGATGAGATGATTGTTAAATGAAAGGTTTTAGCTTTTTGTTTTTTTCATTGCTACTAAAATAAAAAAAAAAAGTGTTTAATTTTAAAGGCTGTTTGGAGATTTCAACCAATAAGCGTGGAAAGCGCTGTGTATCCCAGATGTGTCTGTGTTCTCCATTGAAACTGCACTGAAGAAGCCTGTTGCTTCAAGAATTGGATGATCTGTTCCAGTTTAGCTGAAAAGCATGCCATATCCTTTTTACGCTATTATTACTGCTCAGGAGATTTTTTTTTTTTTTTCTTATACCTTTAAACCTCTGAGCATGGGGTGGGGGGGACAACAATAAATTTCTGTCTCAGTCCTTCTTACCTTAGGCTAACTTTATTTTCTACAGCACACCAGCAGCGTACGGGCCCTGAGGTGAATGTCAGGTGGGCCCACGCTTTCCTGTTTTGGCCCTGTTTACCAACCACAATGTGTTCCACCCACCTCCATCTTCTCATCCTCACCTCGTCGCACACTCAGCAGCAAAGAGATCCCCTTACACCTTTCCTACACACGTTTCTTGTTATAGGAGCTGCATAATGCATTCAAACAGGCAGTTGAATCATTGGCTTGGCTCTTGAGTCACTTGTTCCTCTTGAATGGCATGTGTTCCTGCAAAAAGGCTCTGGCATGCAGAAGTTCCCTGTAATCCATTTAAAAACATTTTAGAAGCTGATTTTTTTTGTGTGTTATTTTAGGTCTTGATCTTGAGGTTTCTGCTAGCCACATCCTCTGCATGCTGTAACCATTTCATGCAACCCAAATCCACATAAAAAATTCCCTTTTAAGTATAGATCACTCTTGGGTCAAAACTATGTAAAATAAATGTGACTTTTAAGGGTTAATATTCTAAAAAGATGTTGCATTTCGTTACCCGAGTAAAGCAGCCAACACAGACAATTGATGCTACACCTTATTCAGGGTTTCCGTGCATCCTTAAAAAGTCCTAAAAAGTCTTAAATTCATGCGTCTAAAATTAAGGCCTTAAAATGTCTTAAATTTTTTTTTTTTTTTAAGTAAATTGGGCTTAAATCCGTTAATCACAGGTCTTAAATTTATCTATCTTTTTGTCGTATATTCTATGTTTTTTTTGGGGGGGGGGGTTTTCTGGCAAGACTTTTCTGTCAGGCAAAAGTTTGAGTCGCACTCAGACATCTTCATTGTGTTCTGTGACTCAAGATGGTTGAGGCTATCAGCAACTAGCTGCTAATATACCCTTGCTAGCTAGCTTGCTTGCTAGCTATACTCTGTTGGGAAAGTGCAAATTTATCGCCAGTTGGCTGGACGAAGTTGATACATTTCTGCGCAGATAGAGGTCTTAAAATCCATTCATAAAGGTCTTAAAAGGTCTTAAATTTGAGTTGGTGAAACCTGCAGAAACCCTGTTAGATGCTCAAGTTAAAGCCTTTGAAGCTGCAAGCAGAGTATAGTTTTATATCAGAGAGCAATTTTTGTTCTATTATTTTATGATAATTATATTTTTCTCCATGCCTTGTCTTGGGATTTCAGGCATACAATATGGAGAAGCTGGTGACTGACTTCACTGAATCAAGACTGGTCTATTATTAACTCTATGTAAGTTG
Source organism: Anableps anableps (assembly GCA_014839685.1). Classification (NCBI taxonomy): domain Eukaryota; kingdom Metazoa; phylum Chordata; class Actinopteri; order Cyprinodontiformes; family Anablepidae; genus Anableps; species Anableps anableps. Next base: position 31,274,184 of record CM026075.1, on the reverse strand, counting down.
TGGCACAATGAAATCCTTAAGTTTGCTGAATTATGCGCTGATGTAGTAAAGCGAGTACTGATCTGACGCCAAGTTTCCAGAAAAAAGGGCACGATTCCTCTAAAGACCTGACCCACCATAAAACCCCTTTCAGGTCGAGCTTCTGTAAAATACCTATTGCCTCTGTTTAAATGTCAGCGCCTGACTAATTCTTTATCAGCTTTCAGTAGGACGACAGACAGATGGTTAAAAGCTGGGTGGAAGATTGAGAAGATAGGTTGAGATGTCAGGTTTAGTTCTTGATCATCAGGTCCTCATAGTGACCTCTGGTTTCTACGAGTTTCTTGACTTATCTCTACAGTTCTGATAATTAATGACACATACTACTTGTTTGTCAAAATCTGAGAAGATAGTAGAGCTTCTTCTTCCAGTGTGTGAGTCAAAGAAAATGCTGAAATGACCTGAATTCAGCTGCATGGAGCCTAGATTAACACAGTGTTGCCCCTCTCAAACCTGTTGCTGTTCACTGCTGTTCAGCAGGATGAAAAAAAAAAAAAAAAAAAGAGAGAGTACTTTTCCCAAACTGAAAAGTTAGACATTCAGCTATTTGGAAGCGTTTTTGTTAGCAAAAAAAAAACACCCACGTGTGTTTTGGACACTAAAAGTTTGAAGCCCATTGCTCCTATTATAGCACAGCTCTTTCTAGGGCTGCCTTCCTGTGTGAATGAGGCTTGATACTGCAGCTCGCAAACCACAAGCAATTAGGCTATGTAATTCGTTTTTCTTTTACAGTTTTGTAAAAGAAAATAAAGTTTAAAACCATAGAATTTTTTTTTTTTAATTAAGATGCTTTTTTTTTTTTTTTTTTTTAATGACAATTGAGTCCCAGACCCCCAATCTTTATTATTTATTTTTTATTTTGGTGTGGCTGAAGTGCTTAAGAAGTCCCATTTATCACTCTTATTAAGGTAAGACTTTTGAAAGTGCCGCTGGCAAGCTACAAGCAGCATGTTATTAGACAGATAGCTTGACGACTTAACCTGTTAATATCAGCTTGTTATTCGTGTTCCTCTATGAATTGTAGAACGGCAAAAACCTCGAATATGCTGTGCAGTAAACACTTGCGAACTACTACTGGGTGTTTATTGTATGGTAAGCTGATGTATCAAGCTTACCATAAATAAATTCCAGACAGCACAACAACAACCACGTGTACTTGAGATGGAGAAGGACTTGTTGTAGTCTTCGACTCCAATCTCCTGTTTAAAGGGGGAGTGTTATGTATTTTCCAGGCACATAGAATCATTTTATATCACAATCAAGTAACTATGTTAGCTTCAGTTGTTACAAAAATGCTGTATACATCAAATTTGACTTAAAAGAAATTTGACTTAATAATTTAACGCCTTGAAATTGGGCCCCTGTCTCTTTAAAAACTCCTGCTCTTTCTGAAACTCCGCCTTCAGGTAGTCATCACAACAGCACTCCTCTATTAACTCTTTATCAACACTGTAATGATGATTACATTTCACAATGTTGCACAGCTTTAATTATCGCTGTAAAAATCTGTCATCTTAGCAGCGGTCATAGTAATTGTTACTTTTCTGTTAGAAATAAAAGCAATTGGATCATGTTTAACTTTCTTATTTATTTTTCTTTTTTTTTACTTTGAGAATCTGATCCCAGCCTAAGCCTAATTCATTGTTGCTAAGACAGTTTTTAGGCATTTCTTACTTGTTTGAGCCACAGAGCAGGAATCAACTGTAGAAAACCCTCCAAAGATGCACTTAAATGTCTCATGTACAATCCACATAAAATTGATGTCCAACAGATTTGGCAAACAGCTTATAAGATAAATGTTAGATGCGCGAAACAACCTGCACGGACAGAAGCTCCTTGATTTATTAGTGTGAGGCTAAAGGAAACAGGAGAACCAGCACAGAAACTATGCATTCATGCAGATGAGCAGCAAACCACATGAAGAAATGCTCATGCATGGCACCAAGTTTGAACTTAGAAACTTTGGTGTGGTATCACAGTTGTAATCGCTGTTCCACCAGGCTGCCATATTTATCAGGAAGAAGACATTCATACACACCCTTTACCTCCCTCAGTTAAGCGATTGCCCTATTTACAAGCTAAAGGGAGAGGCTTGGTGTTTGGGTTTTTGGTTAGCCATGTGCTAAATATTATTTTGCTTGTACGTGCAAGTTGGTGCACATCAAACCATACATCGTATTGTATTCACTGGCCTTTTAAGCTAACATTTCATTGGCTTTTCAAAAATGTCAAATGTTCTCAACCCCAACAAAACTTGTGTTGTTTAATTGGTTGAACAGCTTCATGCATGAACTATGCTAAACTTGCATTTGGTGCGAAGGGGCCTCATAATTCAGTTCATATTTCCAGTTTGTGTGTTACAGTTGCCTGATTGAAAGACAACACAAGAAAAATGTTTTCTGCCTAGGGTTGAGGTTTGAACTTGGTATCATTGATTGAATCAATTTTAAAATCTTTTCACCTAAAGTTTTAAGCCAAATCAAATGCCTAATTTAAGGCATTCTCTTACTAATAAGCTTACTTTATTTAAAATAAAAAAATCTCAGTTTGATATCTCAGTCTGAGGTTTGTTAAAATTGTGTGTTGGTGGCTACTCTGATCTGGCAGTGTAACCGCCTATCAGGAGGAGGGTGTGTGTTTTTTTTTGCTGCAGAACACCTGGTCTCCCTGCTGGCGGGGCAGGAATGTGCAAGGTTGGGGTGGGTGCAGGTAGAAATCTGCCGAGTGTTCAGAACTCAAGCCCCGGTAACATTTAAAGGTGCCGGCGTCAGCGGGAAAGGGCGAAAAATCAGGGGAATGTGCTGCTTTAATCAGACCTGCTTTTCTGTTCCTCTTTGTGCGTGCTGGGAGGTGTGTTATAAGAGTGTGTGTGTGTTTGGGTGCGCTCGCGCCGCGTGCTGTACAAAGGAGGGCCTCTTGTTTTATAATTAAAGGAGAACTGTCACACCCTGCTCATATTTCTAATCTGGAGGATCTGTGTAGGTTTTCTCTTGTTTATGTTTCTACTGAGCAGAATGTGCCAACCAAGTCTAAATTATATTTTAAATTATCTTCTATTTAATTAAGTATTACCCAGTAATCTATAAAAGCTGTAAAATGGATTTGCTGAAAAGAAAAACTCGTTTATAAATTCAGGAATGTTTTTATTTTGTGTGTATTTCTTGCATGTTTACTTGAACAAGTGTAAAAATAAAAATAAAAGTTGGGCTAATTCATTTAGAGAACTTTTAGACACATTTCTTGCTGTGTTCACTGAAAGCAGGAAACCTCAAAAAGAGGGCTTTTTCCCTACTGTTAACCAGCCACCGCTGTGACCTTTGTGCTGTATGTAAATTCAGAACAAGCAAAGGCAGTAGAGGCGTTTACATACCATGAGGAGAAGGTTTTGCACATTTGTGTTTGTTTTCTTTATCACAAATGAAAATAAAAACTTTAAGTATGAGAATATTTCTGTGATTGAAATGTTTGGGAATGAGGGTATAGCGATTCGCTTTTGGAACGGTGAAATTCCTTAGATGTATATGTGTGCACCCTCTTAAAATAATGGTTGAGATCCCACATACCACTGAAATAATAAATACATTTTAGCTTTTCAAGTAGTGTTTGTATGACATTTTTTTTCCACTTTTTGCATTCTTGAGCTGTGTGTGAGTGTAGAGGTTACAAAGGATCAGAATGATCCAATTGTACGAAGGTGTTAGTCAGGATAAGGGTGCAAAAACTCATTCCCTCAGCATTATGCTACAGAGCAGTGAAGACAGCCACAGGAGACGTAGAGCACAACACCGAAAACGCCAAACAAAACAAGCCTCATGGGGTAAATGCTTTATGGATTGAAACCAAAATGCACTTGTTTGGCCACAACTCTAATGCGTCACCAAAAGAACACCAAACACGACGGCGGCAGCATCATAATCTGGGTTACTTCTCTTCAGAACTGAAAACTGGGTTTTCTTTGTTGCTATCAAGTGGATGCAGTGTTATTTTTCAGCTTTACATTCATTCCAAGCATGCATCTAACCAGCAGACTTGTTTTCACTACAGATGTGAACAGTTTTGATTGACGTTATCATGGTTTAATTTTGCATGCCACATAAATCTGACAATTTCAGAGGTGTTGTATCCTGGTTTGAGATCCAGCAGTTGATATCCCCTGCATGAAAGCCTCTTTCATTTGTGGGCGCTTATGATGCCATAAACCATTGGAATTATCCAATATAATTGCTATACTGCTTTCAGGGAGCAGAATTGAAACAGAAATGCATAATTTTTTGCAAACACTATCATTACTTTGCAGCTTGAGTTTACTCCACTGAGTCATTTAAAATATTTAGTACAATAATAATTTGAGAAGGAAAAATGTATTTGGTTTAGCTTTAGAGAATTTAAAGCTGCACTATGAAACTATTTTATGAAAAATGTTTTTTTACATATTTGTTAAAATTATCATTATGTCATGATAGTATAAGACATAATTTGTGGAAAAAAAATCAAGCTCCTCTGCCTTCTCCCAGTGCTCCCAGTTCTAACTCCAGAAATACATCATTGTCAGAAACAACCAGTCAGAGCCAGGAGGAAGGTCTTAGCGCTGCCAGTCATTCTCATGTACGCGCCGCTCACACACTCCCCCTGCTCTCTGCTGGCTTCAGCTGGTTCACCACAACATACCCTGCTGCTAATGCTAAGGCTAGTTAGCATGGCCACCGATGACGGCAGATAAACAGTTTTCCTGGAACGGAAAGTTAGTTGTTCACCATTAGCACATTTAGCAGCACGTATACGAGGGTGACTGACAGCGCTAAGACCTTCCTCCTGGCTCTGATCGGTTGTTTTTTGGTCAGGAGCGGTGCATTTCTTTAGACGGCAATAGTAAAAGTTACATACTGCAGCTTTAATGTGATAGACTGGTCAAGGAGGAACAGTGAGACGGAAACAAAGAATAGGTGCCTAGATAAGGGCATGTGTAGAATACCAAAACATGTCAAAAGATCAGACTGAAGCATGGCAAGCGAAGGTATGTTGACAATAACAAGCGCAGGGAAAGCGAGAGAGAGCTACTATGACCTGGATGATATAGTAAACCTCTTGTGATGGTCAGAAGCGAGAACTCGCGAGTTGCATCTAAAGGAGGCGAACACAGGCCTGGTTCCAGAATGAGCCGAGCGGAGCTACTACAAGTCTCAATCATCTGCATCGTTGATTCAGCAGGAATCCTCTGTGACAGGTGTTGGGTTTCATGAATGGCTGTGAGTGTCTGTGTGCACAAGCAAATGCCTGCTTCTTGGCACTGATAGCTGCAATTTGCATAATCAGCCCACAAACCGTACCGCCAGTTAAGTCTGCATCGTTGGTTTTATCTTTACCTACTGATGGGTTGGTTATTTTAAATTGTACTCATTGTGTGAGCGTAACCTCTTATCAGAATGCATAGTTTTGTTTAAATAATTTAAAAAAAAAGTAAAAAATATACGGCTGAGGCTTAACACACAATAAAAACAGACTCTCTTCAAGTTCAGCTAAAGTAAGTAGACCATTTGATGTCACATTTGGCGGTAATGTATGCTGAAGTTTAGTTGAGGCTGGGGCCCTTTGTGTGATTCTTTGGCTGTTTACTGTGTCAGCATTATTATTTCATCTGACGATGCTTCATATTAATGCTGTTTTGTTTCGTCAATAATAAATGAATAAGGTCGAATATGGCTGCCGCAGCCAGGGTAGTATTACTCCCAGTTCCTGCGTTTTGGTACTTTGGGCGTTTTCCAGAGAGAACTGGAAGTGAAGTGAAGTTGTTTTAAAACAGTTTTTACTAATTTGCCGTGTTGTTGCCATACATGAACCCCACCTATCGGTACTGCTGCGTGATGCTAACGAGAGTATTATTTGGTATTTTTAGCTTTTGGACTTGGATCTTGGCAAAAATCTTAGCGTCATCCATTCCTAAACTGCTTCAGATGTGTGTTTGAGGTAAAAGCATGATGCATCCACTACCATGCTTGACAGCTGGTACACTATTCTTAAGCTTAAAAGCCTCAAATAGACATTTGGGAAAAAAAAAAAAAACGGAAGTGGAGATGTAATTTAGATTTAGGATTGGAGAAAATCCACATTAAATTCTAACTCATGTACTTGTAAATTTCTTTTTCCACTCTGGAAAAAGGACAGGTAAAAGAAATCATTAGACCCTTTCAAAAAGCACTTTAGGGCCGGATTGAGATGCGATTTTGTCGTTTCCAACTGTTTTGTAAAAGGGCCGAAGCAGCGAAGGGGGTTTAAGTCAACCTGTCTTGCCCCTGTCTTTCCCAGTATGGTAGTCACAGTCCCGTTTTGGCTTGAATTTGTATTCTAGCGATTACAGATGGGCCGTGCAGCAGGCTGGCAGGAGGACTTACGACGAAAACACACGAGACCACCTCTGTGTGGTGTTTATTTGACTCACCCCTTTGATCGCATGATGCAGTGTTGAGTTTTGAAGTCCACATGGGTGTAGGATCATTGTCATGTATGAGCAGAAGAAACTGAGAAGAAGCTTGTTTTTGCGTGTTTGTGACTGTTTTGTAAAACGGGCTTCAGCCTAAAATGAATGACATTCATGTCCATGATGAGTGTATGTAAACTTCTGACCACAACTGTGTGAACTACTGGTTTTTTTCCACTAATAAGCTTTTTCCTTGCCTGGAAAAACAATTAATAAGCTCAAAACGATGTCAACTGGACATTTCAATGATAAAAACCAAAAATCTGCATTTTACGGTTAATCTTTATCACTTATTATCTTAATGTTTTAAATTTTAGGTCAGTCAAAACAGACATTTTCTCTTCTGAATCCACCCATCGGACATCAGCCAGCAACTTTACCTCCAGTCAAAGCACATTTCACCGCAGCTCTACATTAGTTCATTCCTTTGAGGTGTTTTCTGTTTCCATACAGATCGATATATTTATACCACATATACACATTTCTTTTTGCTTTAATGTGACTAAATGCATTTTTTGATGTTGTTGCTGACCAAGTATTCGTTGCTGCATACTGTGGATACCATCTGTAATCGACCACCTGTTTGTTTCTGGCCCAGATTTGCTTTGTGAAACACTGTGGAGCAGTTGTACGCGCAACTACTGTAGGATTTTTTTAAAGCTTGAATCTATCTATCTAACTAACGAACCAACTGAGAAATTGGAGCATTAATAGAGTTGTATGGGGCAAATAAAGTTCATTTGTTGTCAGGTCAGGCTATATCTGTACCAAGACTGTAGTTTTGCTTTGCTATTGAGGATGTTTGTTGCATAGACAGAAATGGGGACTAGGAGTTAAATGGTGGTTCAGTGACAGATTTCTTTGCATGCCTTATTTTAAAGTTAAATAACACAAATTTATGTCTCTGTCATCTGCTAAAGTAAGACTGTTTAATGATGCGTCTGTTTGAAGAGCCGACAGGAAGGCTGCAGGGCTGTCTATGTTCGCCATAAGTTGAGAGGAGCCCACCGGTGAGAGAAGCTTTAGGGTCATGGGTCCTTATAGCACAAACACACGCATTCGGGCACACACAGATGCTCTGCTGCATGTTTGTAAGCTCTGCTGACTGCAGGAAGCAATAATGGCAGCAAGCTTCCGGAGTTCCGGAGGCTTCTCTCAGGGGAGTGTAGCCGTCCTGTCCAGCTCAGCAGAGCAAAGCTGAAAAGAAGACAGCAGTGCAGAAAATTATGGAACATTGTCAATAGACTGGAGTACAATTGAGAATGGTACAATACGACGGAACTGGAACAGTTTAAAAAAAAAAACAAAAAAAACCCCTGAAATTGTTGCAGTAAGCATTTGTTCGCACAAAGAAAAAAACACCCAAGTGTTGAATTATTGCTATGCGTTATTTTCCTTCAGGCTTGTAAAGTGCACACAGTATCCAGTGTCATGTTGCTTTGACAGAAAATCTTAAGAAAGCTGTTACAATATTTTAGCGAAGCGCTGCAGCCTGTAAATATATTCTGCCTTGGCAAAAAAGGAACAAAATATTAGATTGCTCCTTATATGTGTATATTTGCACACATCAAACCAAACAAAATCAGCAAAGATGGATCTTTCTAAGTTTTAGAAACATGTTGGATATGAATATAATGTGCTGTTTTATTTTGTTGGCTGACAAAAATGATTAATTTGACCCTTCTGAAAAAGAGCAATTTTCCACTTCCGCAGCATGTTACCTCAAACATTGTTTCTTAGGGTGTTTTCACACCTGATAGTCCGGTTGACTCGGTTCCATTGGGGACCAAAATCGCAACATTCGTTACAGTTTCGGCTGGTGCGGTTCACTTTCACACTGCAGCGTGCCAAACGATGCAAACCTTTAAAACAAGCTGTTCACCCCTCACCTGTGGTGGCGCTGCACCAAGAACTGCTGAACGAAAAAACACAAAAACCACAGAAGAAGGTATGAGCGCAACTTCCTTCTTTGCAAAATGTAAACAAAAATGGAGTGGCGTCAGATTTTCGCAGTTGTAGGATTTCTCTTGTCTTTGTTAAAAGAGCACGAGGCATTTCTCCCGCTGGCTTTGGACTTTCGCGTTTGTTTAGGTTGTATTTACCCAGAATGCCCTGCGGTGTAGTCAGCTTCCTGCTTTTGGAGCAGACTCCGGTCCGCTTGGCACCCACATATGCATTCGAACGGCGCTAAAGTTGACTTCAACCCAACCAAGACCGAGGATTTAAGGCGGACCAGAGTTCGCTTTTTTTTTGGCCTGCATCAGAGTGCGATTGCGGGTTCACACCTCCCCAAACGAACCGGACTTTCTGGGCAAATGAGCTAGACTTTGATTAAGGTGGACGAAATCGGGTTGGTGTGAATGCACCCTTACAGTACTTGTTGCATCAGTTTGGAAAGTATTTGTATTTTTAGACACCATCTCTGTTAATTCACCCACCCCTCTGTCCGTCCATCTGTCCATCCTCATATCCCTTATCTAGCCATCTGTCAGTCTGTTCATTGATGGATCCTTCGGGCTGGACAATTTTATTGTTATCCGGAAACAAGTTATCATCATAAGAGTTGTGCTTTATCATAATGAGAGCCTCTAATGATGCTTTCAAGCTTAGCTAGCTGAGAGCATCAATAAATATCCACATACTAATTGAAATATGATTAAATCCAATTATTCTCAGCTGTTAAACATAAGTGTACTACTACCTATTGTAATGGGTATACTAAAGGAGCCAGTTTAATAATGTGTGTTTTGTATTTCGAGCAATATCTGTTTGAGGATGGAAATAAAAGGCTGTAATACATTTTTTTTGTGTATTTATCCACCCGTTTGTCTGTTGTCCTTTCATCTAGCCCTGTGTTTTTGTGTTCGTTCACCCATTTGTCCATCCATCCAATCTTCCTTCAATAACTTTGTCCATTTTCTGTCCATCCCTGTCCCATCTACCCATCTCTTTCCATTACCACTTATCCATCCTTCTGTTTGTCCATTATATACATCCATTCGTCTGTTAATCCATTATTAGTCCAACCAACCAACCACCGTTCTTCCTGCTGGTTCCATATTTAAAGTCTGAGCCATGAGGAAATTGACTTGAACCCTGTTGAAAACATTTTAGCTGGAATATAGTAGCCACTGCTGTTCTCTTCTCGTGTTAGGATTATTATTATTATTTTATTTATACAGTTTTTTATTTGTTTTTACATTAAAAAGGATTTAAAGACAGTAATCCAGACCCGTCAATGAACAACACCCACATCTTTCTCTGTTTCCAAACACAGCCCCCGTCGTTAGTTTGTCCCATTTCTTTTGCACCACTTCCGTAACATGATGATGCAACTTGGCAGAATCGGCCTGTGGCAACTTTGGATATAAATGGCTCATCCTGGGCTAAGGAAAACACAATGTTTGCGATATTCATGCAGTCCAACTGTAATGAAAACTCTGTAAAATATATTATGGCACATCTCAGCCAATAGTTTTATTCATGAATTGAAGTTTTAAAAATTGCGCTGCATCTAACCTTTTTAATTTGAAGATGCTGACGCTTCTGATTAAACTTAATAAAAGTATAACCTCCACTGTTTGGTCCCTGCGTTAAAAACAAGTCAGCCGTACATTTTAATTACGGAAGAAGGTCTAGCTCTTCCATTAAATGTGAATAACGAGCAGCATTAAAAAAAAAAAAAAAGTATGAGTTGCGTTGCTAAATGTTCAACAGTGCGTACATTTTTTCAGGGGCAGCTTGTCTGACCAATTGAAGCGAAGCAACCTCTCCCAGCCTAAAACTGATGTGACACTCCACGTCATTGTGCTCAGATGCTGTGTGCTTTTGCAACGTTTACAGTGGGGGTACGAGATGAAACGGGCTGATTACTGTGAGACAGCAGGAAGCAGTCAGACCACTAAAAGTTAACAAATAAAAGTAAACATCATGAGGGTAAGCAGAGACAGCCTGTTGCCAGCTTCACCACAGGAGCCAATAAAAATAGGTCGTTACTCTGATTTTGGCTCACACTTTGCGATCAGATAAAATGACAAGTGTTGGAGCTGTTGTGGAAAAAGACGAAGCACCACATGGATGAAGCCCCCCCCCCCTTCACCACAGCTCTGTTCCTCCTTCTGCTCGGCTTCGTCTCTGCTTCCGTTTCTGCAGAGCTGACCGTCCCGCCTGCCTTTGTTGGTACACTTGCACATATTTGTGGGTTTGTGCCTCTACTTCTGCATTCGTGCGTGCCAGATTGCTTATTTGTGGTTGTTCTGTTGGCGGGCAGAAGAGCGACATTAAAACCTGCACATCTTGCCAATCACAGACTCATAACGTGACACAGGCCAATATTACATACCCACTCCAAGTGGAGGTGGCAAGCTCTGTTGCCTGCTGTTATGAATCAGATGGATAGTGATGAATCTCATCCTTTCATGTATTTATCACTTGATTACATCATAGAAATATTGTTGTGTGTGTGACACACAGATTCTGTAAAAGACATTTGCTCTTTTCCTGTGTGGGATTCTTAGCTGTGTGAGAATTTCCTCTGAGAGCAGCAGAGGTGTTTCGTACAACTGCTACTCACAGAAATGGCTTTTTCCAGATTCAGATGATCCATGTTTGTGTATTTTAGCATGTAAAATTTAAAGAAGGTGTGGTTTTCAGACATATAGCCCCATGTCTACTTCCTTAGAAAAAAAATCAGCTCATAGAAGTCATTCTGCTGTGGAAAAAAGATGGTTATAATCAGAAAGTAATAAGTAATTGCAAACATTTGTGGTAAACTGTTAAAACCTTTTCTAAATTTTGGTGTGCATGGTTTGTGTAAAAACCAACAGGTAATTGGATATGTTCATAATTTAACATAAAAGAAGCTCCACAGTTCTAGAAAAAAAAAAAAAAACACATCATGATGCTGCCATTATCATGCCGGTATGGTGTTCTTTTAGTTCTGGTTCGCAGAGATTCTCGCCAGTCTTGGACACTCTTTGGAAGTTCTTGGCAGCCTCTCTGACCACTTTACATTTAGTCTTTTAACCAGTTTTGAAGAAAGATTGTGAAATGTCAATGTTGTCCTGAATTTTTGTCAGTTAGTCTGGCCGTCCAAGCAAGCGTTTACCCCCTCGGCAGACAGCAAGATGCTAAAAGAAGTCTCCAAAAACCTTAAAAAAAAAAAAATCACATGACCAAGAGGAGGCTGTTGCTGTTATTCATGTGAAATTACATGCCTCCACAGTCGGAAAGAATTTGCACAAGTTTAATGTTCATGGGAGGAGAAAAAACATAAAAGCCAAGTTTCACACAGAAAATGTAGAGAAAGACCAACAGGTCTGAAATAATATTTGAATTAGTATTTTTTTTTTTTTTTTTTTTTTTTTTTTTTGGACTGGTGAGTCTAAAACTGAAGGGAGGAAAACATCCACTACATGCATCGAGCTCGTTCGTGGCTGCTAACAGGTTTTTGTTCCCTTTGCAAAAGACTCTTAACTTTCACTCGTGATTGTTAAGTACAGAATCTGGCATGTTATACATGTACAAGGAAATACTAACATTACATGTACTTGCTGATCAAAAAAGTAAAGAAAAAAAAAAGATTAGAAATATCTATTTTATAAAAAAGTTTCTATAAAAGTTATCATTTACAACAGTCCTATTAAAAGCCAACTCAAGATTCCAGGAAAAGACCCTCAAACCAGCTGTCTCAGTCTTTGTTTCACGACATAGTGTTGTGGAGAATTGCAATTGAATAAGGCAACAAAACTTCCATCAAGTATACCCTGTTGGAACGCATCTCTTTGCTTTTACATTTTGCTCGTTTTGCAGCAGAAATCTCTGTGATGTGGTCCTTTTTGTTTGTGGTTTCATGTTCTTCCTTCCTGGGTCCAAGGCCAGCAAGCCTTCCACATGTCTTTTACTACAACAGCTAGATGGAATGATGTTATTAAGGTGCATGGAAGGTCACTTGTGAAAAGCACCTCATTCACCAGCTTTGGTTATGAGCCATTATTGATGGTAAAAAGATGAAGTAACAGAAAGTGTGCAAGGAAGTGCGCTCTGTACGGATGTATTATGTTTCGGTAAATGGGTGGTGGGTGAAAGGTGGGGTTGTTGTGTGACTATTAGTGTGTTAGTATGCATTCACACCATCTGCTAGGGGTCTCAGAGCTTTGTGCCGATCTGTTATGACAAGCCATTGACATGCACATGAACCTTACTATGGTCACACTAAGCTATCAGTATTTATATGGCAGCTCCTGAAGATTGGGTCGACCAATTTTAAAAGTCTGTCATGTTCAGCAAAATATAAGAACAGTGCTGTTGAGAACTATATAATCTGGGATTTAGTCCTTCTGGTCCGTTAGGTCTTGACTGACTTGAGTCATGCAGTCAGACGTGGGGGCAGTAAATGTCACAATGTGTGAAACAAAGCAGCTTTGATTTGTTAATCCTGTAATAATGAGAAAATGAGACACAGCCGTCATCATCTACCAGCCACTCACACTCATAGCTGTTCCAGGAGGAGATATTATTCAGCAGTGTGGGTAGGATTTACTTTAAATATTAGTAACATCTATTCAAATTTCAATTACTTAAAATAATGCAACTAGTTGACTTTAGCTGGTTTTTGGTTGCTTTTCTAACCTGGACTGAATGTTGGTAAAAATAGTTTAATCCCTTGTAGCACTGAAGGAAAACTCCTTTAAAAATCCTCCAAACACATGAAATTGTCATAGTATTTTATCAGTTTATGAATGACAATGAATACACCAGCCACTCTATTAGGTGCACCTGCTAACACTTAATGCGTTTAGGCATGTCGATGTGGCGAAGTTCAAACTGATCATCAGACTAAGTGACTTTGAATGTAGCATGGTTGTTGCTGCCAGATGAGCTGGTCTGAGTGTTTCAGAAGCTGCTTATCCTCTTGGATTTTCCTGCTCAACCTTCTCTTGGCTTCATAGAGAATATTCTGAAAAAGATAAACTAGCTGCAGACGTGTGGAGGATGTGTTGCTTATCAGAGATCAACGGAAAATGGGCAGAATGTTTTGTGATACTAGAAAGCGTCCTCTACAACCACAGTGATATCATCTGTGGAAACTATGACACTGCTAACCCTGAAGCTGGTAGGCTCCAACTAGGGCTGTTGAAAAAGATTATTTTAGTAACTGAGTAATCTATAGATTATTCTGACGATTGAATAATCAAAGAAAAGAATTTGTTAAAATAAAATATTGGTAAATACTGCCTTAACAGCAGTATTAATATCGGATATCAATATTGGTCCAAATTTTCATATCTGGGGATCCCTAACTTACTTTTCTGCAGCCTAGAAAATTAACCTGTACCAATAATAGCTCATTTTTTAACACAACCTGGACAATAATTACACAAAAATCTGAAATTATATTCAATTTAATAATAAAAATAAAAATAACAAAGCTGCAGGCTCACAAAGACATTAAAAAATGTGTGTACGCCAGTTTTTAGTTTACGTGGAAAAGAGGACGTTTGGGCACCCTATGTTATGTTATGCTAATAGCACTTAGCACTCCACAACTCATTGGCGAAACTGAGAGCGCTGCACAACACAAACAATTATTCTGTCGTAACACATGGCGCTAAATAATAAAGTTGAGCACCTTTGGGATGTGATGTAATAGGAGATTTTCATCATGCCTTGCTAGGCTACATTTAACAGAACTAAAGCTAAAAGCTTGCACAGGTTGGTTGTTGGAAACATCTGGTAAAAGACATCAGGGAAATATTTAATCAGTAAAAATGGTCATTTGAAAGGTGATTTTCTTTTTCTTTTTGTCTGTTTCACCAAAGCAGAAGATTAAAATTATTATTATACTGACTCTTTGCCTAATTGTACCTGTGAGAACTATTGTGTTACTATGATACAGAAATTCAAACATTTTAAACCATTTTTGCATGACATGTATATTTTTATTTTCCTATTTGAAAACTTGTGTGTGTTTGAGATTGCCTTCTGATATACATTCTTTTCTGATGAAACACATTCTCTGCTGCTTCACCGTACCTGTACAGGCTTGCATTGCTCACTCGCTTCCTTCACTGAGTCATGTGGTGAAAACTACAACACAACGTACATACGTCGTGTTTTTTTTGGGGTTTTTTTTTTTTTTTTTTACTCCTCTGCGTTTCTTGTTTGTTTTGCAACATGAAGAACGTGAGTCTTACATTGTTAGCCATCTATTTGATGCCTAGATCTGAGCACAGCTTAACAACCCAGCATTTGCCCTTTCCTTTTTCTGTTTCTGTGACTCGTCGGCTTCATCTTGTGCCTTGTGTTTGGTTGTTGCAGAGCCTGGTAGGAGCGTGATGAGCGCGCGCTTCCGCTTGCCTGCTGGCAGATCCTACAATGTCCGGGCGACGGAGCTGGAGCGAGACAGGCAGCACACACAGGTTGTGTGCAACGTGCTGCTGCTGGACAACACTGTGCAGGCGTTCAAAGTCAATGTAAGTAACCCTGAATGAGATAAAAGCATGCATGAGCTATTTGTCATAGACACATTGTCACCTGGTTGTTATATAGTTAGTAAAGGCATGTACAGGTGCATCTGAGTCATTTAAAATATAATTTAAAAGGTAATTAATCTCAATAATTGAGTTCAATAAGTGAAATTTATATAGATTATTTATGCAGACTGCTTATGACAAGCATTCATTTCTCCTAGCAGAAACGCCAAGTTTGGTTTTTAAAAGATGATAATGCATGAAACCAAATTAAAAACAGGATATTTAATGCACAAATGTCACCTACTGAGAGTTTATCCATGCACCGGTCGGTACATGCACTCAATATTTGATCAGGGTTCCTTTTGCTTGAATTACTGCTGCAATATGAAGACATCTTCTTCTTGATAGTCCTCCATAGACTCTGTTTGACCTACTGGAAAATTAAATCTGCAACTCCATCCACGTCCCAAGATTCTGGGACATGATTTCCCAATCAAAAAGAAAATGTAGTTTAATTTGGAAAGGGGACTTTGGAAAGGCACTTCTGATGCTTTCTGTGGTTCAGGTTAACCTTAGGGAATGCTACAGTTGCAGCCCATGTCTTGGGTCCATCTCCTGAAGCTCTGATTCCAGCAGTAGTCCACACTATGTGAATCTCCTCCAGACTCTTCACTGGAGTTGGCATCACAGTCCTCTCAAGACTTTGTGCAGCTTTTTCTGTCACACTTTTTCCTTCCATCCAACTTTCTATGAATAGGCTTAGTGACAGCCCTCTGTGACCAGCCAGCTCCTTTAGCTGAGAGCTTGTGTGTCGTCCCCTCAACAGTCAGTGACTGCTCAAGAACTGTCAGCTTGTCTTTGCCATAATTACAGTAAAGCCATGGTTTATAATCTCTGTATTTAAAATATACACGTTTTTGGTTTAAGTAATATTCTTATTTTCTGAGCAGCTGAAATTTGGGTTTTCATGAGCTGTAATCCATAATCATGAAAATTACTAAAAGCAATCAATTAAAATATCACAATCTCTTTGATATGAGTTTCACTTTCTGAACTGAATTAGAGAAATAAACACATTTTTGGATGATTATCAGATTTAGTGGGTGTGGTTATCTCAATATGATTCTGTTCTTTAAAAAAAAATTTATTTTTCAGTTCTTTCTGGTTGTGTTAGCATCTCTTTTACCAAATATAGCTCATGTGCTAAAAACAGCCCCCTCTCATGCTGCAGCTCTCATTCCCTCCCACAGTTTTCCTTCCTCTTCCTCATCTCCCCACCTTAAACTGATTAAGAGGTTGGTGGGGGAAGATGCTTTCATATGACTGTACACCTTCGTTAGAATGCATGTAAAACCCAACCCACACTGTCTGTGTCTGTTTTCTTTTTCCATTTAAGTATTATATCCCAAGGGCCGAAGTGTCTCATCATGAGTCAGTGGCATTTAGGAACATATGGATGAACCAAAACAGGAAGTGACAAATAAGCTGATGATTTACAGTCGATTGTCACGTCTTTTCCTGGCTACTTGCGGCTCTTTGCCGGCGTACATCTGATCGAACAGATCAGATGTACGCCGGCATGAGCCTGGAAATTCCACTCGAGTAAAAAAAAAAAAACGCTATTGTCCTTTCTGACAGACCACATCTGTATTGTGTAGAAAACTGTGCATGTATGTGGAGCCATATTATTCACAGAAATATGAAATGTGTGGTTAATAAAGCCGTTCTGTGTCTGCTGCTTGGTGATTTCTAATCTTGTTGTTTGTGTGGCGTACCCAAGAAGAGCTGCAGAGTTTGAGCTACGGTCAGAGAATTTCATATTTTGGCATGAAATATTAAATTATCGGTCTGCAAAGCTAAATGCTTGACATGAGAAATATACCCTATAAAGCAATATATATAGATTCTCAAGTAATATGGTAATTTAATGCTAAATATGACAAAATCTTGAATATTGAAAATAAGGAAGGCCAAAATTAAGGCGATGTGAAAGTGAAACTAATGTAGAACAAGGAAGAGGCACCAAGACAGAAAACTGAAGGCTATATGAATCAAACATTGTTTCAATCAGCAGAACAGGTGTTTAAATTTCCCTATGAATGAACGCAAACAGGAAACTGGTTGCATTAACTCTACAGCAGATGCACAGGTAGACGGAGCGTGTTGAAGGTCTTCTCTTATTCTACCAGTGTAGATTTTTCAGTGCGGTAATGGTCCTCACACAGCAGTGGAAGACAAATTCAGACATGTACTAGAACAGCTTGGCTCTCAGTGGAAGGAAACTGTCTATGACAAGCTGATCTGGAAATTTTTTCTATATGATAGATCAACACAAAGTGGTTTAAAAAAAAAAAAAAAAAAGCAAAGTTGTTTTTTTGTTTTTTGTTTTTTTTTTTCAAAAATGAAAATTTGAATGGTGTGGAGTGCATTTGTAATCACTCTTTACTTTGAAGAAATGTTCTGTCTCTCCAGTTTGTCTTTGTCAGTCAGACTGGTTGGCGAGTGTCTGATTCTCATATGTAGTTTTATCGCTAGACTTTGAATAGGCCATTCTAACAATGGGATGTGTATTGGTTTAAACCGTTCCTTTGTGGTTCTGCTTGTTTAGGGTTTTAATGGAAGGTGAACATCTGCCCCAGTCTCAAGTCTTCTGGTGCTGCTAGCGAGTTGTCGTATCATCCAAGTAAAGAGCCGTTATGGATGGGGATGCTGTGGGCAGGAAGGATCTCCAGTAGCAGCCAGTCTTACAATGAATGAAAGAGGCCTCTGATTGAAGACTGTTGCTGTATGAAAGTCTCATGACTGTCATGAGATGCTAACAGCTCGATTTCCAGGCAGCAGAGACGATATTCCACAGTAACATGTCCTGAATGACACCGTCAGTTGTTAGCAAGCACTGCTAATCCACTTCGTTTGCCTCACCTCTTTAACTCTCCGTCTGGCCGTAGGGTTAGAAAGCCGAGCAGAGAGATGTTGGAGTCGGGGATATGATCCTCGCCCATTATGATCGATGGAAGAGATGGTTTTGAACTTCCTCCTTTCTCTCTCTGCTCTTTGCTCCTATTTAGCTGCTCCCAGTTATATAGACGATACCTTGCATTTCGGGGGGTATACAGTGTTAGTTTTGCAAACAGTGTTGCTTTAGTTCCTAAAACCATGACCAGAAGGGGTTTTTTTTTTTTTTTTTTTTTTTTTTAAATGCAAACGATGTTTCGTTCTTTGGGTTAGTCTTTTACAGAAAATCCCAACAAATTACATTGAAGTTGGTGGTTGTAATGTGACGAAATATGAAAACGTTTAACCGGGATAAACCCTTTTGCAAGGGCGTTGCATGTTTTAGCATTTTAAAGAAAGTATTTTTTGACATTTGCTGCAGTTTTAAAAATTAGATCTTTGTCATGGAAACTTCTAAAAATCAGGACTTACTGTTGTAAGAACAAAAAAAAAAAAAAAAAATCTATAAATTCGTAATTAACTTAAAGATGGCAATTTTCCAATATTTACTAAGCGGGTTGGAAACATTTCAGTGAGCATTGTCAAAGCATTTTAACTTTATATTCTTTTTTTTTTTTTTTTTTTTTTTGTTTTGTTTTTGCTCTTCTTGGAGCTTTTGTCCTCGGCTCTGTCAGCGCCGCGCAGTCTTCGGGTCTCCGTCGGTGTCATTGATCAGAAGCCTACAGCCGCAGCAACTTCCTGGAAAGACGAGCCATCCTTTGAGCGACAATACTTCCATTGATCCTCTTTCTGGCCGCCCGCCCGCGATTCTAGTGGAGAGTGAAAATCCAGAAGCAGTCGCTTACTGTCATGGAAACCAGCGAGCTTGTGCGCATGCGAGAGACTGCATGGGTGATCTCGGATAGATGAAAATTACAATTAACATCAGGCAGAATCAGTTGTAGATAGAAAGCTTGAGAAGTAGCTTAAAAGCTCAAGTTGATGGATGCTTCTTTCAGATAATAGAAAAGAAAGGTCAGAGGGATAATTTATTTAGATGTATTACAGAGTTTACCATAGTAACCACTGCTCTCCATGTAAACATTCAGCTGTCTGGAAGAGGTATTTGGTCATGAAGTATGTCGTAGAGCTAAGAACAGCAGCACTTTGCTTTACAGACCACATTAATACCAGATGTGGAAACAAATGCATAATTTCTCTTATTACCAACATGTCTGAAACCGTTACCAAACAAAACCTGCATCTATTCACGGCTTGTAGCTCCTTATAAAATTACTCATTCTCATCCATGAATAAACTCTCTCTAATTTATCTTTAGTTCTGTGTAATTATGGCAACACTTTAACTCTTTGCTTATTGTGACGTTTATTTTGTTTTAGTCATTCCCTGTGGTCATAATTCAGGAAGATCTACAGGCTCATTTTCACACAGTGATTGGGCTACATGACACTGCAGCTGTTCCTCTTTTAGTAAATCAAACTGATTGAATGGAGGCCAGCTCAGCATGATATCACTGGGGTTTTTTTTTTTTTTTTTTTCACCAGTAATAAACCAGTGCTGGTATGTTTCTTCCTGTTTCTATTGCTTAGAAATACAAACTTTTTCACTAATAAAAAGAGAGAGAAAGTCTGGTCCCCCATGAAATGTGACTGGATGGACATAAAAAGGGCTTTTATGGATAAAGTTGCAATGTTCTTTGTTTTACTTATCTGTTGGGTTACAATTAGGCAGAGGGTGGTATGAAATTATTATTTAACCTTAGGTAAAAATATCACGATTTCGCGATATCATGGTATTATGATTATTTCTTTAAAATGTGTCATTTTGCATTTTCTTTTGCATGGTTTCTTAAACGCTTGCTGAATTGTGAGCTGATCTTCACCCTTTGACATGACGTGTTGCTGCCAGAGCCACCGCTGTTCTAAAAGAACAATTAGGATAGCCGTGTGAATTCAACTGGAATTTCATATCAATCTACCTTCATAATCTCTCTAGTCTTTGTCAACATTAAGGGTCTTTGGAAGCGGTTTTTAGATCACAGGTATGATGCTGAAATTTCATCCCCCTCTAGCATGCGCCTTCATGCTTAGGATTTTTGGCACATGACATTTTAAGCTGTACTGATAAAGTGTATATCTGCTGTTTTAATAGCTAAGACAAATCAGGTCATACTGCGTAACAACAGTCGTCTTTTTATTGACGCAATGTATCACGTTGGGAGTTTTTACTGTGTTGTAGATTTCGAGGCAGTGTTTGATGTAAAGCAGTTTTTTTTTTTTTGTTTGTTTGTTTTTTTTATTTAAACATGTGCTGTCCAGAAGTGTGGCTCTCAGAATTGCTGTCTGAGTGTCAAGGTAAGGCCCAACAGATTTGCTTTCACAAGCGCAGCATTGCGGCTATCGCCACAATGTTCCCCTGGGTGTATATATATGGAACTTTATAAGAAATTGCTTTGGGTTTATTTCAAAGGTAATTGACAAAAGAAAAGGGGTAAGGAAAAAGAGAAAGGTTGAGAAAAGGTTTAAGCAGAAAGGAGATAGAAGTGGAGGACAGTAAAAAAAACATAGCGATAAAACAAGTTCACACCCTTGAAGTCTGCCTCTTGACCTGCAGAAAGAGAAAAAAACAAAACCGAGAAACCACAACAACTAGCAACATCTGCATATTATAATAATAACAGTTATAACTTCAATGAAAAGTACACGGTACAAGGTAATGCAAGTTGTATTTAGTGGCAATCACAGCCCAACTGAGAATGTATCTGAATCTAAACAGCTGTGTGTGCAAAGCAGGTTTATATATATATATATATATATATATATATATATATATATATATATATATATATATATATATATATATATATATATATATATATATATATATAAATTGTATACACAGAAACGACAGAAATGTGTTTATACGAAATGTGCGTTCATCTACAGAGCTCCTCAGGTAAAGCTATGGAGGTACTCGGTACACTCAATCCAACAACTCCAAAACACTCTTACAGATAAGTTGAGCAGCTCAATATGCCACAGTTACGTGGTGATATTTGTGTCACTAATGCCAGACACTCATGGTTGCTTGTTTATTTCAAGACACCATAAACTTTACCTTGAATTTAGCAAATACGGATGGGTGCTGCTCCCCTAGATGCGCTATCATGTTCGATGTGTCGCCTCCTCTGGCTGCCACTGTCCGTAAACATGTTTTACACGTCGGGCAACGTTCTTCCTCCAAGTTGCCGTCTTTTTGTGATAGCCAAAGTATTCCCATATAGTGGACTTTATTCTTTTAGGCAGGGGGCAGACAAAACTAAACCAAACCAAAAAAAAAACCCACTTATACTGCAGGGACGGTATGACGGACAGTTTTTCATATCGCGGTATACCTTGAAACCAGTAACTGGCCTATGCCTAGTTGCAGTTAAACCATCTATTCTTTATATGTGGATGGAGTTAGGACCATTGTTGTGGTTTAAATGTTAAGATATGAATTATCTGAATAACCTGGAATTTAGGCAAAGATCTGTAGGTAGAAGAGTTTTTTTTTTTGTTTTTGTTTTTTTTTTTATATTGATTCCAACAGGGAAAAAAAGCAATTTAGTAAGTACTGAAAAGACGTATTTATACTGTGATAAACAAGCCATGATTCCTTTCGGGTTAGATGGATATAACTTTAAAGTTTTAATTCATGTTCTTGTTTTCCTGTCTGGACAAGCTGCCTTTAACGTTCCCGAACTTCCATTCTCCTCAAAACAGAAGCAAATCCATGTTCAGTCTTGTTTCCTGTTTGAAAAAGGGAAGTACATGTGTCACTTACCATAAAGACACTGGGATTTCCCCTTCTGTGTCACTCCAACTGCTGGCTGTGGGGCTTTTTTTCCACTTTGATGCCAAAGATAAACCCAGAGGGTATAAAACTTATCAGCACATCTTCCCCCTTCGCTCCGTTTTTTTCCCCGCTCTCAGCCAGTCTCTCGTGCTCCAGTTGCTCTATCACCATGTCTCCTTCCTCTCTCTTCACTCTCATGCACACAGACACTTTTTCAGTCGGCACAAAGAGCGTTTGTGTCACCCAGTCACATCGTCAATCACGTCTTTTCTTCCACGCTTTCTCTCGTCTCCCTCAGTGTCTCTTTCTACTTTCATTTGCATTCTTTAGCTCGTTTTTTTCCTTTGAAAGTCTCCAGTAGTTTACGTTGCGTGACTCCTTGTGACACATTCTCTGCGAGTTCGACCCATCAGCTACTCTTAAAATCTTCGTTGTGTTAGAGGACTAAAAAGGAGCGCATGCAGACATGTTTGCCTGTGTGACTCAGTTTTATT